>CM055268.1:80992090-81492728 GCA_029237695.1 Conchocele bisecta
GTCTCTATGAAGGGCGTTTCGTTATCATCATCATCACCATCGTCTATACCGATTGCATCCATTTCAACATCGTAATCAGCCATATTTATAATTTTCTTAAAATTAATTATGTATTAAAGACAAAACCATACGGGTTTAATAGTTTCAATAATTTTGAAAAAAATTAATTATGTCTTCGAGTCAATACGGTCGCAAACTCAATCCATACCGCAGACTGCGTGAGCCCCTCGGGGCAAAAGGCGTGAGACAGAGTGTCGTTATTACGAACAACCCATCTACGATCGACCAGAACCAGCAGCTCTTAGTCCGCTTCCCCAACCTCGGAGCTAACGACGTCATTGTTCCGGTACTGTTCGCCTCGCTTTCACTATTTCGCTAACGTCGACGGACGCGGACCGAACCGTCGTTCAGAACTTGGGTCGCGCATAGTCAAGAAGACTATGATAAAGATTTCTGGTAATGAGGTGATGTCGATCGATGACAGCGACGTCTACCATTGCTATCAGGACCTGTGGAAGACGTCACACGAGCTTGAAAACGCTGTCTATCAAGGTATTGACACCAGCAAAAATAAGAACGTAACCAAACTTAGAATCGGGGCTGCTAACAAGGCAGATAACAACGCGAGTGACAACGCGGTCGCGGGCGCTTACGGCAACCGCTTCTACATTCCGCTCGACTTTGAGTTGCTAGAGAGTCACATGCCCTACTATCAGAGTGCTTTTTTGGCTGACCGCCTCGAATACGAACTAACGTTCAACGACTACGGCCGAGTTCTCATAGCCACCGACCAGTTATCGACGTATACGATCGATAATGTTTCGCTGGAGTACGACATGGTCACGATGCCCGAACTAGCGCGATTGATCAGAACCAGTACGCCGGGCGCGTTGCCATACTTTACGACCGAGTTCTTCGCCATCGCAAGATGCCGAAAAACAAAAGCGACACATGTGGAATATTAACGTCAACGTACCCGCCCGCTCGATGAAAGGTATACTGATGTTGTTCGAGGATGCTCGGTTTCGCGTTCGGTGCTAGAAAAACCGACAGATTCTATAACCCCAAAATCACGAAGGTAGAGGTGACGATCGAGGGAGTCCCCAATCAACTCTACAGCGCGGGTCTTCGCGCGCACCAGCAGTGGGATGAAGTAAGAAAGCAGTTTGCTGCCGGATCTAAGCGCTCTCCGGAGGTTGCAGCAGTTGCTAAAGACCTGATCTCTCGGCCGTCTCCCTCGCGGAGTTCCTGAATACCAAATACGCGTTTATGGCTAGACATGCGAGCCAGCGACGATGACCAAATACACGGTAGCGGACGCCAAGTTGAGAACGCTAGTGAGGGTGTGACGATCCAGATAACCAAAGAGGCGGACGGAGCCGGGCCATTGAACGTGTACTTATATATAATTACAGACGCACAACTCAACATCGAAGATGGTCGATACGTATCAGCGATCTACTAAATCTAACGATTTATTAATAAAAAAATCATCTAACGATTTATTAATACATAATTTTGAAAAAATTAAGAAATCTAGCAATCAATACCAATTCACGATTGGAGATGCTCACTCCGCCATAATATGTGGGCAGACAGGATGTGGAAAAACGGTTTTCATCCTCAACTTACTCGAGGGATCCTACCGCGATGCCTTTCGTCACATTGTGATCCTATGTCCCACTGTGCGACACAACGATACTTATCAGCGGTGCCCGTGGATATGGACCGACCCTGAGGTATACGTTATTGACCCGGTGATAGGCTTCACGATTGGTTGCGTGGTTTATACCAAATATTTCAGGGCGAGCCCACCCTATACGTGATTGACGATTGCTCAGCCAAGGCGGCGATGACCAAAAAGAAGGACATGCTCTCCGAGCTCGCATTTTTCTGGCCGCCATGCGAGGCAAAAAAGCGTATGGATATCCACTCAAAAATACAACGCCGTCCTCAAGGATCTGCGCGAGCAAACGAAATGGGTCGCCCTCTTTCACTGCAAGGACCGAGACTCATTCGATGACTGTCTTCGAGAGAATGACGTTATCCCAACGCGCGAGGAGCGCCTGGAGGTTCGACAGATACTTTCGAAAACTAAGCACGCCAAGCTTCTGCTAAAGACTGATCAACCAACTGCTTATAAAGTTATCAACTAAATCTAACGATTTTGAAAAAATTAGGAAAATTGCAAAGTAATAAGCTATTGCAATGCTTAGCAATTGCTGAACAATGCTTAGCAATTGCTGAACAAATACTGAACAATGCTTAGCAATTGCTGAACAAATGCTGAACAAATGCTGAATAATGCTGAACAAATACTGAACAATGGTTAACAATGTTAACAATTTGGTGCTCCGCTACGAGCTTTGTTGCGAGCATAATGGTGATCATAAGTATCGGGTGGTGCGCATTTATTATTTTTGAAAAAATTAAATAAATATGTTAAAGTGATGAGACTTGTTAGAATAGTTAAATTACTAATTTTGAAAAAATTAAGAAAAATGAACTGCGACGAACTTCTCGATCAGCTAATAGAAGAAACCTCAACTCCGACTGCCAACAATAATGATCCGACAGAGCAATCGGGATCTGGGTTGAGTGCAACGACTCCGAATGAAAATGAAAATGCGGCGCGACGAGAGCGGCTAGCTGCGCTGGTTGCTGGGGGACAATCGGAGCATTATCTCGGTAGGCGTCTCTCAGTTTTTCAGGTGGATAAGATGTCAGATGCGGAGATCGATAAAATGTATGCGCGATACGAATCCAAATTGGGAGCAGAGATGACAAAAACTCTTGGATCGGCGGCTATTCATTTGTACGCTACCGCCGTTAGTAGACTTCTCCCTATACCAAACACCGAAGGGTTGATTCACGATCTAGAGACTGACCCTTTTATAGGACACACTCTTAGAACGGCATGCTGCTCAATTTATCACAAGTTTGGAATGTACTTAGCTCCACTAACAACCGCGTTGACCACGGGTAAACACTGTCAATTTGGACATATATGCCCACGAACTATAAGCTCTAATATTAATACAAAATATAATTTTGAAAATGATGACACAAGACACACCCACGAGAGTGACGGAGTTGAACCAGATTGCTCCAACACAATCGAACCCTCCGCCACTGGATGACATACCGCATATAAAAAATCCCAAAAGACAGGCAGCTGGGAGGGCGGCGGCTGCCACCCGAAAAGTTAAACAAGATAAAATACTCGCCGAGCTTCGAGAGGCTAAACTCCAATCGAGATTGGGGACGGAGACAGCAAAACATCTGAATACAGAGTTGAGTACAACAACACCCCCAATTCACGAATTGGAAGCACACTCAAATTCAAAGAATTTGTCACCCAATACCAACTACCGTTGGAGTTGGGCTGAACCCAAATTCGTGAATTGGAGTTGGGTTGTTGGTGGTGGTCTGGCAGTTGTTGGTGCCCTGTGCGTGTGGAAATACCAGAAAAAACAACCAGCCAGTGTTCAGAAGAAAGTTACTAAACACCAATCATCAACAATGTTGAATTTGGATGCGCCCCATTTAAACATTGATCGCGACCCATTTTATATGCAATAATTATAACAATGGCTGAACAAGATGGTAAAATGTTAGTGAATGCGCTTTATCACGCCGTGGTGATATCGGGTTTCAGTATCGGGTATGCTCGACTATCAAAGATGGCCCTAGGAGGAACCGCTCCCAAATTGGACTTTACTGTGAGAGACGTAGGGCTCGCGACCTTAGATGTAGCGCGGCCGCAGTTTGGACCCGAGATTATCTAGTTAAAGCTGGATTCTACCAGTTAATATATGGAAATAAATGGCTTCAATCGCAGTAATATAGTAGGTGGCGCTTGTAAACGCATTGGCGTTCAGCGGTAGCAACTTTATTATTCTCTAAAATGAAAAGCTCGAACGTGGATGAGGAGCGTAAGCGTCATGATTTAGCTGTAGAAAACAACTCAATAGCGCAAAGGAAGCATGGTCGAAAAAACGAACCGCCCATCTGGACTGGGTCAATGAAGAGCTTCGCCGCGAAAATCACGCCGCGCAAACTTTTCAGAAACGTTGAAGAAGCCAACCGCGAGTACGCGCTGGCATATCCGCACAAAAGTCTCGATCCAATGGATCCCGAGCCCCAAACTTTCAGATTTCTATGTACCGTCAGAGCCCCAAAAGGACCGCGAGATCGCGTTCATCATCGTGGGAATGGGTGTGGTGGGTCTCGCCGGCTATTATATTCAATCGAGATTTTAAATTCTTAATTAAATTAAAACAATTTTTTTTTATATATATAGAACGATGTTAGTTGACGAACTTTATGACGCTATGATCGATGTAGGCTACACTGCCCAAAAACATCGTTTACCTGGTGCAAAGAGTATGATTCGTCTGGCCCGAGATTGTCGCGAGGACGAAAAAGCGGCCACCCTTTTCGCAAAGCGGATGTTAGATTCCTCCACCAATCCTGGGAGATTGGATGAATTAGATTTCCCTCTCCTGTTCCAACCCAAACGCGATTGGGGCTGCAGCGACAATCGCAATTGTACTTCCAACAAAGGTTTATTATTAACGACGCAGTTACCGGACGAACTGGCGAGGGCATGTTGGAGATTGTCCGATATATTAGAATACTTCGCATACGATGAACACGCGCAAACTTGATACCAAACTAACGCGCAAGCTGTCGAATACATACTATAGTCCACGCGGCTACTGGAAGGGACTCGCGGCCATCAAGAACCTCGCGGCGGCGACCAAGGTTTCAGAAAACGCTGTCAAGGAATGGCTCAAGAAGCAGGCCATCTGGCAGATCTATTTACCCGCGCCTCACAATATTCCGCGGCCGAAATTCGACGTGCCGGTGCCGAACCAAGTTCACCAAGCGGATCTCCTGTTTCTCCCTCACGATCGCGTCGGTCGCAAAACGTACAAGTACGCACTGACAATCGTTGACGTAGCGAGTCGTTACAAGGGGGCTGAGCCGTTGGCCACTAAAGAGTCTAAGGAAGTGGCCGAGGCTCTTTCCCGAATATATAAGAGGAGTCCTCTCAAATGGCCGAATCTTCTCCAGGTCGATCCGGCCGCGAGTTCATGGGCGCGGTCTCTCATCTATTGTCTAAGCATAAAGTTTCTATCAGACGCGGCCGCGTCAACATCCACCGGGACCAGGGGATCGTGGAACGCTTCAATCGAACCCTGGCTGAGAGACTGTTCGGACACCAATACGCCAAAGAACTTGTAGACCCCCATTCACGGTCGACCGAGTGGGTGGCCAGACTGCCCGCCGTGGTCTCCGCACTGAACGGAGAGGTGACCAGATTGATAGGTAAGAAGCCTGTAGATGCTATCAAGTTTAAAAGGGTGACGAGCAAGCCCTCTGCCGTCTCGCGCGGGCGACCCGTTGGTTTAGAGGAGCAGCGGCTTCCATCAGATATTGACGTCCGGTACCTCTATCAACCGGGAGAGCTCGAAGGTGGCAGCCGCCGCGCGACTGATCCAGTGTGGTCTCTCAATGTATATCATCTAGATCGATCTATTACCAAACCCGATGAGCCCGTGCTCTATTATTTAGCTGATGGTCCATCTCGTGGTTTTGTTCGCGAAGAACTTCTTATGGTACCTTCTGACACCCAGTTACCCCCGGATCGTTAAGAGTCTTTAGTATTCTATCCTTTTTTCAGAGTTCTTTTTTTTACCTATCCTATAGGCTCTGTGTGCAACCCGTCTTCCATCACTCTCCTCTTGTCGTAGTACGCCGAGAGTCCTAATTTTTGTTGACAGTACGTCTTCATCACCCCGTTAATCATTCGGAATCCCCTGTTCTCCGCCATATCCCTACCCCCTTCGAGAGCACTCTTATACCTTTCCCAAGTCAGATCGTTAGATCTCTTCGACATCCCCTTGGCCGAGTGCTTAGATTTTCCATCACCACTCACGTAGTAACACTTGCTACACAGAGCGATGGCTCTATCTCCCTCGAATTCCAGCTTGAACAATCCCGGAGTTCTGTTGCTCCACGCGTCCCACGCCAACCACTCGGTCTTCTCCTTATTAAACTTTCTCTTCTATTCCTTCTCACCACCGCCGCCAGCGTCTTCTCCGACAGCGCGAAGTACATGCTGTCAGTGTCCATCTGTATCAGTTCGAAATCTCCGCGATCCACGTACTTGTCCAAGAAATCGTAGTAGAACTCCAGCATTCGGAGCTTGGCCAACTGGTAGACCGCTATGCCACACTGAAACGGTCTGTTGATCACCACTCGATCTTCCTGCTCGATATCTCGTAAGCCTCCCCAATCTCCTCCAGGTCTTCGAACCACGCCGACCTCAGTGCCCGTGTCGACAGTCTTCTCATCCTCGTATATGTGGTGTTCAGGTGTCTCTCTTGTGCCTCTATTAGCTTGCCACAACACGCGTTGCCAACCAGTTTTGAATATCTCCGCCAACACCGTCTTGCCTCTTGTCTACGTCCCCCGTCCGTCTGGCAGCGGTGACCTCTTCCACGAACCACTGAAACGGTTTGCCGGGCGTGTAAGTCTATCACCCTATGCACCGCCTTGATGATCAGACCGTGCTCCAGATACCACTTTAGCAGTGGGGAGTATATGATCATCTTCTTGGCGGACATTGCCCCCACGAGCTTTCTTCTGTCCTTCGACCCTTTTTCCTCCCGGTACTGGCCAGGTAATCCCTTCATGTGCTGCGGAGAACCATCGTTCTCATCGATTTCTTGATTAACGAACAGCGTGACATTTTCCGAGAACTTGTCTCTCAACGTTTCCGGGACCTCTTATATCCAACTCCGCAAATCCGAACCACTTTTCACTCCTGACCTTCCTCACGAAACAGTCTATATACGACTGTCTTTCCGGGTCGTCACACGTCCATATCGTCTCCTCCCCACACGGCATGTCTTTCGACAGGGTAGACAGATACAGTGCATTGGCGTCGTACCCATCACCGCCTTGCACATCTTACTCCTCCCGACTACCTACCTGACCCCTGATCGTCGACCTGCCAGCCTCTGCGTAATCTGGAGTAACACTATGGACGACCACCGACCAATCCCTGCTTCATCATCTCATAAGTTTCAGACTTCGGTGACCACAGCTCGGGTGTGTCCGCCTTCCATCGATCGTCCCCCCACGAAGTAGGTTACTGAAGGGAAACACCGGGCAGAGACACAGCAATCCTTGAGTATATCCACACCTCTTCCTCTGTAGAACTCCGTCATCTTAGTTAGAGCCTCTAGGAACGGTCCGACATCCAAGTCGTTGTAGTGTTGCAACCATTCCTTGAACGTCTTCATCCCATTTTCTTGGAATACCTTCTTACACTCTTTCCACTCGGACAACGACAGTAGGAACTCACCCTTCAACTTCGAGTACCACTCGGGATAGTCTGGCAGCCCCGGATGGTCGATCTTGTCCGCGCTATCGAACCACTCGTACGGGGAAGTGAGACTTTATCGAATTTTACAGTCGTACGCCTTAACCACCGGTCGTACGTGGTACCGGGTCCCAGATACTGGATGATGTCGAGAAATCTAAACTCCGGGGTAAACATAAACATCGTCGTGCTGGCTCTCTTTCCGACCATCACCTTAGTCACGGTGGCCGCCAACTTCTCGACAAGTACTGCTTGATGAGGTTCAGGTCTACCTGCTACAGTTGAACCCCACCACCGGGACTTGGTCAATCCAGAGACAATCTTGCTTGCTGAGACTTCGATAGCATATCTATATCGCCGGCAGATACTTCTTCCTAACCCCCTCCCTGATTGCCTTGCCTCTCATCTGTAGCTCGGTCACGAACTTCTCGACTAGCGTGTTCAGGATCTCGTTCGCAGATGTTGGTTATTCCCTTCAATGCATCGTATCCCCCAAAGACACAGATATAGGAACGTGCTCGACCTCGAAGGTCAGGTCTTTGGTGGGTTGAGTGGTTTTTGACTTGTCGAGATACGCCTCGAAGTCATAGACTATCTGGTGAGGGTACAGTAGTCGTCTCCTCCTCGCGCGGTGATTGTGGATAGTTAGGTATTAATTTTATCAAAATTATCATTATTCAACCACTCGCACTCCCACATCACCACCAGCTCGTAACCCGCTCCCTTATCTTGGCGTCTCGAATTTTCGTCTTCCTGTACCTCATATACAGCTCTGTCTTACCGTGATGAATCGGGGACACCCGTGCCAGTAGCATCCGTGAAACTGAAACACGGTCTTGGTCTCGTGACAATATCCATCTACAGGATCGCCGGCCACCCTCTCTCCACCGTGACCGCATCTCGCGTGATGTATGTGCTTTCCCAATCTCTCTTCTTCTCTGCTCAACCATTGAAATCGATCTCTCGCTCGCTGACCCCTTGGGATAGAACGCCTTCTCGTATGCAGACTGGTGGCTCTCTACGTCTTACCTGGACATGTCACCACGGTCCTTCCCACCCATGCAGGTGGTCGCGTTGCCTGTGCATGTTACACGACTTTGTGAACCGTTGTTGGCATCCGGAGCACCCGTACCTTTCGTTCGTCATTGCGGAGGTTCGTTATGAGGAAAGAGTGACCTCCAAACATTCCTATCGTCATGATTTTCTCCCCAACCACATCGTAATTTGCCGGAACCTTCATGAGATACCACACTCCCTCGTCGGTGGGCTCGTAAACACGAATGCTCATCTTGCAGTGCTCTTCAACCTTCTTAATATCTTCCAGGAGAATTCCCTTACTATCCGGTCCGTTATCGTTGACCGAGATATTCGTTAGCTAGAGTTCGTGCATTCTCACAACAGCGGTCTGGTCTCCCTCCACGGTGGATGGCTATGCACCTAAACAGACACAAGTAGTCGTCGTACGTGTCGACGGAATACATTCCCTTTTTCTGTCTTAACCAGTTCTGGGAGTTTTTCCGCTCCCATGAGAAGTTTTGTTGAGCGTCGATGATCATCTTCACCTCGACCGATATCCAACGAACCGAAGGTCCATTTTTGTTTGTTTGGTCTATCAACTTTGTCGATGTCCATTCGACCTTTCTCTCTATCGGATATCCAACTCTCGGCTTTGGCGATCTCGTTTATCCACGGACTGCCCTTTGATTGTTTGTGATAGATCATAGTAGCGTCGGTCTCTATGTTCCTAATACGATACGAGCACGAATACCTCAGATAACACGCCGTGGTCATCTCTGGACGAATTTTATTCATTATGCGATTAGCGATCTCCCCATCTACCCCCCTCTCGAAAGTCCATACTATCTTCCTCCTTACCCCTATCAACAGTTTCCCTAACTTCGGCTTCTTCGGCGAGAATCCTGGGACCTCCTCCTACCAAAGCTCTGGCTATATCTCTCCTAACTCTTAGAGGTCTCCCAACCAACCTTGATAAATCTTATTGTAGTGCGCCTTGAATAGTGGTTTTCTACGCGCGCTGGGATCTTCTTTTACACGCTGCGCGTAAGCAGTGGCGCGCAGACTGGCCGTCGTCTCGTTCTCCAATTTCTCGGAGCGTTTTTCAGGGTCAGCGGGCAGGCGTCCGGTCGAAACCGCACGTCGCAGCTCTCCTCGTAGACGATGGCTCGCGCGTCACTTATCCTATCTGCTATATCTTTCTTGAGTCTCAAACCTCTTAGGGAAATTCCCCAACTCTTAGCTTGCTCTCTCATTTGCTTTATGGTAGACATTATACTGAGTATAACCAATAGATTTTTATCTTCAATAGGGTGTAAGTTTATTTGTAATAAATGTATGACAGATTGCTGTAATATACTGAGTATAACATAGGGATTCTTATCTCTAATAGGGTGTATCTTCTCATGTCATATATATGGTGAAAATATGTTCTCATACATACCCGCCGAACAGTAGGTGTGTTTTTAAAAAAATTATGCTTACTCCCCCCTTTTTTGTGTTTGGAAAAATTAAAATTATGCCTACTCCCCCCTTCGTGTTTTGAAAAATTAAAATTACTCCCATTCTCATAAATATTCTCATAAAAATGGAGGAAAATCTGAGTAGTATATAAGAGTCATTAATTATAGCACCACCTGGTGGGAGGCACCACGTGTAGCCGGTGGCTTCCAGAGGGTGGTGGTATCATTTTGACTCTTATATACTACTCCACAGGAGTGACACTAATGGATTGTTACTTGCTAGTCTGAGTTAATACCATTGATACCATAATACCCTATCACACCGTATGCTGTCCCACCAAGTCGTCATACAGGTAGTCAGGGTCAGCAAGACGATAATCAACATTCTCATTAACTTCACATTCCTCTTCACCTTCCTCTGCAAGTTCTCCAAGCGCACCCTATTGATCTACATTGCTAGGCCATTCCATTCCAAGCGCACCCTCCTGCCCATTGATACCTCATTTTGTCCAGCCATAGCAGCTACAGTATGATGTACATGAAACATGTTCCCTGTGGCAGCCATACAACACAGTGCTGCACTACTTACCATGCACACTACTTTGAGCGTGAATCACATACCTCAGATGTGATAGAGTTGTGTCACCCTTGTCAATGATAGGAACGTGGACGCCATCCCGGATCTCCCACCCGAAATGAGTGATGTCTGCTGCCTCATCAGGCAGTGCTTGCTGATCTGCCGCTTTCCATGTAGCATGACATGCAGATGGGCCCGCTGCACATGCAATGACAGATTGGTGGATGTTAGAGGAAGAGTCTTGGATTTAGGACATTTCACTTTCTTTGTAAAGAGTGTTAAGTGGGCCGACTCCATGGATGACCCCGGCGGTTGACCATACATAGCTATGAAGAATTTCATTGCCAGCTTCATCAAGACAGGCTGTGTAGCATCCATCGCGCCAGAAAAACATGCAAAGTCCCCAGCCAGAAATGTGTTTAGCGCACTGGTCGTGCCTTTGGCATACAAATATGATGTCGTATCACATCCACTGAGGGCATGCATGCTCAGCAGCTCCAAACACATTGGCCCTAGGTCAACGATATCTAACACAGTTCTATCCCAGCGCTCCATATGCACCTTGCTCATCAGCTTCTCTCGATACACCCAAAATACCAGCAGGATGAATACGTCGATGTCATCACTAAGGACGGAGATCACATGTTTTCCAAACTTTGCAGCCTGAAGGATAAACGAGACAATGGTGATGTCCACCTCATCATGACCAAACACTCCATCCTCGTGGGTATCCATTGTTGTATTGCCATTCCTGATGTGTTGCCTTTGTGGAGACAACCATGTACATCGATGAGGGATGAAGGTACGGAACAGAGCTCGTAAGCGAAGAGAGGCACAGGTTTTATCATTTAGTTGCTGCAGAAACCGGAGATATACGTTCTCAATGTTGATTATTGACATGCTTTGTTGACATTACCCTGCATCTTGAGACCATTCATCATCTTGATATGAGTGCTGATAGAGTCGTAGAACACTCTAGGAGACTGTCTGTATGCTTGCCCTCCATTCTTTCCCCAATAGCAATCAAATCAGCCACATTGACTTGAGATGGGACTATCTTGCCGGTGACTGGATTGTACAGATGAGGGCAATGATCTTCTTGTAGGTGAGGTCCCTGCTCATCTGCATCTAGGACACGTCGGTACTTCAACTCCTCCACATGATGTTTTTGCGAAGACTGTCCTGGTGCACTAGCAGAGTATATGTAGTCCACACGAACTGACATATGTACGGTGATGGGCACGGCATCAATCCACTCATAAACAGGATCAGCAGATAGTCATGCCCTTGTGAGCTCTGCTCGCCACACTGGCCACCATAAACGCCATTCCTGTATCCCCAATGGTAGCGACAAACAAATGCAGCGGACTCAAAGGTTCGACTTGCTATGATACTGCTATACAAGTCTCGAAAACACATGACACAAGTCGCTTCGGCTGCTATAGCTATGCAGTTCAGTTGCATGTTACTCCAAGAATCAGAATAAAATGGTCACATGTATACATGATAGATAATATATACTAATGGGGTCGGTCATTGGGGTGCATACCTGTTCATCACGACTAACAGCAAAAAACAACAACAAATTTGTGAAATAAAACACGCGTGGTAGGAACAACAATATCAGATATTATGTATGGTGACACTAAAAATGTCACATTTGTTATGAATTAGTGCCTTTTTATCGCGTTGTATCTAGTTATGGTTTCTGTACAGATACAATTTGGTAGCTAAACTTTGTGCAGGCAGGTTGTAGACAATGCACATTGCATTGATCAAGGGTTGGTTCAATTGAGGCGTCCCTTCTTGCTCACCCCCACCCCAAACAATGTGCTCCAAATGCTCCAAAACGTGTCAGAAAGCAGGAAATTAGACAAATTAGTAACCCAAGATTTCTGTACAGGTACTAGTAAATCGTACGTACATGGATAGTACACTTTTGGCAATTTATTCAACTTGCAGTTGATTGTAAAACATTCCTTAAATTATCAGTTACTGCATATATTACGTTTACATGATTTTTAGCATACATATAGCTTCTGCAATGCAATATATATCGGAAATCATGTATTTCTATAGCATTTGGCGGCCATCTTGGATTTATGCAAATTGGGTTTAACTTACAGTTGCTGATAGTTAGTGCATCTATCATATTTACATGTATTTTCATCAAAAGAGTGCTTCTACAATACGATATGTACTGGATATTATGTATTTATATAACATTTGCGGCCATCTATCTTGGATTTATGCAAATTACGGAAGTTGCCCAAAGTTTCCGTTTTGGCAACCGAGCTAAAGTTGTTGTAGGACCACATGAGAGTACAATCAGCAATAAAAGTTTATAGTAAACACAATTTCTAGGTTGTGTATTAAATGTATAGTAGCGTCAAATGGACTATGTTATTTTAATTACTACAGACCCACATAGATAGAAAGAAGTGATAAAAAGATCACTTAAAAACTTTCAATTTCTTTTTCATTTCATTTCAATATAAAATACATTTCAGACACACCGATTGGCATTCAGGGATAAACTATATTCCCAAGGGGCGCTTGTCCCCGAATCCCGAATCCCCACCCTTCGTCACCGGATCATATGATTGTGATTTTCACGAAGTAATTTTCACGATAACAGTTTTCTATTCCAATATTATATCATATGGATGTGTACGGAATTGCTGCAAATGGAGTATTGTTTTGTAGACATTGCACGTGTACATCTGCAGTAGGCCGCTCATAACATTAACTTTGTGACAAAACATGATGTCGGGCAGATTTTGTAGCGTGATACCTTATAATTGTCGCCGTGATTCTTTCTTGAGGATCGCATTACTATCGCTTGATTCAGACATACATTATTATGCAGTCAGGTGATATGATTTGATACTACAAATCGTGCGAAAAGCAAGTTTATCTCCACCGACCTCACTGTGTGTTTTGTGCATTATGTATTGCTTATACACAAACAATCAAGAAGCTGCATTGAAATCACTGATTCTTAATCTATTAGAGAGATTTTCATGCATTTATTTTGCCAAATTCAATACAAACCCCGGATATATATGTTATTATATAGCTGGGTGTTTACCTCCGTTTATGATAGCATGAGTGGCATTAAAGGTACATACCCACGCAGTAGGCACAAAATGTTCTTTATATCAGAGACATCAGCTGAGACATTTTCTGGCAAATAAACATTCATACACCATTACCCCACCTATGGATTGTCACTATTATACATTTTATATCATAAATACACTGATATCAGGGTCGATAACCGTGTGTCCTTAAAATGTTAACGGACATTACTATTTATTCTCTGTATTTATTTTTCGATGTGCAATGATCATACCTTATAGTTTGTCGTAAATATTTGTTTTTCAGGTGACGAATTTAATTAGTATAAATAGTTAATAAATGTCATGCCTCATTTGCATATGAAAATAGCCTGATACCATCGCGCGTCACTATCAGTAAAATAAATACATGTATTACTAAATGTTTATATCTGTATAGCGGGTGGAATTGTGACACAATTATACACTTATTTAAATCATATAAATAACAGTGTGTGCCTACTAAGTAGGCATATGTACCTTTAAGTGGCATATCATTCGCTAAGTACTGGCTAGAATTGTTAAAAAGTCTCAATTTACGAAGATAATAGATGGTACTATCGTTGACATACACTAGGTTGTTCATATTTAAGATTATTTAGGAATCAAAGTGCAGTGTAAGCGAAGACTTCGCCATTTTGAATTCATAAGGACAACCGACGAAAAAGAGAGACAATGTCAAAGAACGACAGCTAGGCGACAATGTACAGCACCTCAAGCACTTATAAGTCATTGATGCTGCGAGGAACTCGTGCAAGTATCCTTGCTATAATATTTTGTCACGACACCATGGCCATAACGTCAAACAATGATTCACGCTCAGTGACGTCACATCATGACGTCATAATATATGTACTGATGTATAAGGCATCGCGTCTCATATTAGTGAAAGTTTCAGTAAGTTATCATTTTCCGTTTTCTGTTCACACTTAATGTTAACTGACACCAGTAAACGTAAATGGGAGGGCAAAATGTGAAATTTTACGGCGACGTTAGACAATTTGAATCTTCGTTTTTCGGACGTCGTTTACCGCTTTTCATGACGTTGTCATTAAGCCCGGTTTTCGTATGGCGCGGCCCATATATAGTTTACTGCCAAAGCAATTGAATGGTGTTCATTGTAATTAATGTTATACAATACCTTCATTTAAATGACTTCTTAGACAAATGGTATCCGTCTTTATGTTAATAACTTAATTTAGAATATTATAATACAATCTTGAGATTCGATTTGATTGGTGGAGGTGACCAGGAACACTGAACGCCGTGCTATATAAATATTCACGATAGTATGACACATTCGAAAAGCGGGCAGCGTCTATTTTGTCGCGTCACAACAGGGCATCTGTGGTGAGAAAGCTAAACATGGGATATATTCAGTTACTGCTCGTGGTTTGTGTACGCTAGCTCCGCACTGTCCCGTGAGACATATGCATGCGTTAAGTTGCATAAAATTATTGCAAATGCTCCGGACAAATCAATGCGCGCCTGGACGTCATTGTGATCACTGTTGAGTTATCTGCAAGCGGACTCTACTAAAACAAGATTGGCATGCCCCGGCATATGCAAGTAACTTACCTTAATTCATCAGTTACACATCAGACGCTCAATTAACTTTCATTCTCACCACACCACTTGTAGAATATTAAAGTTATTCATTATGTTCAATAGTGCTGCTTTGACACGACGTGAAATTAAAACATGCATGACATGATCTGGAAGAATAACCACAGACCAAGCACGTATATTCAGAATCACGTCTTCTGTCGGTTCTTATCCAGCTCCGATTTCCGTCACCTGTCAGCCCAATCCAGAATCCAACAATGTCACAAATTTAATCCTCTATGTTAGTGTATGAACAAAATGTCACTTAGTATATTATCCAATGCGGGTTGTAATCTCTTGTTTCTCTAAATAAATGTGTCCAACAATCCCTGTAGTTGCTATCGTGATAAAAAATGTTTAAAGGTTTCTGTCAACGCCTCAAATATTGATCATACTCTCCACATTTTGATTCCAAGTACCAGAATAATGATGTTTTCCATGCGCCGTCGTAGTGTTATCTGTCAGATTCCGTTGTTTATTTGATCAAATTGATGGACAAATTTGTGTCCGCTAATGTCGCCAAGAGCATAATCTATCTGTGACGTCGACTTTAATAATTTGGCATAACTTCTAGCTTGTGAATTTTTGGTTGAATGAAGTGATCACTATGGTGAAGAAGTGTGTATCTGTGCCCGGTTTGCTCAGTAGGTAGAGCGATGGTGTGGTAAACCAGAGGTCCCCGGTTCGATTCCGAGCTGGTGCGCATCTGTCTCACCCTGTGACATTTAGCGCCCAACGTAGTTGCGGGAAGTAACTCTGCAGAATACTCCTGTATCGTCCGTACCAAGAGTTATGGTTCTCTCCGTAGGTTTCCCCTGCAAAGTACCAAATCACATCTGATTCGCATTTCAGCTGTTAATTGAGACATATTTTCTGTATTTTTCAATTGAAAGAAATGTCAGTATTTTACTGACATTCATTTCTGTGGAATAAGTACAGAAAAATATGTCACAGTTAACAGCTAAAGCGCGAACGAGATTCGATTCGGTACTCTGCAGGAGAAACCTATGGAGCACCGTAACTCTGGGTACGGACGATACGTGATAATTCTTCAGTTACTTGCCGCAACTACTCCCAACGTGGAGTCGTGACTGATGAAGATTCTCCAAAATGTTCCACAAATATGGAATTCAGGGTGGACATTTTTCTCCCCAGTGACAATTGGTGCCCAACGAAGGACCGTGACTGATAAATACTCCTGAAATTGTACCCAAACATATGGAATTCAGAGACAAAATTAGCATGGTCGGTAGAGCATGGGCATGGTACGGTAAACATGAGGTCCCCGGTTCGATTCCGGGCCGGTATGCATCTTTCTCACTCTGTGAGATAAGTAAACCATTTTGTTTTAAATAAATGGCTATCACCGGTATAAATATCATCTTCACAAAATTGGATTCGGGCCAATAGAAATCAACAGCCAGAGCGGAATATTTGCAGTAATAGAAATCTAATTCCAAAATAAATTTTATCACGTTTCGAAAATTAAATTATGCTTTTCTTTTATAATTAATATCAATATTTTCACCATGTTATTATGGTTAATATGCAATTCACAGTATCCTTGCAGCTTGAAATTGAAAGACATTATGAAAAGTTGTGTTGATCTCAGAAATTGTCATGTCGACTATAGGATCGCGTCGAAATAATGTTTCAGAGCAAAAGGAAACAAAACGCTAAATTGGTGCTTAGTTTTGCCATATTATACAGTAGACCACACATTATAATTTGATTTGATATGAAAATAAATATATTGTGAGCATGGTGGTGGCTATTAATGTGTTCTTGATATTCGGAACGGCAGTGACGACATTTGTTTTTGTCCAAGAAATTGTCAAGGTCAAGGTTTCACTGTTTGTCTCGCAATAACCCGCCGATTTATATTTGCGCACCATACACTGTGTGAAGAATAAAAAAAGATCACCTTAATATCGTGTTAAACGGCACCAATGCCGTGTAATACCACACGACACCACATTGGTGTAGTGTAAAACCACAATCGTGTGGTGTAATACCACACCGTCGTATTTGATTGGTCAAGGCAATCGTGCGTCCAAATTCTTGCATATCCTGTGGAATTTGATGTCGTGTGCGTGCCGTGTGAGACGGTGTCGTGTTCGGTTCGTGTGTGCACTTACACGCTGACCCTACTGTATGTGCCGGGGTGTACGTTACAAATGCAGATCAAGAGGGGTGTCACTGTAATCCTGTCATCAGTATCAACACGAGCTGCCCGCCCGCACCCGACAGTAACATTCAGGTGTCCACAGAACTGCAGGCCGAGCACGTAAAACAGCTGTTTACAAACATTTCTAACAAACTTCTGGATGAATATGAAGTCGCGATTTAAAGCATTCTTAGGGACTTCATGCACAACCACACGACTGCTATGACATTAAGCGTTGGGGGACACACTGAGACTGGTATCTATACAATATATCCGAGGGGTACGCTACGCACGGGTTCCGGTTCGATGCGATATGGAAACTGACGGCGGAGGGTGGACGATCATCCAGAGGCGGGTTTTCGTTTCCGACTTCTATAAGATATGGGTGGAATACGAAATAGGGTTCGGAGATCTGGCAACTAACTTTTGGCTCGGTAACGAAATAATTCACGCTATCACGTCACATGAACGGTACGAACTGCGAGTTGACATGACGGGCCCCGATGGGCAAGAACAGAAGTACGCCGCATACAATATATTCGAGGTTGGAGACGCCGCCGCGAAGTATAAACTGACGGTGGATGGCTACCATGGCGACGCCGGAGATAGTCTGGCTCGACACAATGGTTACTCGTTTTCCACGAAGGATAGGGACAATGATGTTTGGTCGGAGAACTGCGCTACACGTTATACAGGAGCCTGGTGGTATGAAAAATTCCACGTTTCTAACCTGAACGGCGACTATGGTAATACGGTATATGCTAAAGGAATCACCTGGTACGCGTATACAACGTACTACAAGTCACTGAGACGAGTCGAGATGAAGGTGAGGAAATGGATGTTTCCTCCAGGTTCTACGGCTGTGACGCCTTAACCAATAATAAACAGGAATTGATTGTTAGATGTTAATTTTCCGACCAATCCAATCATCACATAATAGTTTTCAAACTTGTACATTTATGAAAAGGGGATGTTTTGTTCTCACTTATATTCTATTCGGCTCATAGTTAAGGGGGGGGGGGGGAATTGGGTCGAACACCTTCCATACCCGGGATATATAGCCCAGTAAAGAAGCAGGCCGATGGTCGTCGGCCTGGTTTATATTTCCGAACTTTGATAAATGTTGCATTTATAATTCAGGCTCCATTGTTGGCAAAAAACTAGGAAAATTATTTACTAAAAGTGCAGATCCTGTTGAGACGGCTCGTTACCAACCGGCTCCGCTGGATCTACACTGTTTGCAAACAGCGCTATAGAGGACTGTAGTGTTGAAAGGGTTAATGGAGCAAAGTGAATTACGACACAAAGTACTGTTTGTTCAACCTAAATCCCGCCGATGTTGTTGTACGAACACCTATACTGTATACTATATTGTATTTCGAAATAACAGAAAGTGTATCCACCTCAAAAAAGGCACCTTCGCCATCTACTCCGTCTCCATTCCAGCCCGTGTAGGAAGGTTGGTTATTGTTTCACAAAAAATCAGACAAGTCATGTGATTTTGTACCTAAGAAGCGGTTCACAACATTTATGATATCTTCCGTAAGTGACGTCGAAGGTTGACAAAATATTCAGCGCAAATCTGAGTGGAATTCCGCATTTGCTATGAAAAATTAGCCAATTTGCTAATATTTCTTATGAAAAATCGCACATGTTCTTGGGTACAAAACCATCTGGCTCGTCTCAAATGAGTCTTTTACGGAATTTCGTTAACTTTTGTTTTTAGGACGGTAATAGTTTTATTGTCAATTGTAAGGAAAATGTAAACAAAGATTGATAATTTAACAATAAGAAGTGCTGATTAGCCTATACCTGGGGACATTTCACTTCATATATCGGTGTCACAATCCTGATAACTTTATTTCTACAAAATTTACAGTGGCTCAATTCGTTAGAGCTGGTTATATTATACACAAGTGGTTGTATATAATTTACTGAGAATATCTGCGCTTCTTCGCACAAAATATTGCTTCTTTAACTGCGGAGATGTATTGAAAAATTTGGATGGAAGCAAAGTTCTTCGGAATTACTGAATACATTACATAAATTATAACCATACACATGTATATATACATGTATCTGATTTTGCACTCTTACATGTATATTCTAAGTAGCTTATTTTAGCAAAATATCAATACTAATCATATGAAAACATTTATGTATGTCGTGTGAACATTTTCTCCAAAATATTTACGTTAGCGTCGTACGGTCTAATATTCGTTCTAGGTAACACGTTGGTAAACTTGATCATAATATTTTCATTTCAGAAATCAGTGATCTTTGAATTAAAGTTGTGTATACATGTACATGTACTATACACACGGTGTGGGATCACGTGGTCTATTGTTTTGATTTTGCGTCATGGCGGCGCCAAGGTATTGTGAGATGAATCCTATTTTTCATCAATACGACTGCGAGTTCTTGCTTTTAATAATGAACATGTTGTAGTGTAATACATATTTAAATGAGGCCTCTATGTTTGGTGGTCAGTAGAGTTTCGTTGTATGATGTTGTATGACGCTATGCTTATGCAATGAATATAAACAAACGTTTGTGTTTGCTTTAGATGATATATGTTAGATATAGTTTTAATCTGTCTCAGTGACGTACATTGGTCATCTTCATCGACCTCGAAAAACATATATGAGACACGCCATGCGAGTTTGTGTACCTTCGGACGTCTGCGTAACTTCATTAAATACGTTTACGAAATTTACAGTATTTTTCATAAATAAAGCCAAAAGTTGACAAATTGTCAGAGTACATGCGGAATGCTCTGAAAATGTTGTCAACTTTTGGCGCCTTTACGGAAAATATTGTTAATTTTGTAAACGTATTTCATGAAGTTACTCAGATGTCCGAAGGTACAACATCACATGGCGTGCCTCATATGTGGCTGCTACTGTATACATGGGCGTATGGGTTTCGCGACCAGTGTAGACCCAGATGAGGATATGCACAGTCTAATAAAGATCTGCACTAATCGCCATTCCACCAATGAAACACCCGTCATGCTTCTAACAAGAAATGTAGATCAAAATCAGTTGACAAATCCCATAAGCCCCGTTTCTCCAATCACAGCCACATATCACGCAGATCACGATTATTTGTTGAATCATTAACAAATAAAGTACAGTGAAACCTCTCTAAACCGGACACCCTGGGGCTCCCAGGGTGTCCAGGTTAGACAGGTTCCACTGTAATTCCGGAATATGAGCCCTCCGGGTATGCAAACTAATTATACAGAATTTATTATTATCACAGCCATTTTACATTCAGTATAATGAAAAATAATAAATGTATCATTAAATTGAAAATTTCTCCCTCAAAGTGTACTTAGCAAGATAAGTATACTTAGCAGTTTTTGTGAAATCGGCTACAGGTCTGGCAGGTCAGGTGGCTGCCGGACCAATAACTGCGACAAAAATGTATTTTTGTATTGAAAAATACATGTTAAACTTTAGAATTCAAATAAATATTACAGAATAAAAACGGTAATGAATGTTATTATTATTATCGATAATAAGTTTATTTTGTTACAGTGGAACCTCGCTAAACCGGACACCCAGGGAGGTCCCCAGTGTGTCCGGTTTAGCGAGGTTTCACTGTAAATCAGACATTTGATAATTCCGAGCCATAGTTGTGTGCTATGCGATCACGAACAGGTATTATTATATCACCTGAGATAAATGACCAAGAAACCAATCAAAATTAGATCACAGGTGTTTCTTGTTGTCCGGTTTAAGAGAGGCTCCACTGTACCGCGCAGTTGAAACGTCTTGTTCATCCGGATCTCTCAGTATCTCTCGTATCTAATATGTGACTGTGACTGGAGAAATGGGGCTTATGGAATTTGTGACCAGTGTAGCTCCTGATCAAAAAGTAATTCCCGTAGCCTGATAATGATATATATTGCCTGTTATTCAAACGGTTATTAATCAAACACGACATGACTCAAATGACACGTGATGTGGATCACGTGTTTAACAGGAAATCGGCAGATATGAACTCACTTTCCGAGGCCAAATGGAAGCATGCGAAGGGTAATTTAACCCTTACACTGCTGATTTCATTTTGTCGTATATTATTTATTGTTTAACTTTCATTTTTTATAATAATTTCCATTATAAATGATTCTGAAGTGCTGCCAAACCATTTGTATTGATACAAATTGAAATTAAAAAATAAACAGCATACGACAAATTTTAAATCAGCAGTGTAGAGGTTAAATTGCCCTCGAGTGCTTCCATATAAAAATGTTTAAAAAATGTGTTGTTGAGAACATAGACCAAATATGAAACAACAATAGACGTATGTTTTTGTTTCCCGCGTTCTAAGGGTTAACGACGATGTTCATCCTTACCAGAATCCCGATATCCCTGGTTTGATCCTCAGGTACATTGTTGGCTTTTTTTGTACGTGATCGTTCAATCAGGTTATAACTTATACCCAATAATAAAGGGTTGTAAGATAACTGTTGGGACCCCCCTCATCCCCGCCAACCAGCCATGCAGGTGAAGTACCCTATCCTGAACCCTAAAATGATCTTTGTTGCTGACAGGTGGAACATTACAGCGAATATTTGTTGTGAAGGCTCCAAGGTGCCCATCCCACGTGACTTTTTGAAAACGGCACACAACGAATTTGAAAGAAAATCGCTCGATTCGAGGTAAAAAAAATGTCGATTACTCAGCTTGATGGAACCGATTTTGATGACATAAAGCGCACCGTATCCGCCAATAGGAGTACTGTTCGGACTGTAAGTCTCAGTACGCTGAACCTTATAGTTTTTCAAACATTCGGAATCTTTGTTTTCTCGGCTCTGAAAAGCGTGAATAAGGTTCACACCCGTCATATCAAATGGCATGTTATTTCATTCAGAAGACACGTGTATGTATGCAGCGGATGCTAATGCATCGTATGCGGCTCATAATTCTATTCTATAAATTAACATCGCCTTACCAGTAGCCCATTTCACCAGCATTGAAAGTATGCTTTTCTAGCAAAGTATACTTTGAGGGAGAACATTTCAATTTAAGGATAAATTTATTAATTTTTATTATACTTAATTTATTCCATTATCACAGCCAATTTGGCTGTGATAATGTAATAAATTCAGTATAATAATTCTGCATACTTTTAATCATGAAATATATGCATTTGTTAGTTATATATGAATTTCAGGAAAAATAAATGATTACTCCCTCAAAGTATACTTTGCTAGATAAGTATGCTTTGCAATGTTGGTGAAATAGGCTACAGGAAAGACTGGAATAATAACAGTGTAAGCGAATTTAAAAAATGGATAAGGTACACACACTTTTGGAGGATAAGGTACACACACAAACGCAACGAATGCCACGACAAAAATGAGATCCACATGATTTTGCATAATAAACACTGGTGTACATCAACACGGCTTGAACCCACTAACGTCAAAGATAATCTATGAACGTATTGTTATCCCGAGAGCACTTTACGGCGAACTCTGGAACGATTTAAACATAAACGAGTTATTAAATTTAGAACAATCACATCGACTGTGTGTCAAATTCATACATCGATTACCAAGAAGTCCAAACACAGATATTGCAAATAGTCTTATAGGCACACACTCGATAGAATCAACAATCGATCGAAACAAACTGAGATTTCTTGGTCAGTTGTGTAGGCTACCAGGTATCAAAACAGTTAAAGTAGTGTTTCTCAACCGACTCACTAGCTATTACATTGACCCAAGCACGGCGCGTGGATATATTCCCGATATAATGCGTATTCTCGGGAAATACAGACTAATGGACACACTGGACATATTCATGGTAAATGGCTTATTTCCTTCAACATTCACGTTGGAAACAACTAGTAACACGACACGTTGACGTACATGAACTACGTGGCTGGCGTGAACGACTATTATCGTCAACCTATGGCAAGCCAAATGCACAATAATTCCCTAAGCCATAGTTTAGAGCTTAAACCCTAGTTTAGGCTCCTCAAACCCTAGTTTGGGCTCGCCAAATGCACAATAATTCACTAAACCCCAGTTTGAGAGTCTAACCCATGGTTTAGGCTCGCCAAATGCACAATAATTCAGTAAACCCCAGTTTGAGAGTCTAAACCATGGTTTAGGCTATCAAACCCCAGTTTGAACAATTATTGTGCATTTGGCCAGAAACTGCCGTTTGAGATCGTAATCCACTAAAAAGCCTGAACCCTAGTTTGGACCCAAACCACAGCTTAAGAAAAAAACTGCCAATTGTGATCCTAAACGGTAGTTTTCTTAAACCTTGGTTTTGGGCAATTATTGTGCAATTGGCGGCAGAAACCACCGTTTAGACTCTCAAACTAGGGTGTCTGATAGCTTAAACCACGGTTTGAGCTGAAACCAGGGTTTAGGCTCAATGTATGGTTTTCATTGGACAAAATCCCCCCGGACATAATCCACCCCCCCCCCCCCCCTCCCCCCATAATCTGTTTTGAAAGAATCATTGCATTAATAGTTTTTCAAATTTCACCCTTTAATCAGAGTAATTGAATTGCCTGATTTCTTTCAAGTAGTTGATTAAGGATTACCTGATTGGTTATCGTTTTGGCGAATAATTCTTTAAAATGGTAATCGATACTTCACTAAAACATATGGTTTGGGTCCGACATCAGTATCATATACAAATGTACAAACGGATTTTGACCTAGGCTACATTTTCATTGGGGGGTGGGGGTGGTGGATTTTGTCCTACATTGAATTGTAATGGGGGGATTATATCCTACCTGTGATTTTCGACGGGGGGGGGGGGGGCGGGTTGTCCTATCTGCATTTTAGACTGGGGGGGGGGGGATTTTGGCCTCCTGTGTCAAAAATCATGGGGGTGGGGGATTATGTCCGGTGGGGATTTTGTCCTACACTCAGTAGTCCCTGATCACTAGTAGTTCCTGATCAGCTCAGTCTGATTAGACTACCGGCAATATGTACACCAGTGTACTCCCTAATCAGTCTGGATATAATTTTTATGGAGATATTTTGGAACAATTATGCTCGGTTTGTAATTACAGTTTTCAACAAGCTGAATAAGATAATTCAATTATTATGCTCTGCCGATATGCTATGAGACAAAGAAGTTACATTTTTTGGCGGTCAGCAAAATATGTGTTTGTGTAAATTCTGCAGTAATTGCCAATATAAATTAAACTGATGCTTAATTACTCTCTGTAACAAACCAGAAAAAGATCATTAACATTATGCTCGGTTTGAAAAATTTGTGACTTCACAAATAAAATAGTTGTCGGCCGGCATAGTAAATAATTCTTTTTTATGAATGCGATATTTTGCAAAAAATATGCTTGGTTTGTAAGATTTGAGACTTCATAAATATAATAGTTGTTGGCCGGCATAGTAAATAATTATTTTGTTATGAATATTTAGTGAATAGAAATTAAATTGATGCATAACTAGTGTCTTTGACTAATGAAATTCAGTTGTTGCCTAATTAATTTATACCATAGACATATAATACAGAGATTCGCTGCTCCGTGCGAATAGACCATATTTTGATGATATCTCGTGACGCCGCGAGATTTCGTGCAATATATCATAAAGCCGTACAGCCGCGTGCTTGAGAAAGAAAATCATATTTTAAACGAACAGGCGAGTAATTATTTGTGCCATTAGGCCTACGTCTTAATGTCTTTGTATTTTACCGACTGCTTATTATTTTTACATAGTACAAACATTCTATTTTCCAAATACTCCCAAATATAAACCGGCTATGTGAGTTTCACTTTGTGAAAATAGTGTTTTCTTTACGCCAGCAAATATCTGCCAATGGTCGATGATTTCCCATCCAAATTATTTAATATAGACGTGTACGACAACACAAACAACTAATTATCATGTTAATTGGCATCTGTATGAGATTATGACACTACGTAAAAGCATATAAAGTCAGCTCATTTGTTTAGAATTTATACGGGCTTGAACCCATTATTCGACTGTACCAGTAGTCGGCAGCAAGTGTTCCATAATGCTATGACGCGGTACAATTAATATATGCATGAAACGCATCGAATAGTGCATAAAGCTAATTGTAAATTATAATTGGATTATCCTCCCAATTCTCTGGTTTTCTGTTTCTTTATTCGATTTACTAAACTAAATAAAACCTGTAATAATATATACATAACATATAAAGCAATCTATGATTACAGAAACAAACAATATCACATATATTTCAAATTTGATATTTACAAGCATTTTTTTTTTTATTTTTTTTTTTTAATAATTACAAAAGAAACACTCATTACCAGAATCAGTTATTCTGTATCCAATTAGTGATTCTAAAACTTAAAATGCATAAATTGGACAGTAATCCATCAATAAGGAACTAATTTGTTAGTAGCAGGAGAGAATTTCACAATCTCTCCTGGGGCTTTTCAAATACAAATGCCAGGTTGATATATTTTAGGCGGGGAGTGCATATAATTATTTCTCTCAGTAGGGATTTCACTCGGTCGCACATATGGCTTGAAATTCAGGCACTAGCACTCACCCCTTATACTATACTACTTTACAACAACATAATTCCAGCACAAACATATTTATTACAACAATTCCCTAACATTTGATTGGCCGCCGTAGCAAGTCTCTGTCCAAAATTGATATCCCAGTAAACTCCCACGCCGAACTACTTTCCGTAACCGTGAGACCCAGTTAAAATAATTCTTAAGAAAACGGAAAATAAACACATTTTATTCTTGATGAATTTATTTAAAATGCTTGAATTATAAGGAATGAATGGCCTTTTTGTTGAATTTATCGGGGATATAAACTTGGAAAAGTCGCGGTATTCCCGCGACTTTTCCAAGTTCATACCCCGATAAATTCCAGAAAAAGGCCATTCATTTCTATAGTAATCATGGTAATTAAACACGATAGACTGGACACGTAGGTACCTGTCATAGAAGAGGAAGGAGCAGCTACCGTACATATACAGACAAGAGTGCAACATACAATATAGGACATTCTACTGATAAGGACATATATCTTAATAAAGACTGGGCTATATATAAATTATAATAATGCGGTATGGGGTTGCCGAGGGCATTTCGAACAAGCGTTCGAAGTCACAAGCTGCAGTTCTGCATGAAAGTTTTTGCTTCGGATGTTTGTAAGATGTGCCCCCAGGAACTACATGTACTTAAACGCATAGAAATAATCAATATCTACCGCCATTTGCTTTTTATACACTGGGTTCCCAACAGTGTCTATCATTAGTACCCTTATTTTTGGGAATATCTTTAATGACGCTGTCCGTGCAATCAAAATTTAAATTGCAATTTCCACTACTCATATGTTTTAACGTCCATTTTATGGGTCACAAAATGCATGTGACTAATGCATATAAGGTTGCACTGTTTCTAAGTATGTTACATTGAATCATCTTCCGTCAGACTCGGTCACGACCAGGGCAGATCCACATCAGCCGATCTGGATCTACACTGTTCAGCAGCCATCGGGAACATAATTTGGTAATACATGTCAACCAACATACGACTGGAAAAAGACGTAGCTCAGCTCTGCTCATACAATTTCGACGTAACGTCACATGAATCGTCTATCTGAATCGTTAGGTTGATTAATCGCAGCAGAACAGGTAAAGTGGACGAGAAATGCAGCATGTGAAATATATACATGACAAATCAGTATGCAATGTATACTCACAATAATACTGTAAGCTGTACGGTCCCAAATGTTGGGATCAACTTAAATAAGCTGACACTAATGTCAAACTAGAGGTCGATGGGACATCGCATATACCCATATGCCTGTGTTTGTAACAACACGAACCACCATTATAAATAGCCTTATACACATAATTTCGCACTGTGTATACCTTTTACCTGGCAAACCACACAACAAATACAATATATACCCACTACTTTACTCTGTTATTAGCTATCAAATCCAGTGACATGTAAGCGGTTACCTGAGTGTATTGTCCCTGGTGTCTACTCACCTACTATGTGAGTAAATATGGCTTTACCTATGGGTAACGTGTACACGAACAATAGGCTGTGCATCAGATTGAAAAGTTTACACATCACAATTTAGTTTCAGATTGATGGGAGAAATGCTCTGATATCTCGTCTTTTGTATAGTCTGCTGGCATAATGTTTGTAGCACACCATTGTCATATCTGTCTATGATGTATTTCACCAAATTTTATTTGGTTTACTGTCATATTATTTGCTGTATGTGTCAAACGCACGAAGTGGTGAAACTGTACGATGGCTTGTACATACAAAATTGGCGGAGATGGCAACTCAATGAACCAAATAGTATACAGTAACAAGACAATATTTATATATGTTATATTCAAAAACCACATCACTCTTATGAAGCAATTATCATTGAAGTCAAGTGTATCTATCTATGACCTACTACCTTAAAGGCACATACCCACTCAGTAGTCACAAACTATTCTTTATAGGAATTAAATAAATGTATACTTGTTTCACTATTCCAAGAGTTCTAAGAATAACGAGTGCACACTATACAGATAAAATCATTTAGTAATATTTATTTTACTGATAGTGACTCGTGGTGGTGTCAGGCTATTTTCATATGCAAATGAGTCATGATAGTTTTTATTTATTTATACTAATTAAATGCGTCACCTGAAAAAATAATATTTTCGACAGATTATAGAGTATGATCTTTTCACATAAACAAATAAATACAGAGAATAAATAGCAATGTCCGTTAATATGTTAAGCAAACACTGTTATCGCCCCTGATATCATTGTGGAAATTTACGTCTGATATAAATGTATGATAATGCCAATCAATACGTGGGTTAATGGTGAATGGATGTTTATTTTGCCAGAAAATGTCTCAGATGATGTCTCTGATATAAAGGACATGTTGTGCTTAGTGAGTGGGAATGTACCTTTAAAGTCCAGAAAGTGTGACAAGAATGAACTTTTCGAAATCCAGATTTGGTTTTATGTAGCAGCTTATACTTGTTTACATACTGCTTTAGGTGTTTGTTAACATGCTTTTCAAATAGTCAAGGTCTTGAACAAAATAACACAGACGTGTAGTGTGTCTTATTTTGATGTTAATTTCAACTAAAAATAGTTTCTTTCATTAATACTCGATCACATGTTTTGCTATCCGGATCCGGATCCTGTAATAATAGACGATATTATTCATACACAAATAGAATTGGAAACGTGTATTCATTTTTTCTCGCCCACCAGTTGCCATGAGACAAGCATATCTGTATAATCACGCGGGGGTTTTCATTCGAAAATAAACTTTACTTGAAGCTGAACTGGTTTACTCGGTTAACCAATTATATACCTGATCATCGTTTGATTCAAATATAATTGCTTCGTAAATGTGATGGAATATATGTATACCATATATGTGAACACTACCTCTTTACTATATCCTATACGACACATGGGGTGGCCAAGTCGGCCATCTTTGTGTGATCCAGCAATCAGCCAGTTTCAGCAGTTCTTCCGTTTGACAATGAACTCAACATGTGAAGTACAACGTATGCTATAATGTAGCTAATCACATGTGAAAAGCCAGGAGAACGGACTCCTATCAATTATATTAAACAAAACTATAAAATATATGTGCCTGTGTTTTTAACAACATGAACCACCATTATAAATAGCTTCATACACAGAAAATGGCACAGGGTATCACTTTTTACCTGGAAAACCACACAACACATACCATATATACCTAATACTGTTCTCTGTTATTAGCTATCAAATCCAGTAACATGTAAGCAGTTACCTGAGTGTATTGTCACTGGTGTCTACTCACCTACTATGCGAGTAAATATGGCTTAACCTATGAATAGCGTGTACAATAACATAGGCTGTACATCAGATTGGAAAGTTTACACGTTGAAATTTATTTTAAGATTGATGGGAGGAATGCTCAGATATCTTGTATTTCGTATAGTTTGCTGGCATAATATTTATAGCTTGCCGTTCTCATATCTGTCTATTATGTATTGCACCAAATTTTATTTGGTTTATTTTCATATTACTTGCGGTATGTGTCAAACGCACGAAGTGGTGAAACTGTACGATGGCTTGTACATACAAAGTTGGCAGAGATGGCAACTCAATGCTCCATATAGTATACATATAGTATACAGTATAGTATACAGTAACAAGACAATATTTAGTTGACAACGGTAACTCTTGCAATTACCCCCGTACCGTCCGTAACTAGAGACGGACGGTATGGGAGTAGATTGCAAGAGTTACCATCGCAACTAGACAATATTCACATGTTATATTCATATGTCACATCACTCTTATTAAGCAATTATCATTGAAGTCAAGTATAACTATGTATTACCCAATACGTTCGAAAGTTTCAACACAATTGTAGACACAGATGAGCCAACTCATAACGAGCCGTGTCATCAGAATCTGCTCTGTTTGTCAGTATTTTTAGATTTTATAATAAATACACGTAATTGTTTTCAGTCTGTGTGTGTGGGGGGGGGGGGGGGGGGGGGGTGGGGGGGGCTGAACCATGCCGTCTCGTTTTTGACTTCCTGTTTACGGCCCTGACATTTGGGATCGTACAGCGTACATTATACTGTTGAAGAAAATGTCGTTAAGAATCAATACTCATCGACATTAGTCCCATTTATTTACCGAAAACATATAGGTCAGAACACACATGTGAGCTGATCTGGATCTACACTGTTTGACGCTTCATAAATAAATCAAAGTACTTAAAGTACTGCAATATTCATCTCCACAAAAACTGATCCCTTGCGGAACTAGAGACTAAAAGTTGCATATTTTCTCAAGCGTCATCCAGAGGCAAATGCACTATGATGGTGTAAACCCATTCCCATCCATACGTTTTCACTAGAATAAATTACTGTTTGAAACTCCCAGAAAAGAAGTGTACGAAACTGTCGGCTAACTGGTCAGTCACTGCTACCTAACTGTGAGAATTAAAGATAATAGCTGCTGTATTCATACGCACGAAATGGCTTCATTCGTATTTTCCGGAATTTACCTTAACTGGGCACTATTTGCTTGGTCGTACTAGCCGTATAGCCGTAGCACGTCAATATGACTGCCCCACAGAAATTTGCGCGAGATAATATGCTATCTCGAGGGAGATAACATATAAAAATGGCACATTTATAGCGACTACATGTATGAAACAACCACACATCAGCTTTCGTGTCCCTTAGTCAAATAGTATTGGGTATATGAAGCGGAAGGGAATGTTGGTCCATATGCGGTCAAAAGCGTGAAAAGTTGGTCGCGTTGACCTTCTTTTGGTACGCAACATTACCTTTGGGTTATTATGCATCCACACATCAAGTTTCGTGTTCCTATATCAAATAGTGGGAGACAGGGAGCTGAAGAAAAGTTTTGACCAAATGCGATCAAGCGTGAAAAATAGGTCGCAGTGACATACTTTCGGTACGCGACACACCTTTGAGTTATGACCCATCGACACATTATGTTTCTTGCCACAGGGATGCATCCAGGATTGTAATAAATGGGGGCATCTGCTGCCCCCCTTGTCTCACAAAAAGGGGGCATCACTAATACAGAGCCGAACGAGCGTTGCGAGCAAGTTGGCTAGGGTGGTCCGGGGGCATGCCCCAGCGGATTTTATTTTTAAAAATGGTGCCCAATGGTGGCAGTTTACATGTATCCGAGACCTAAATACTGATGTAAAATGTGGCCAATTTATAAAGCAAAACTGTCTGGTACGTATGGTACGGGAGGGTCACAGAGTTACAGGCTGCAACTAATCTGAAGTTACACACTCACAGTCCATTATCTAACTGTCTGCAAACGCTTGCATTATAACTGGCTGATATCACTATTAAATCACAGGTGGAATACTCGGACCTAGGACCCAATACTTGGCTCATTTTGAAAACGTTACCCACCCACCCATTTCCATACACTATACCTTTTAGCCTTTCCAAGGTAAGAAACAGCTTCGCAAAAATGCGGTATTTTTGGGCTCGCTCAAACACCACACATTTCGATTTTTCTACTGAATTATGTCTCTGGTAATCGATAAATATAGTAGGTCTTCAAATATATTCACTTCAAGCATCTGCTTTTAGCATTTCGTTAGTTACGGGCAAATTAGCTACCACCACAGACAAGGCAATAATTGTATGTCCGAATAAATGTCACACATATTTGTGGGCTGTGGAAGCATAAATTACGTGTTAAATCGGGCTGAAATCCCATTACAGTTTCAACATATTGACATGGATCACTGCAATGAACATCAGTTACTGTAACTCAAATGTTACGATTTGTGAATGACAAGTATCATCCACTAACCCACATGTGATTCTAGCATATCTTTGATGGTCAATTATTGTTTGTATATACATGAAACACCTTTCAAAACAATGTACAAAACAATTCAAATGCGCCAGGGTGTAATAATAATAGTACTTAGAATGGTATAAAACTCCAATTCGCCACCACTGTCAGAGCCGCCACACGATGTAGTCTTGTGGAACTCGCCTATACAACGCATTACAGCGTGTCGAAACCGCTGCTTGTAGCGGGTTTTCGGCATAGATTTTACAGTTGCTAATACATTAACATAAATCTAAAAGATTTCTAGTGTAAACTGCATTAAGAACGCGTCTCACTAACCTAACCTAATTCGCTTTTTAACATCAAACACGTTCACTTCCTGATTAAAAATGAATGTTAGCCGAATATCGAATAACGTGACACACACTGATTTGGTTGGCTAATGGGAAATGACGTCAATCTCCAGTAACCAACCAAACAACTGCGTGCACGTGATTGAATCTGGAATTTGTGTTGATTTACCGGTAATATGTTTATTAAACTCGTTGAGAAAACTCTTTTTGGCAAATATTATATCACTCACTCATGTACGGGGATGGGTTGGGGTCTAGTGGTTACTACAATGGACTTCTATACCTTAGGTTGTGGGTTCCATCCCCACACTAGGTAGGACACAAATACTTTCGTAGTATTTCCATTCCACTAGTGTTTCGGATCAGACTTGAAACTGAGGTCTGACCTTAAGTTAGCTGTTGCTGCGACGTCAAACCCATTCACGTTCACTCATGTAATATCATATTAATTAAGCTGAATATGGCGAACTTCCACTCGCGTTGTACATGTTGTTTTATCATTTTGATTTCTATATTTTATGATTTCTATATTTTATCATTTTGATTTCTATATTTTATAGACTGGGGGTAACATGTTACCAGACATGTACTTGAAACAAATTTGAAACCCCATGAGAAAACACGGCGTATTGCTTTTGCGACAAATGTAGACTCGGAGCAGCTGCTTATCTTCTCAGTCTAATCAAGACCTACACAATTCGTCATTTATTCAATGATATACCTGGGTATTAATCTTATACAGAATTTAGATCAGTGTGTGCCGAATCATAAGCTACGCTAGTCGGAAAGTCGATGATAAGCCCCATATTGTCACGGAGGCCGACATTTATTGAGTGTATATGCAGTTATTCCCAACACTTATATCTTTGTACCTATATAAACAACGTCGTTGACATACCTCCTTATATGTGGCTGTGACTGGAGTAATGGAGCTTATGGCATTTGTGACCAGTGTAGCTTCTGATCAAATAGCACGCCCCTGTAGCCTGATAAAGATATATATTTCTTGTTAGAAGCATGACGGGTGATTCATTGATTTAATGGCAAACAGTACAGATCCAGATCAGACTGTGCGGATGCACAGTCTGATCGGGGTCTACACTGATCGCAAAACCCATAAGCCCCATTTCTCGAGTCATAGCCTGTACATTTTTATATCCGCATATTTGTCTAATTGGGACGCGTAATTTAGCGTGTGTTTACCTTTCACATTTATATTGTGTCTATCCACATGTACCACAATAGGACAATAGTATTGACATATTGTATACAACGTATCTGGCATTGTAACATGATATCGACCAGCCTACCGTACATGATACCATTCCCATATGTATGTAATAACACTTACACCGCTATCTTAATTTTTTTCGTTTGCTGTTTATTTTATATTTTCCATTTTTATCATCAAAAACATGCTTTGACAGCACTTTAGAATAATTTACAACATGCTTTTACCGCACTTCAGAATCATTTCCATTGGAAATGATTCTGAAGTGCTATCAAACCATGTTTTTTTATAGAGAAATAAGGCAAAATATAAAAGCAACAGCAGGCGACAATAATATAATGTTGACGTACTGTAATCAGGTCTCGGAAAATTCTTAATTTTCCACTCGTGCAGACTGGATTTAAACTCATATATGCTTATATATATTTTAATGTTCATGCCACACTCCCTTCAAATTACCACTAGTCCAGATCGAAAATTCACTCATCAATGCGAGTGGATAAATGTATTTGTCTAGGCCTTTGAACTTTCCTTGCAATATCGGTCATTTCCGTCAAAACTTTGTACATCCAAATTTCGCATATCTCATCATATGCTTGTCGGATCTTCGCCAAACTTCATCAATATTCTGCTTACATTGATACCTAACCATCCCGGGCCATTCAGGTGACCATGACCTACTTTCCTTGACATATATGTCACGTCCGCCAAAACTTGGACATACATCCAAATTTTACATATCTCTTGATACGTTAGTCGGATGTTCGTTAAAGTTCATTTGTAGCTACCTCACATTGGTAGCCCTGGAACACATTTTAGTAGCCTAGACCCATTGGTAGTGGGTAAGAACTTCCCTGGCGATCGTAAAATGGTATTTGTTTTTCAAAATCTTGAAAATAAAAACAAATACTGTAGATCTACAGTGTTTGCACATGTTGTTCCTTAGGGTTGACTGGGTTAAAGTAATATAAACAGAAACTCTCTTCAATGTGTCATGTTCTAAAACAGCTCTTTGTGCACCTGTATCCGTGGCCATTCACCGACAATTGGGTAAGCCGAATAAGTTTGTAACTGGCGTGAATATCCTAAAATATATTTATGTGTGGGAGATGAGCGTGGTGCATGTGACAACATTAACAACGAATACAATACACCTGCATAATACTCCCAACATCGTTCTGGTATGATGTTTATAATTTATAAATAATTTGCCCAATTTACATCACGTAGACAGTTTTCTGTTCGAAATTCACAAACCTGAAACTTATACATTATGTAAATGTTTTCTCCCTACCGATATTTACTTTGTAGTTGGTACATAACACTAATCAATATCTGTAATTTGGAATTAGGTTTTCAGCTACTGAAATTGTTACAACCAGGGATAACCCGATTGCCCGTTGTAGGTTGAAATTATAACTGGACAAGTAAAACTACTTTCATATATCCAGCGCACAAGTTGAACATTTGGGGATTTGACTCTGGTTAGATTGGTATTTTTTCTTTGTCAGTTTTGGAAGGGCCACCTGGCACAGGTGGAAGACTCGGACATGTGACGCAAAACAAGAAATGCCCATTAAAAGATCCCATTACCACACCCACGTAGTCTCGTACCGATACCGTACATTATGTTTACTAAAAAAATCACAATGCCCCACCCATCTGGCATTGTACTGTATATTTGGATGGGGTTTGGTTCGAGAATTGTTTAATGCGTCTTCCACCTGTAACACCTGGCACCAGATCAGGAGCATGTAATGAGCTAAATCATTTGAAGGCTGGTTTTATGCAGCAGGAGCTACACTGGTATCCATTGCCATAAGCCCTGTTTTACCAGGCTACAATTCGTATTATTATCAGATCGTTTGTTAATCACGGAAGTGTGCACTTTGGTGTATATCACAGATTAGTGTCGTTTATTATAGTGTCAGACCATCAGAGCATAAAATGATTTTCGTGGAATGTAATCATGCAATAGATCTTAATAATATATCACGGCATTTAAATGCCTGTCGCACACACTGGGGTTGATATGCTAAGTAGCAGGGAATTATCTGATGAGAAAACTGAAGTTTTGCAGTCGTATAAAGCTGCAAATATTTGCCAACCATGCTTCGTACTAGTATAAACTCGCTATATTGACTAGCATTATGTAAATAAGGTGACCGGATTAGCTCAGTAAGTAGAGCGTCGGACTGCGGATCGGGAGACTCCGGGTTTGATTCCCACCTCGACCTGCTTCAAATGACAGTTTCGGCGGCGTGTCCTTGGGCAAGACAACTTCGTGCTAGCCTAGTCCTATCGGATGGGTGGACTTAAATAGTCGGCCCCGACATGCAAGGTCATCGAGTCAGTGCCGCCGTTAAAGCAAACCATTTACATTTTGCATTATGTAAAACATTCTACATGTGCATGTGTTTGTCTGATGCAAAATATGAATGCCTTCTTAAATTGGTCACCAAAGCAAGTTGTGTCACTACCATTTGAAGCATTGTGAAATAAAGACAAATGTGGAAAGACAAATTTCTTTCACGCACCTAGGCAACTTTCTGAGTGTAATGTCGAATATGTGGCTGTGAGAAATGGGGCTTATGTGTTTTTGCGACCAGTGTAGATCCAGATCAGCCTGTGCATCCGTACAGTCTGATCAGGATCTGTACTGTTCACTATTCCATCGATGAAACACCCATCATGCTTCTGACAAGCAACATAGATCGTTATCAGGCTACGGAAGTATGCTATTTGATCAGGAACTACACTGGTCACAAATTCCATAATAAGCCCCATTTCTCCAGTCACAGCCACATATGTGTCTGGGTGCATCAGTCTACTTGTTTCATTCTCTGTGTGAATTGCATTTTCGTTCTCCAGATTCTGTTCAGTCAGATGTATAATTACATGCGTGTATTTGTGTATTTCTCCATATTTGGTAGCGATATTTGGGTTATCTGATGACATATGATACCGGTGTCATGTCTTTATGATATACATATTTGGTATGTAACATAACTAAAGGCTAAATCTTGTGATTTTTGTATAGACTATAGGGCGTAATGTAATCGCTCTCATCTCATATGGACCATTACTTATATTTACATTGCATGTTTTAATACCGGTAGTTTGAAAAGTGTAAATAACCAAATAAATTATGGCGTTAAAGTTGAGAATCGTCTTGTTTACATCATTGTGTTGCAATTCATGGAACAGCGACATTTTGCCAGTCAAGAGCATGCCGTTATCTATGTCTATGTTTAATATGTTGCTTAATTAGAGTTTTAGACAAGTTGAATAAGATAATTCAATAGTCTTGAAATATAATATGTATTATGCACGGTCGCTATACTATGATACTCAAGTTCAAAGTTACATTTTTTGTGGTCATCGAAAATAATTATTTTTCATGTAAATTCTGCAGTTTGCCAATATAAATTAAACAAATGCTTAACTTGAATTACTCTCTGCAACAAACCACTGAGAAGAAGACCATTAATTATTTTGCAAAAATTATGCTCGCTTTGTAAGATATGGCAGCACTTCAGAATCATTTCCCTTTCTATGTATTACCCCACATGTACATAGGGCCACCTGCATATTTTACTGGTGGACCTGTACACTTTTATAGGCGCACATGTAGTTTTAGTCTTGACCCCGTACACCATAGTCCTGACCCCTAAAATGACCTTACATACTGACTCGTGGAACATTACAGCGAAGATTTGTTGCAGGTTCACAAAAGGAAACTATGAACAATAATGTAAAACGCAGTGGAAACGATAGTTTTGTACAACGATAGACATGTACATACAAACGATTGTTTTTTATGTACGTGAAGCGAAAATAATATTTTTGTTTAAATATCCGGCACTCAACTATTTCAACGCATGTCGTTTCTTTCATCGCATCGATTTGACATCGTCTTCGTTGTTTTTAATTAGAAATTTGATGTTTTCGTCAACGCAAACATCGTAGCCGAATTATATAAACGAAAACGATGTCAAAATGATATACAATCAAATCGTGGCTCGAGATATAAATGATATTATCTACACCGCCTAGTTTTACAAAAAAAATAAAATCAAAGGACTGAATGCAGTATGTGTTCGTGGATGTTTGTGTTTGTGGATGTTTGTGGATGACACATAGACTAATAATTAATATAGAGTGGAAAGCGTTTCACGAGGAATAAGCACGGCAATTTCACAGCAACAACAACAACAACGAGTTAAAATATATGTTTGGACCAAAATTATAATATAGAGGATATTTGTTTTCTTCAGTGTAAGATCGAATTTTATTTCATCTCGTGGACGAAAAATGTCGGATTTTCACTTTGCCACTCGTGAAAATCCGACATTTTTCGTCCACTCGATGAAATAAAATCGATCTTATACTGAAGCAAACAAATATTCTATTTCTTTTATGACTATATAACGCCCCTTTTACCGATATTTGCATTATTTAATTATTTTATGTTCCTGCTAGATACCTCCAGTTTCTATCGTAACCCGTGGGGTGCCTCAAATTCCAATTTCCTCTTTCACACGCCTCATTACAAAGTAGTTACATTTTTGTGGAGGAGATTTATGACTAACAGAACTATCCCGTGTCTATAGAAGATACTTAATCATATTAATATGAAAAACTAAATACGCTTTAACATAAATTAACAATTCGATGTGTATACTTTATGGATTTTCTACGCAAAAATACCGCAATGGAAACAGCAAAGTGCGGAATAATATGTTACATGAATATATAATCATGAATATATAATGAGGTAAGAAAACGAAAGTGCCGCCATCTTTTATTTTATGTTCATTCCAACTAACGAGAATAGTGTCATAACAAGTTGTTTAACAGTGTTTTGAACAGAATTTGATGCCTGCACACATTCCCTATTCACTGTCGCTGTAGTGCATTAGTCTTTGACAATTATCACAGGCGAGGAATAAAGTGGATAATCATATCGTGTTACGAAAATTGATGTCGCCATTTTAGAAACAACGGTCAGGATTCGTGGTATTTTGTTTGGATAGCGACTGGTTCGAAAACGTGAAGCAACATTTCCGTTGAATGTTGGATGAACAAAAAATCCTCGAGAGATGATAGACTGGTTGGCGCCTTGATTAATAATAATATTCATTCGTGCGACGTGTGTAAAGTAGGTGGGTGTGGTACGTTTTCTCAGATGTTGTATTTTAGATTCTGTTTTTTGTTGGTTACAAAGTATGTCGGAGATGTTTCTTGTTTGCATACGTGTTCAAATGGCTACAGTTGTTTAAATAAACTGTTAGCATTTTTTGTATGGCTTGATATTTGTATTATTTGATTTTGTGGCACGCCATCATCGGTCACTCTGTTTCGATTTGTCAAACTGAAATTACTGGTATGTGGACAACTCTCGGTGTTTTATCTTTCTTTTTGAGACATCCTGTCAAAATGTAGTTGCGAACGGTAACTTGCATTCTACTCCTGTACCATCCATAGGCTGAGTTACGATTCCACTCATATGCCTTCTCTGTAGAATAGCGAATCGGATCAGATTCGCACTTTAGCAGTTAATTGTGACATATTATTTTCGGAATTTCCATCTGAAAAAAATATTAGTATTATAAAAGTAATACATACAAATAATTCTGAAACAAATTTTACTATTGTAGAATGTTTAGAAAATTATTTTTGGCCTTTACAAAAAATGGACCGCATCTTAACTTTTACATATTGGAATTTGGCTGCCGCTGACTGAATCACTTGTTGATAATAGCTTAAATTTACTTTATCAGGTCAACTACATGTGCAAATTTATGTCATAAGTACTTGAATATGTTATTTTCACAATATTAACACTCATTTCAGTTCAAAACTATATAAAATATTTCACAATTAACTGCTAAAGTGCGAATCGGACCTGATTCGCTATTCTGCAGAGAAGGCCTATGAGTGGAATCATAACTGTGGCTACGGACGGTACTGGAGTAGATTGCAAGTTACGGTTCGCAACTAATCAAAATGATGATTGAAGATTGAAGATGTTTGTTTACTTATTGCTCTCTGAAAATAATGAAAGTTCACGATATATTTGGAGGTTATTTTCACCACTAGCATTCAAAGAGTTAAATTTGACATGCTTTTCTCTGACTACTGTAGCATAGAGATTTAGGATAAATGACAGAATTCTGAAAAATATTTCAGTGTCGCTCTGGTGGATTACACAGAAAATGTCAACGTTGTCGTACAGCTTGCAAATGTCCGTTCTTGGGGTGACTATTCTTTTGAATATAAAGTAGAACAGTTGTGTCGCAAGCATAGATACAAGCACCTGATTCATCACGGAGAATTTCAAGATCAAGAATGAGATTAACAATTCTAATGGAATTCCATGAATTACACAGAAAATGTCAACGTTGACGTACAGGTTGCAAATGTCTGTTCTTGGGGCGACTGTTCTTTTGAATATAAAGTAGAACAGTTGTGTCGCAAGCATAGATACAAGCACCTGATTCAGCACGGAGAATTTCAAGATCAAGAATGAAGATTAACAATTCTAATGGAATTCCATGAATTACACAGAAAATGTCAACGTTGACGTACAGGTTGCAAATGTCCGTTCTTGGGGCGACTGTTCTTTTGAATATAAAGTAGAACAGTTGTGTCGCAAGCATAGATACAAGCACCTGATTCATCACGGAGAATTTCAGATCAAGAATGAAGATTAACAATTCTAATGGAATTCCATGAATTACACAGAAAATGTCAACGTTGACGTACAGGTTGCAAATGTCTGTTCTTGGGGCGACTGTTCTTTTGAATATAAAGTAGAACAGTTGTGTCGCAAGCATAGATACAAGCACCTGATTCAGCACGGAGAATTTCAAGATCAAGAATGAAGATTAACAATTCTAATGGAATTCCATGGATTAAACAGAAAATGTCAACATTGTCGTACAGGTTGCAAATGTCTGTTCTTGGGGCGACTGTTATTTTGAATATAAAGTAGAAAAGTTATGTTACAAACATGGATACAAGCACCTGATTCGTCATAGAGAATTTCAAGATCAAGAATGAAGATTGCTGGATATTTTAAGATATTCATCCTGTTTTATTTGTTATTTTGATTACCATTACTCTTTTTTTACTAAACATGCTAAATGTAGGGAAATGGTGTTATTTGAGGGTCCTCATGTTTAATTCGTATCTATTTGCGAAAGCAAAATTGTCCAGTTCCGCGATTTCCTCCTTCCTTCTTCGGTAGCAGATAACAAATGTTGCTCGGTGCGCGCATCCAGCAAGGGAGCTAATCGCAGGTGTGCAAGGGACATAATCATGCAACTACTAAAATTCCCCAGTAGGGTGGAGCCTAAGAAAGTAGTTCGGCAAAACTGTGACTTTTCGAAATCGATATTTCACGGGCGCATCTGGTATTTCACGGGTGTAAGATGGATTTAGATTTCACGGGTAAAACACGGTAATTCATGGATAGTCATAAAAGAAAGATTTCTATTTTGAGACGTGTTCTGAAGATTGTATTCGTGCCCCGAACCACGGAGTTACGAATCGCGAATAATCGAGCATAGCGGTTAATCGTCGTATCCTTAGACTATGTAAACATGTGCAATAACATAAATTTATAAATAATGGCGATCAAGCTAACTTGTTGGAACTATTTTTATGGCGTAAGCATATCCAATTTTCGCGGCCACCTTTCCTGGAAAAAATCCATAGTGACCACATGGTCAATTGGGAATTTTTAGCTCTAAAAATGTTAATTACTTCGAATATTGAAAATAAACTTTTCCTTTCGTCCTTACTGTTTCCGGTCTCATTTCCGTAGTCTGGTTTACAATTTAAATTTAGTATTTGAATACTTGAGTTGTTTAATTATTAACCAGTCAAATTTATATTTCATTTAATTATTTATTTGTTCTTTTTATGAAATTCTATATTATTATAGTTTATTCCAATAATGAATTATTACCTTATAATGAAATTAAATTTTTATGAAGTTATATAGTTGTTTGGTTTTTTGTCATGGTTATTCTAAATGATTTGCTCTGATTGATGGAAATAAAATTTTCTTCCAGACCGGTCTAGGTGTTCATTTTCCCTCACAGGTGATTTTCAGCTTATATGCTTTAGACATGAAATTTTTTCAAGTTTAAAATTTTTCGATATTATCCGTTTTCGTGTTTTATATAGCTATTGTGCATTCTTCCTGTAATGTAACGAGAATATAGCTACCCCTCATTATTCAATTTAATTCGGTGGTCTCATATACGAATGAGGACATTCTAATGGAAAGGAGGAGGGAAGGACAAAATGGTGACGTCGGAAAAACCAAAACGCTCGTCGTCTCAGAGGGTGAACGACTACAAGAGATACGCGGAGTCGGGAAAGTTGGATAGTACGCTGGGTACAATAAAATAAGCGTTTTCCCCGGAAATGCGAAAGGACTAGTCGTCTACAGCTGCAAGGGATGCTGGTGTGTTGATGTCACCGCCGGGGACGAGTGGAACCGGGGACGAAGCAGCTTTCCGTTAATTAGGCGGCGCGGTTAGAGCGGAGAACCCGTCAGAAAAAGTGCGTCCATTCGACGAGGAAGATTCAGATTTCTCGGATGATGAGGAAATATTGGAATTGCGGTCGCGGATAGCTTTCCAGGAGAGCGAAAAACGACATATTCGAAGGCAGCAAGAGAAGGAGCGAATCAGGCTGCAATTGGTTAAGTCGACAAAAGAAGTGGAACGCCTGAGGAAAGGAAAGGAGGTAAGGGAGATAAACATCGGAAACTTTTGTCAAAAAAACAATACACAAACTCCCATTGCAATAACCAGGTGGCATCCTTATCACATGTTGATGTAAATAGTGACTTGTTGACAGTGAAAGACTTGAGAGACAATAAAAGATTACGTAAGGACGTTATTTCACAAATGAAAAATATGGGTTTAGCCGATTCCTCTTCAGAATCCAGTTCTGATGCTGAATCTCCCTCAGAAGGAGAAATTGATGAAAATAATTCAAGTTCTTCCTATTCTGACCATTCTGTTATTTCTAAAAGTCAAAGTAAATGCAAAACGAAGCAGAAAAAATCGAAACAGTCTTGTATTCATGCCAGAGCCTCGGATAAAGTGAAATATCCGCAAAAATGGCCCCATTCTAATCTGCAGTAGTATGAACATGTAAACAAATCGGTTTCATTTGAGAATTTGGATCTGAAATTATTTGTAGCCGGAGAGCTAGAAATAATTTCAGACACATCTATATCGCGCGAAGAAAGAATGGGAAGAACTGAACTATTAAAAAAGATAGTTTATTTTTCAAACACATACACATTCGACGGTTTGAAAAACTTTTATGCTGCCTGGGTTAGAAGGATTGAATTGGGAATGAATAAGTGGCGGGATGATTCACAACAAATAGAGCAAGCAATCCTCAGTAAACATCTATGGCGTTCAGAAGGGGGTAGGAAAAACCAGCGTAATGTTTCGAATGACACTAAGAAGGAATTCGAATCCTCTTAGTCGGAGCAAATCTGGTTGTGTGCATTGTTTAATCGGAACAAATGTTCAAGGCCAGGGGATCATTTTGATGTAGTAATGGGGCGAATGAGGCACTGTCTGCATATCTGCGGAGAGTGCTGGCTTAAAGATAAGAAGAAAATTAAACATCCTGAATGTTCAAAAGACTGCCCTCATTCTGCAGCATGACAGGCACATATCGATGGCATAATCAGGGCGAATGTACATTTGCCAGATATTTTTATGCCAGAATTCGCAAAGGCTTCAATGAATGTTTCTGAAGTTAAAAGTAAGGATTCAGTAATAAAATCTAATGACGATTCTAAGGATGGGTATAATGCTAATTTGAGGGTTCATAAAATTTGTAAAGTTTGTGATGCATCGGAACTAGACATTAACAGAACAAAATTTTTAATTGACACGCATGATAATGTTATAGAATCAGGCAAGCATAACTTTGAAGGTTGTAGAATTATTATTAATAACAAATTGAATATTCCATTTTTAAGACACATGTTGGTTGATTATAAGGATGTACAGTTGTGTGATTTGTTACAATATGGTTTCTCTTTGGGATGTATTGCCGAACCCCTTGTCCCAATGTTAAAGTTTTTAGGAATCATAAAGGGGCTAGGGAATTTTCAAATGAAATTAATGAATATTTGGGGAAAGAAATTAAAAACAAACGGTGCTGGGTCCTTTTTTAAATAATAATCCATTTAATAAGCCAATTATTGTTTCACCTTTTAAATACGGTTGCCAAAGAAAGATTCTAAAGAGAGGCGGGTCATTTTGGACTTAAGTTTTTCCAAAAGATAATGCACTAAACGATTCTATATCAAAAGATCAATCTTAGGTGACAGGGTGTCGTTAATATCCCAGTCCCGTAGATGATTTGGTTCAGATCGTGAAACAAAAAGGGAAGAATTGTTTTCTCTATAAGAGGGATATGAGAAAAGCTTACAGGCAGCTGAGTATTTGTCCAGGTGAATACCACAAAGTAGGGTACAAACACAAAGGGCATTTGTTGTTTGACACTGTATTGTCCATGGGTCTTAGAAGTGCTGCTCAAATATGCCAAAGAGTGACAAATGCTATATCATTTATCATGTTGTATTGGGATTGTGCATTTTGAACTATTTGGATGACTTATGTGGGGGTGAGACACCGGAATTAGCGGATTTCGCTTTTAGCACCTTAGGAGGTATTTTGGAAAAATGTGGTTTTGAAGAATCAACAGAAAAAGCATGCATTCCTGCAACTAGAATGACTTTTGTGGGTGTTCTTTTTGATAAAGAAAAATTAACCTTAGAAATTACTCCAGATAGATTAATAGAAATTAGTTTGTTAATTGATAAATGGTTACAAAAATCAGATAATTATAAAAAGGAATTACAGTCTTTGATAGGTAAATTAAGTTTTGTAAGTGCAGTGGTTAGGCCAGGTCGATTTTTTGTTCAACGGTTATTAAAGTTTCTTCGGTACATTTATAAAAGTAAGGGAAGTAGACATATTATTCCAGAATACCTTAGGAGAGACTTATTGTGATGGAAACAATTTTTGCCATCATATAATGGCATTTCGATGATGTCATTTGAGCAGTGGTCATTGCCGGACGGCATACTATCAACAGATGCATGTTTAACGGGTTGTGGGGGGTTGGTAGGCAACCGTTATTTTCATGCAGACTTCACAGAATTTGTGGTTGAACAGCAATTGCATATTAATAAGCTAGAACTATTAACAATTGTGGTGGCCCTTAAGTTATGGGGTTCGCGACTGAAGGGATGTAAAATGGTCGTGCTTTGTGACAATCAGTCCGCTTGTTTAGTGTTGAACAAGGGTGCAACGCGCAATGACTTTCTGCAAAATTGTTTGCGTGAGATATGTTTCTTAGCTGCGATAAATGAATTTGAAATTAAGGCAAAACATATAGCAGGTGTAAGATAATAGGTTGTCTGAATTTGTTAAGCCGTTGGCATTTGGATTCACAGAACAGGGCTAGATTTATGACTGAACTCGGTTTCGAGGGAAAATGAATGTTTCATTTCGGATGAAATGTTTATTTTATCAGATTGCTGGTAAATTTAGTCTAATGAGTAATGTTCTTGTTGTGATTGCAGATTCCCAGTTAAAGGTGTTGCAAGATGAGTTGCGAACGACTAAAAAGTCCGGTTTCGCTGACTGTACAAACAAAAATTTAAAAACGCAGTGGGAAAGTTACTTGTTGTTCTGTACTTTTTTCGGGTTTATATCTGTGCCAGCGTCTACAGAAGTAGTTTCCTTGTTTGCACAATTTCTAAGTCGTTCATTCAAATCTGTCGATGCTATAAGGAATTATATCAGTGGTATCCGTACTATGCATTTGTTGTTAGGCGTCGAAATAAATAATGCTTATTTAATTAATCTGACGTTGAAGGGTATTAATCGCTTAAATCCACATTGTGTACACCAAGCTGCTCCTATTACACCCAGGATTTTATTGTTATTTCATGATAAATTAGAATTTGTCAATCCGGTAGACACATGTTTTTGGTGTTTATTCTTATTTGCCTTTTTTTCTGTTAGCACGGAAATCCAATTTGGTAGCAAGTTCAAATTCAGATGTTTCCGGGAAATATCTTTTAAGGGATGATGTTAAGGAAATTGGAACAAATTTATTATTCACTTTTCGTTGGACAAAAACTTTGCAGTTTGGGGAACGTTTACTGAAAATTCCGTTAATAAAATCTGATTCCTTATTGTGTCCCGTTAAAGCATTCAAAACTTTGGTTAAATTGAATCCAGTTTCAGGTAATACTCCATTGTTTTCTTTTGCTAGGAATAAGTGTATCACTTACCCAATGTTTCAGAATAAGTTAAAGTCTTTAATTTCGGCTATTGGTCTTAATCCGGATAATTACTCTTCTCATAGTTTTAGACGGGGTGGAACAACCTTAGCCTTTCAAGCAGGAGTGCCCGCAGAATTAATACAGCTTCAAGGTGATTGGCGCAGTGATGCTTATAAAAAATATCTTAGATTTACTTTAGATGATAAAATTCTAGTCGCAGATAGAATGAATAATCACATTCAGCTTACAGTTGATTAATCTATTTTAGGCAAAAAACGGACCCTCCTTATTTGCGACTCCATTGCCAAATATGTTGACGGAGTTGACAGTCTAGATGTGCAAGCCTATCCAGGAAGAACTCTTGGTAGAATTGCCTGTGAAGTCTCAAACAATCGTGTTCTTCAGGGTAAAATCTCTGATTCTGATTTTGTAATTGTACACGCTGGCACAAATGACATAAACAATATGAAAATAGAGGACTTTCCTGCCGCAGTTAATAATGTGTTCGCTTCCATTTGCGGTATCAAGCCACATGTTAAAATTTTATATTCTGCCATTCTACCAAGACCTGTAGATTTCAAATACACTAAAGTTAAAGTGATTAAAACAAATAATCGCATTAGGAGATTTTGTAAATATCGGAAATTTCCATTTCTTAAGACGTTCCGTCCATTTGTCTCTAAGAACGGAGAACCTTTTAGGCATATGTTCGCCGTGCGAGACGGTGGTCTTCATCTCAACACGGAAGGTTCGAGAGTGTTGAGCAATTATTTTTTGCAAGTGGTTAAAAATCTTAGAAACTCCTAATGTGCTTTCAATGTGAGCTGACGGAGCGATTGCCTGTGGAACTGTGTGATACCGGATCAAATGGCATAATATGCTAGTGGGTCGGGGGTTGCATTGGACTACAGCCAATTGCACTTTTAGCTTATGGGATATGTTTATGTTCGCGATGTGTGTAAAGACATTGTATACATAATTGATAGCTAATTTAATATATGCTTGTTGTATTTGTATGTGTAGTTGCAGTTTCTGTCCTTCTTTTCAATTCCCATTTCAGGATTGAGGATTGTCATAGACTGTTATAGGCATTGCTAATTTCCTTCCATTTTGGGAACACATGTTGGTTGGGTAGAAGACCCTAAACATTCCCGCTGAATTGGGAAAGGTAAAGAAGTTAGGAACCTACATATATGTGAGTATTCTAGTTCGTAATTGCTTGTGTAATTCAAAGCAAATGGGGCAATTGCTCCGTTTGGTTTGGGTTGCAAGCAGCCTTCGTTTATTTGTAATTTGGATTTACCTGTAACCCGATGATTTCATATTTGTTATGACACTAAATCTTTGATTGGCATCTAGGCTAGATGCTTAGTTACATTTGTGGCCACAAAGTCTCATTCGTGACTTTCGTTTTAACAATAGTTTTTAGGTTTAATATCATTTTGTACTTGAATCTGTTTTATATGGTAAAATAGATTTGTGTGTAAAGTGAATTTGCTTGAAATATGAAAATTAAATTATTATCACATGACAGTTACAGGTTGCCTGCATGGGATGACGTTAAATTTGAATGCTTCCCCTTTTCTCAGTTCTGTTTGTTTGGTGGGCCTTCGGCTTGGCGAGTGGAGAAATTTAATTTCTCTTTGTGGTTTGTTGACCACTTCATTATTGTGTTCAGTTGTTGAATGTCCAAATTTGTTTGGAAATTATAGCTCTGGATTTACATAGCTGAAAATCAATTCTACCATTAAACCTTATTAAGGTTATTCTTGTTTTTTGTCCTTTGGTATTCCATTATTGAATTGAGAGAGTAATTGGGAATTTTTAGCTCTAAAAATGTTAATTACTTCGAATATTGAAAATAAACTTTTCCTTTCGTCCATACTGTTTCCGGTCTCATTTCCGTAGTCTGGTTTACAATTTAAATTTAGTATTTGAATACTTGAGTTGTTTAATTATTAACCAGTCAAATTTATATTTCATTTAATTATTTATTTGTTCTTTTTTATGAAATTCTATATTATTAGTTTATTATTCCAATAATGAATTATTACTTATAATGAAATTAAGTTTTTATGAAGTTATATAGTTGTTTGGTTTTTTGTCATGGTTATTCTAAATGCTTTGCTCTGATTGGTTGGAAATAAAATTTTCTTCCAGACCGGTCTAGGTGTTCATTTTCCCTCACAGGTGTATTTTCAGCTTATATGCATTTTAGACATGAAAATTTTTTCACCCGCCCACCCATAGTAGCCCAGCATTTAATTGAATTGTTGTATATCATGTTTATTTCTTGAATAGGTTCAAGAAATTGAATTGATGGTGAGAAGAATTGTTTAAGGTATGATCCACTTTATTATTAAGTTGGGTAATATTAAATTATATGAGTGCCAATGTAGGCGAGTGGAGAAATTTCATTTCTCTTTGTGGTTTGTTGACCACTTCATTATTGTGTTCAGTTGTTGAATGTCCACATTTGTTTGGAAATTATAGTTCTGGATTTACATAGCTGAAAATCAATTCTACCATTAAACCTTATTAAGGTTATTCTTGTGTTTGTCCTTTGGTATTCCATTATTGAATTGAGAGAGTACTTTCAGCTGACCAATACGTGATGGTCAGTCGGCAATTTCCGTGATATCGGCTTTTTCCGTAATCTCTCGGAAATCTACAGGTGTCACGTGATGTATGCAATTTTATCGATATGTAAATCGATAATCCATGTACATGTACCGTGTAAGTTCAACCCGCAAAATATGTGCTGCGACCGTCATACGCTCATTTGCATAAACGCTGTAAGACCTGAAATGTGTTGGTTGTATAATTCTTCGCTAGCGCTCGAATAAAAACTGTCTGGGTACGCTACCTAATATTCATGCGAAAAAATACTGTCATGAACAATGCTATTCTTAATAGTTACACAATTTAATAAATACCTTTGAAATACAATATTTCCTTGAAGTTTGTAGCTTTAAGGTAGTAATCATTTATTCAAGAATAGTCAAATGTTAAATAACAGAATAACGTTACCCAGTTTCATGTTGTATACATGATTTATTTATGTATGTATTATCTTTAATTCTTCCAGTTGTACATTATACATGTAAACATGTTAGCAAATTGGTGTTAGTATGATTTGAGAAGTTCTCAAAGTCGTGTATATACATACTGTTGTTAGGTGGAAACTGTGCATGCAATTTTAACATCAGGACCCTATAACCATTACACTGTGTGATTTGTATTGTTCAGTCGTGTCAATGTGGTGGTTCATTGTTCAAGATAAATAGTGAACAGTCTGGTCCCAATTACGCTGTTCGAATCGTGAGTTTGACAGGGGCTACACTGGTCAGTAAAACCGTTGTCCATGTTAATCACGGTGAGTCTCTAAGTGTTGGTTACACTTCTCTGCCAGTCAGACAGGCGTCCATGCATTGTGACACATATTTGAAAGCCACCATTAAAGACAGTCTGATGTTTTCGTTGTTCATGCCCACTATCAGCTTCGCCCCCATCCCTTTCTCTGTGAATAACACTGACTTGGCCAATGTTGGTTTTTCATTGTCGACCAGAGAAATGTTTTATTTGGCGTTCAGTATACAACGTAATATAGATATTATAATACAACATGGTATTTCGATTACGACACGTTCGAAAAGCGGGCAGCGTCTTGGTAGTCGATCTATTTTGCCGCGTCACAACAGGGCATCTGTGGTGAGAAAGCTAAACATGGGATATATTCAGTTACTGCTCGTGGTTTGTGTATGTGCCGGAGTATACGTTACAGCAGCAGATCAAGAGGGGTCTTACTGTAATCCCGTCATCAGTATCAACAAGGGTTGCCCGCCTGCAGCCGGTGGTTACATCCAGGTGTCCACAGAACTGCAGGCCGAGCACGTGAAACAGCTGTTTACAAACATTTCTAACAAACTTCTGGATGAATATGAGTCACGTTTTGAAGCATTCTTAGGGACGCTTGATCTTCAAGCTCAACCACGCGACTGCTTTGACATTAAGCGATTGGGACACACTAAGGCTGGTAGCTATATGATATATCCGAGGGGTACGCACGGGTTCCGGGTTCGATGCGATATGGAAACTTACGGCGGAGGGTGGACGGTCATTCAGAGTCGGGTTTCCGATTCCGACTTCTATAAGACATGGGTGGAATACCAAATAGGGTTCGGAGATCTGGCAACTAACTTTTGGCTCGGTAACGAACAAATTCACGCTATCACGTCACAGGGTTGGTACGAACTGCGCGTTGACATGACGGGCCCCGATGGACAAGAACAGAAGTACGCCGCATACAATAAATTCGAGGTTGGAGACGCTGCCGCGAAGTATAAACTGACGGTGGATGGCTACCATGGCGACGCCGGAGATAGTCTGTCTCGACACAATGGTTACTCGTTTACCACGAACGATAGGGACAACGATATTGGGTCGGGTAACTGCGCCAAGTCCTATACAGGAGCCTGGTGGTATGACCACTGTCACGATTCTAACCTGAACGGCATCTATGGTAGTGCGGAATATGGTAAAGGTATCAACTGGAAATCGTATTCAACGCCATACAAGTCACTTAGTCGAGTCGAGATGAAAGTGAGGAAATGGATGTTTCCTCCAGGTACTACGGCTGTGACGCCTTAACCCTTATCCTACTGGAATTGCTTTTTATATGTTAATTTTCCGACAAATCTAAACATCACATAATAGTTTTCAGACTTGTACATTTATTAAAAAGGGGTGTTTTTGTTATTAAAAATAGGAAACTGACTTGCAAAAAGTGCAGATCCTGTTCAGACGGCTGGTTAAGAGCCGGCTCCACTGGATCTACACCGTTTGCAAACACCGCTATAGAGGACTGCAGTGTTGAATGGGTTAATGGAGCAAAGTGAATTACGACACAACATACTGTTTGTTCAACCTAAATCCCGCCGATGTTGTTGTACGAACACCTATACTGTATACTATATTGTATTTCGAAATAACAGAAAGTGTATCCGCCTCAAAAAAGGCACATTCGCCATCTACTCCGTATCCATTCCAACCCGTGTAGAAAGACTGGTTATTGTTTCACAATACAATCAGACAAGTCATGTGGTTTTGTACCTAAGAAGCGGTTCACAACATTTATTTATTTTTATTTTTTTTATTTTTTTTTTTTGAAATATTTATTTTCCCCGTAATAGGTTTGTGGTGGGTCGGGGCCATCCCCCACAAACCGTACATAATATACATGTCATAGTCAGATACAAATACAAAATATACAATTACAGATATTCACCCTCTTTTGCTCTTGCAGTACTGGGTAGAAATCACTGTTCTATTAAGACTTCATGGTTGACTGGTACATGAGAATCGTCATTAATGAGATGCCTGAATTTTCAATAAAAAGTTGCACGTGATTATTAAAAAAAAAGACAGTAATACTTATAATAAACCCGCATATGACAATGTCACTCTCCAGCGCTGCAGAGCCAAAGTTTGATTTAGCATATGTAATACATGTAATTGATTATTTGTTACATTCATATTACCCATGATCCAACTGAACCAGCCCCACTCTGTAAAAAGCGAAGTTCAATCCTGCTGTGCATCTACATGTTTAAATCGTGTATTAACCCTTTCAACACTACAGCCATTTATATAGGTGTTTTTTTTAAACAGTGTAGATCCAGACGAGCCGGCTCATCAGGATCTGCACTCTTTGCAAGTAGTTTTCATATTTGTTAAAAAAAAAAAAAAAAAAAAAAAAAAAAAAATAAAAAAAAAAAATTATAAATAGATTATTTGAAAAGTATTTTGTGTTGAATGGAATTGACCGAAAATTAACATATTATATATAATCCATTCCAGTTATTTAGGGCTGAAAGGGTTAAATTTTACAGTTGTTGGTAACATGTATTGACAAACCAATGTACAATCTGTTCCGATCCCCACACTGATTATAAAACAAAACGCGGCTGGTTCCGTCAGATCATGGTCTTTGCTTGAACCTGTATTACTCTATGTATATTATATTCTTCTACTAGATTCATATTTATAACGTCTTTATTTCCCAAACCTATAATATGAGGTGGAATGTAAGTGGGGAGGGGGGTGGGGAAGGGGTTTAAGGGGTTTAAACAAAGAAAAGAAGAAAAAAAAAACGCACAAAAGCAGAGATTTATTATAGCACCCGCAACTAGCTCAGCTGAAGATGAAATCTTATTTTGGTGTTTTTAGTTACATAAATTATTTTGAAATGATAAAGTCTTCCCAAATTTTTGTAAAGTTTTCAAGTTTGTTTGTTGGCCATTATTGCTGCCTTCCTGGATGTTTCATACAATAGTTGAATTCGATGCTTCAGTATGCTGAGACTTGGTACTACTTTTGAACACCGGCAATAATAGAGATAGTATTTAGTTTCTAATAGTATTAATTGTTTGAAGATACTTATTGTTTTTTCGTAAATCCGAAAGATGAATGATTTTTCGTTAATTGTAATAGTTATATTTTTGGTCGCTAACCATTCTTGAAGTTCCCTAAATACGTTTTGTGTAACCTTACAATCCCAAAACAAATGTTTTATTGTTTCCGAGAACTTATTACAGAATGTACATAATGGACTACTTGCAATTTTAATCTTATTTAGGAAATAATTTGTGGCCAGAATATTGTGGTTTATTCGGTACTGGAACCATTTTATTTTCGAGTTGTGTCTTTTGTTATGGTATGCGGCCATAAATATATTTTCTTCCATGTTTCATTGTTAAAATTATAGGTGGAGTTCCATTTAATTTTACCAGCTGGAGTTTCAGAATTGGAGTTTAATGCGAGGTACATGTCTTTTGTGTGGTTTTGTTTTTTAGGTATATTTTTAGTTTGTATGGAGTAAATGGCATTTGTAACTTTTTTTCGATATTGATAAGTTTCAAACTTTTACCCCAATCTTTTATTGCTTTGACAAGGCCATAATATTGAAGAAAGTTTATATCTATGTTGAAATTGTTTTTAAGTTCATTTTGAGAGGCAAAAGTTCCATCAATTTTGATAATGTCATTTATAAAACATATTCCCTTATCAAACCATGCCTTATTGAAGAAGGTTGTCCCACATTTTATGTCCTTATTAAAAAATAATGGGCTAGAAAGAAATGCATCCATGTTTATCGGCTTAAGCTTATTTTGTAATTTTAGATGAGCTTTTAAAACATCCCGCCAAAAAAGGTTTGAAATTTTTCCTATTTTTTGTTCAATGTACATATCTCCCAATTTAAAAATATTGTCTGCATCAATTTCTGTATTTAAAATGTTTATAAATTTGTATTTGTTGCACACTATTCTTCTTAACCATGTTGTTTTTAAAGACGATATATAGTCCTCAATATTTGGCATTTTTAGTCCGCCATCCTCATATTGTTTGCATGTGATAGTGCCTTTTACTCGTGATTTACCTTGCCATAACAATTCATACATAATGCTGCTGATATCTTTAACACATGTTTGACTGGGGTTAGGTAGGGATATAAACAGGTGATTTAAAGATGGGAGAAGAAGAGACTTTATGACTGTGATTCGGCCTAATGGTGTTAAGTACCTTTTGTTCCAGCTGTTGATTTTTTCTTTTATGAGCCTCATTTTTTCCGAGAAATTTATGTTCACAATTTTTTCTAAATCTGTGTCAAATGTAATTCCAAGCAATTTAAATCTGTTATTTCCCCACTTTAGTTTCCATTTTGTTTTTATTGATGTCTTCTAAATTTTTTTGGCCCCAATCCAAATAACTTGTGTTTTATCAAAATTAAACTTTAAGTCCTGACATATGGGCATACATTTCCAGTTCATTAAGTGTTTCATTTAGTGATTCACTTGATCCATCCAAGAAGGCACTAGTGTCATCTGCAAACTGTGTTAGTTTATATTCTGTTCCATTTATTTTAATTCCTTTAATTTTATGATTTTTGCGTATTCTGATTGCAAGTATTTCTGCGCATAAGATAAATATGTACGGTGAGAGTGGGTCTCCCTGACGACAGCCTCGGTGTATTGAAAAAAAAGGTGAGAGGTTACAATGTTGATTAACTGATAGTTGAGCATTTTTGTAGAATAATGTAATCCATTGCCTAATATTTGGTCCGAATTTAAAGTAACGAAGTACTTTATGAATATAGTTCCACGATATAGAGTCAAATGCTTTCTCAAAGTCTATAAGAAGAAGAAGTCCTGGGATATTGTTTTTTTTTCAATATATTGCATAATGTCGTATACCTGTCTAGTGTTTTCCCCCATGTATCTTCCTGAAATAAATCCTGTTTGGTCCCCATTTATTAATTTGTCTAATACTGTTTTTATTCTATTAGCGATAGATGCTGATGCCATTTGTAAATTGTGTTTAATAATGAAATAGGTCTATAATTTTTTAGAAAATGTCGAGATTTATTTTCTTTTGGGATTAGTGTTATTATACCCTGCCGTTGAGTTATAGATAGTTCACCCTTCTGATAGCTATAATGTATTGCCCTACAAATGAAATCACCCAGTTTATGCCAAAACATTTTATAAAATTCGCATGCAAATCCGCTTGTACCTGGGCTACGGTTGTTCGTCATGTTTTTTAGTGCAAAGGCTAGTTCAGTTTTTGTGATTAATCCCTCTAGTTTTTCTGATTCTGTTTCATTTAATTTTGGTACATGCGTATTTTCCAAAATATTATCCAAATCTAAATCTTTATAAGCAGCTGTGTCTTTATTGCTATACAGTTTGGTGTAAAATAGTTCTGTTTCTTTTAATATCTCTGACTGATTTGTAATTATTTTGCCATTTTCTGTTTCAAGTTTTGGTATTGTTTTACTTATAAAGTTATGAGATTCAAGTGCACAGAAATATTTTGTTGGTTTTTCTCCTTCATTTATATTTAGAGCCCTTGATCGAATAACTGAACCATTTACTTTAATTTTACGAATTTCCTGGAGTTCTAATTTTAAAATCTTTAGTTTTATTCATGTCTTCTTTCTTTAACTGTTTTTCCATGTCTAATATTTGTTCTGTTAATGATTTTTCTTTTTGATTGGTTTCTTTTTTTATAAAGGAAGAATAAGAATATATTTTCCACGTAGTTCCATCATAAGTGTTTCTAGAAAAAGTTGATCGTTAATTGTGAATTGCAATTCGTTGTTTGGTATTTCATGTAAGTTTTCTCGGTTATATATTGGAATAGCATATTGATTTTGTATTTCTTCTATTTTTTCATTAATCATGTTTATGTAATTTATGTCTTTCAGCATTGAATTGTTATGTTTCCATAGTGGTTTTCCCTTTATAAAATTGTTGAAACGTAAACTTAACAATACAGGTGAATGATCAGATCTGTAGCTATTTTCAATGATGCAGTTTTTAATTGAAGGTAAAGTATTTTCAGAGATGAGGAAGAAATCTAGTCTTGCTTGCTGAAAAGGCTGTCGTCGTCTCCATGTGAACCTTCTCAATTAGGGGGTGATTTTCTCTAAAAGGGTCGATTAAATATTTTTCTTGAATAATTTCTAATATTTTTCTCTAGATTTTTTATTATTTATATTTTTATAGTTATGATAGTCTAAATCTGGGTCCAAAACAAGGTTAAAATCTCCGCATAAAATATATTTATCGTTATTCATTTCATCAATTTCTTTTGATATGTTCTGAAAAAAAAGGGGATCATCTGAGTTTGGTCCATACAGGCATACAAGTGTAAATTTATTATTTTCAATAGTGATGTCTAGTAGAATGAAGTTACCATTGGGATCGCATTTTGACTGGTGTACTTTATAGTCTAAATTACCATTGTATAATATTGCTACTCCCCTTGCATTAGATCGAAATGAACTGAAATAACAATCATTACCCCACCTAGTCCGTACAAATTTTTCGTCTTCCCCTGGAGTGAAATGGGTATCTTGCAAACAGTATATGTGATTTTTTTTTCTTTTAAGTATTGAAAAAGATCAGTGCGTTTGGGAAGTTGACCTATTCCTTGACAATTTAATGATAATATTTTTATTTCACTCATTGCCTATTTAGGGTGGTTTTTTCCTTACCATATTTAACCCCAACAGAGTCTGCGGGTGCGTGAACCTAATGGGGGGGGGATGGGGTGGGGGGGGGGGATGTAAAAAGGTGTGAACAAAAAAAAGCTGTGCAAGACTGTAGTATTAATGTAAAGTACAATCCAGCCTTCATATGTAAAACGATCTATTTTAAAACAAATCTTCCAGGGTAAGACTGTTGTCACCATAAATCAAATGACATGGGCCTGTCCTGCGACTGGTATGAAATTTATCTGTTGTAGTATTATTTGTTAGCCATATATAATAGGTCTATCTGAAATTTAACTGTTGCTAATATTGTTTGTTAGCTGAATATACATGGGTTTGACTGGTAAAAGGGGCGCTATGATACCTGGTACCAATGTGGCTCCAGATCAGCCTGCACATACATGTATGTGCTGTCTGATCTAGGTCCACATTGCTCACTATTCAGTCAATGGTTATCATCATATTCAAATCCCAAACTGGTAATTAAGTCTTACATGATAATTACAAATTTCAATGGCAGCTCTTCATCAATGTTGGGTTCATAATGATGTCACGGCAGACAGTGTATCCCAGACGAGACTACACAGTCGTACAGTCTGATCTGGGTCTACACTGGTTGCCCTGGCCAACTGGTAGGTTTCACATGGATTTTACAAATTGTAACGGGAGGCTGTTTGTGAATGTTAAGTTCATAATGATGTCACGGCAGACAGTGTATCCCAGATGAGACTAGACGGCTGTACAGTCTGATCTGGGTCTACCCTTGTTGCCCTGGCAAACTGGTATGTATTACATGGAATTACAAATTGTAACAGAGGCGGTTTGTCAATGTTAAGTTCATAATGATGTCACGGCAGACAGTGTATCCCAGATAAGACTACACGGTCGTACAGTCTGATCTGGGTCTACACTGGTTGCCATGGCAAACTGGTAAGTATTACATGGAATTACAAATTGTAACGGAGGCTGTTTGTCAATGTTAAGTTCATAATGATGTCACGGCAGACAGTGTATCCCAGATAAGACTACACGATCGTACAGTCTGATCTGAGTCTACACTGGTTGCCATGGCCAACTGGTAAGTATTACATGGTATTTACAAATTGTAACAGAGGCGGTTTGTCAATGTTAAGTTCAGAATGATGTCACGGCAGACAGTGTATCCCAGATGAGACTACACGGTCGTACAGTCTGATCTGGGTCTACACTGGTTGCCATGGCCAACTGGTAAGTATTACATGGTATTTAAAAATTGTAACGGAGGCGGTTTGTCAATGTTAAGTTCATAATGATGTCACGGCAGACAGTGTATCCCAGCTGAGACTACACGGTCGTACAGTCTGATCTGAGTCTACACTGGTTGCCATGGCCAACAGGTAAGTATTACATGGTATTTACAAATTGTAACAGAGGCGGTTTGTCAATGTTAAGTTCATAATGATGTCACAACATGACAGACAGTGTATCCCAGAAGAGACTGCACGGTTCGTACAATGTGGTACCTTGTTTCCACTGTTCGAGTCGTAATGTTGGTATGTTACACAATGATATTGTTCTACTGTCGCGCGGGGTTGATTATAGAGTTAATATCGTCGTATACGTCAAACCTGTGACGGCGTCCCCATTTTGTTTTCCCATACACGGCTCCATTGAAATACCAAGCTGTGTCAATGTCTTTGTGTTGGGAGATCCGCCGGATTAACCAGTATTGAGTTTGGTCACGTCGTCGACTAGTCTATTTGACGTTTTGAAGTCTGCTCGTCTCTTCATAATATTTGATTTATCCTCGTTTCTCATGAATTTGATGATAGTCGGTCTTGTCCTTCCTTGTGGCGCTGGTAGTCGGTGTATGGCGAGTATTCTGTTCTTGTCCACATCTACGCCTTTTGATCTACACAGATCCACCAGTTTGTGTTAGGGAATCTTGATTCTCATTGGTGTCTTCCGGAATGTCCATTATTTTTACGTTGTTTTTACGAGAGTATTGCTCATTGAAATTAGCTTTTCTCATCGCATCTTGCACCATTTCATTCTTCTCTTTAATATTTCTTGTACATTCCTTAACTTCTTTTTCCTGGCCTTTTTGTCTATCTTGCAGTTGTTTGTTGTCAAATTCCACGGATTCGATCTTTTCACTGAGCTTTCTAGTTCTTACTGCAATCTTTTCATTCATCATAGAGTCAATTTTCTCCCAAACTTCCTTCTTTATCTCATCTCGAAGTGCTGTCACCGTGTGTTTTACCAGCTTTTCTATGTCTGTTTTGGTCATAAGTGTTTTAAATTCACCCCTCATGTTCTTGATGTCCTCGGTAAGTCCCTCTAATTGGTGTGTAATGTAGGTGAGTTCCTCTGCACTGGAATTCGCCATCTCAGTTGCTGGTCTTTTGTTCGGCTGTACACCTAATCTAGTAGGCTTGTGTGTACCGGAGGCTCCACTTGTGCTTGTTGTGCCTGTTTACTCATGGTCGACACAGCAGTTAGTAATCCTTTCCAGGTCGATGTGTGAAAGTAACTATTGTTGAATAACAATGCACTCTGACTGGGGTTCATTCAAGCTGTCCACGCACTATAGTATGAACAATAGAGTTTCATCTATTTTTCAAATGTCAAATTTTATTTCCTTCAAACTCCATAAATCTATTTAATATTTTTCAACCAAAATTTAACATTCTGTAGAACTTTCAGTAATCCACAATATTAACTAAAATTCCATTTTTTTTTACAGTATTATATAGCTTTAAATCCAGTTTTGGCAGAAGCTAATGTAAATTGTGTGCTACATGATCTTATTCCCTGAGGCAACCCTCTCTTATTCCCTGAGGCAAACATTTATGATATCTTCCATAAGTGACGTCGAAGGGCGATAAAATAGTCAGCGCAAATCTGAGTGGAATTTCGCATTTGCTACTTAGCCAATTTGCTAATATTTTTTATGAAACATCGCACATCTTCTTGGGTATAAAACCACCTGGCTCGTCTCAAATGAGTCTTTTACGGAATTTCGTGAACTATTTGTTTTGAGGTCGGTAATAGTTTTATTGTCAATTGTAAGGAAAATGTAAACAAAGATCGATAATTTAGCAATAAGAAGTCCTGATTAGCCTATACCTGTGGAAATTTCACTTCATATATCGGTGTCGCGATCCTGATAACTTTATTTCGACAAAACTTACAGTGACTCAATTCATTAGAGCTGGTTATATTATACACAAGTGGTTGTATATAATTTACTGAGAATATCTGCGCTTCTTCGCACAAAATATTGCTTCTTTAACTGCGGAGATATATTGAAAAAATTGGATGGAAGTAAAGTTCTTCGGAATTACTGAATACATTACATAAATTATAACCATATATATATATATCTGATTTTGCACTCTTACATGTATGTTGTAAGTAGATTATTTTAACAAAATAACAATACTACTCATAGGTATACATTTATGTATGTCGCATGAACATTTCCGCCAAAATATTTACGTTAGCGTCGTGCGGTCTAATATTCGTTCTAGGTAACATTTGGTAAAATTGACCGGGATATTTTCATTTCAGAAATCAATGCTCTTTGAATTAAAGTTGTGTATACATGTACATTTACTATACGCACGGTGTGGGATCACGTGGTCTATTGATTTGGTTTTGCCTAATGGCGGCGCCAAGGAATTGTGAGGTGAATCCTATTTTTTCATCAATACGACTGTGAGTTCTTGCTTTTAATAATGAACATGTTCTAATCTAACAAATATTTAAATGAGATATCTATGTTTGGTGGTCAGTAGAGCTTCGTTGTATGATGTTGTATGATGCTGTGCTTATGAAATAAATATAAACATTTGTGTTTGCTTCAGATGATATATGTTAGATATGGTTTTAATCTGTCTCAGTGACGTACATTGGCCATCTTCATCGACCGTGAAACATATATGAGACACGCCATGTGAGTTTGTACCTTCGGACATCTGCGTAACTTCATCAAATACGTTTACGAAATTTACAGTATTTTTCATAAATAAAGTTGACCAAATTTCAGAGTACATGCGGAATGCTTTGAATATTTTGTCAACTTTTATCGCCATTTACTGAAATACTATAAATTTTGTACACGTATTTCATGAAATAACACAGATGTCCGAAGGTACAAAATCACATGGCGTGTCTCATATGTGGCTGTTACTGGATACATGGGCGTATGGGTTGTGCGACCAGTGTAGATCCAGATGAGCATGTGCATCCACATAGTCTGATCAAGATCTGTACTATTCCACCAATGAAACACTCGTCATGCATCTAACAAGAAATGTAGATCAAAGTCAGCTGACAAATCCCATTAGCCCTGTTTCTCCAGTCACAGCCACATATCACACAGAGCAAGAGTATTTGTTGAATTATTAACAAAAAATAAGTACAGTGGAGCCTCAGGGTGTCCGTTCCACTGTAATTCCGGCATATGAGCCCTCCAAGACATGTGTGTGTGTACTTTGCAATCATGAACAGAGAATAACATCAGATATAAATGCCAGTGACGCCAATCAAATGAAGGAAACAAATGAGTTCTCGGGTCCGGTTTAGAGAGGTTCCACTGTCGTACGTTCCAAGTCTCATTGATGTTTGGTGAATACGAGACCGGGTGATAAAGCAGACTCTGCAGGGGCGTCGGACCAGTAGCCGATTTCACCAACATTGCTAAGCATACTTATCTAGCCAAGCATACTTTGAGGGAGTAATCATTTATATTTCCCGAAATGCATTATTCCATATAGAACTAACGACTGCATATATTTGATGATTAAAAGTATGCAGAATTATTATACTGAATTTATTACATTATCACAGCACAGCAAAAATGGCTGTGATAATGTAATAAATTCAGTCTTATAAAAAATAATAAATGTATCCTTAAATTAAAGTTCTCCCTCAAAGTGTACTTAGCAAGATAAGTATACTTAGCAGTTTTGGTGAAATCGGCTACAGGTCAGGCAGGTCAGGCGACTGCCAGACCAATAACTGTGACAAAAATATGACTTTTTATTGAAATACATGTATTTAGAATTCATATAAATATTATAAAATAAAAACGGTAATGAATGCCATTATTATTATGCGATCACGAACATGTATTATTCTATCACCTAAGATAAATGACCAAGACACCCATCAACATTATATCAAAGGTGTTTCTTGTTGTCCGATTTAGAGAGGCTCCACTGTACCACTCAGTTGAAACGTCTCGTTAACCCGGATCTCTCTGTATCACTCGTATCTAATATGTGACTGTGGCTGGAGAAATTGGGGCTTATGGAATTTCTGACCAGTGTAGCTCCTGATCATGTTATATAGTGCGTGTTATTCAAACGGTTATTAATCGACATGACTCAAATGACACGTGATTTAACCATTACACTGCTGATTTAAATGTTGTCGTATTCTGTTTATTTTTTAGCTTCCATGTTTATCAATAAAAATGGTTTGTCACCACTTCAGAATCATTTCCATTTCTATTTATTACCCCACCTGTAAATTTATAGGGCCACCTGCATATTTTACTGGTGGACCTGTACAATTTATAGGCGCACCTGTAATTTTTGTCTTGACCCCGTACACCATAGTCCTGACCCCTAAAATGACCTTAGTTGCTGACAGGTGGAACATTACAGTGAATATTTGTTGAAGGTTCACAAGCGAAAACTATGAAAACGAATGGAAAACGCAGTGGATACGATAGTTATGTACAACGATATACATACAATCGAATGTTTTTTATGTACGTGAAAACAATATTTTTGTTTAAATATCCGGCACTCAACTATTTCAACGCATGTCGTTTCTTTCAACGCATCGTTTGGACATCGTTTTCGTTGTTTTTAATTAGAAAATGATGTTTTCGTCAACGCTAACATCGCAGTCGAATAATATAAACGAAAACGATGACAAAATGATATACAAACGACAGGCAATCGTTCGTTGTGGAACCAGCAACAAATACCGGCGGTACTCTATTGGATGTACAGTAGGCGGACAGCCGTGGACAGAAATATTTTCCTGTTTATTGAAATCCCATAGACGTACGTGTGTTTGTAACTGTGCTGGGTTGCATGTTACATGTGTACTTCAAATATACATTGTTACATGGTTTCCGTTGATTGCACATGTGCAAACATATAGCGCGTTCATGACGTCACTACGCGGAAGTGCCTTCATGACGTCACTACTTCATGACGTTCACAGGGGACCGTACGCAGCGGGGGGGGGGGGGGGTGGTGTACGCACAGGGGGAAGATTTCAGGGGGAGCATGCCCCGCCCCCCCCCGCCCCCCCCCGCCCCCCTAGCGTACTCGCTCCACTACGTGGGGCTCGCCCCTGGCGTACCCCCCCCCCCCATAGAAAATCCTGCGTACGGGCCTGGTTCATGACGTTCATGACGCGGCCCCGGAATATGAATACCGAAAATTATCTACGTGAATGGGACAATTTATAGCATGCGGCCTTGTGTTCAAACAGTTCCCTCGGGCCACAGCAAAACGTTTGCATACGGATGGACATGATCAAACCTTATATTAACGATTTTAATGAAATAAAATGCATTGAGTAGCCAATAGATTCACGCAGAATTTGATTCATATGTGTATAAGTAGTTTACAAAATACATGCAGTTAAACATATGCAAATTGATTGCCCCCACCCCCTTTTCAATCGTTTTACCATGAACGCTGTTGTCTCCCCCACCACGATATTTGAGGGGGGTTTAGTGTTACCCTTGTCCGTCCGTCACCGTCGTCCGTCGTATTCAGGGCTTCCGTGGGTTTAAACCATACGATGTGGCTGTGGCTGGAACAATGGGGATTATGGGTGTTATGACCAGTGGACCCGTGTAGATCCAGATCGGCCTGTGCATCCACACATCTGCACTGTTCCCCATGAATGAAAAACGCGCCATGCTTCAATAGTCCCCAATAGTCCCCTCAACCGATATTTACTATAAATGTAAATGCTTGGATTTAACGACGACACTGGCTCAATGACCTTGCATGTCGTCTTCCAAGAAGGGGAGAAAGGAAGGAGGTGAATACAGAGGAAACCGGTCCCCGGGGGTCTAGCTCTTATTATAATAGTCCTATCTGGTTCGTTAACGTGGCCAGACTCTCCTTCAAATCTGATAAAAAAGTATAAACTTTATTTATTTTACAACGATTACAAACAAGCGCGATAGCAATTATATAAATGCTTTCGTTTGCACAGATGAAGGCGTAGGGGCGGTCATTAATGTGGGAGGAAACCGGAGTACCCGGAGGAAATCCACTTGTCCGATCTGGCTACCACCATATCATCTCACATACTGCCCCTGCCGAGGATCGAACCCGGGGTCGCATTGGTGAGAAGCGCGCTGGTTACCGATTGCGCTAACCGGACAATCTGTTACACGGGACCGCCTTTTTTTAAGTTTTAAATGACTAGTATAGCAGGAAGTACAAAGTATCGCAGAAAGGACTAGTATAGCAGGAAGTACAAAGTATATCAGGAAGTACAAAGTATATCAGAAAGGACTAGTATAGCAGGAAGTACAAAGTATCTCAGAAAGGACTAGTATAGCAGGAAGTACAAAGTATATCAGAAAGGACTAGTATAGCAGGAAGTACAAAGTGTATCAGAAAGGACTAGTATAGCAGGAAGTACAAAGTGTATCAGAAAGGACTAGTATAGCAGGAAGTACAAAGTGTATCAGAAAGGACTAGTATAGCAGGAAGTACAAAGTGTATCAGAAAAGGACTAGTATAGCAGGAAGTTACAAAGTGTATCAGAAAGGACTAGTATAGCAGGAAGTACAAAGTATATCAGAAAGGACTAGTATAGCAGGAAGTACAAAGTATATCAGAAAGGACTAGTATAGCAGGAAGTACAAAGTATATCAGAAAGGACTAGTATAGCAGGAAGTACAAAGTGTATTAGAAAGGACTAGTATAGCAGGAAGTACAAAGTATATCAGAAAGGACTAGTATAGCAGGAAGTACAAAGTATCTCAGAAAGGACTAGTATAGCAGGAAGTACAAAGTATCTCAGAAAGGACTAGTATAGCAGGAAGTAAAAAGTATCTCAGAAAGGACTGTATAGCAGGAAGTACAAAGTATATCAGAAAGGACTAGTATAGCAGGAAGTACAAAGTATATCAGAAATGACTAGTATAGCAGGAAGTACAAAGTATATCAGAAAGGACTAGTATAGCAGGAAGTACAAAGTATCTCAGAAAGGACTAGTATAGCAGGAAGTACAAAGTATATCAGAAAGGACTAGTATATCAGGAAGGACTAGTATAGCAGGAAGTACAAAGTATCTCAGAAAGGACTAGTATAGCAGGAAGTACAATGTATATCAGAAAGGACTAGTATAGCAGGAAGTACAAAGTATATCAGAAAGGACTAGTATAGCAGGAAGTGCAAAGTATCTCAGAAAGGACTAGTATAGCAGGAAGTACAAAGTATATCAGAAAGGACTAGTATAGCAGGAAGTACAAAGTGTATATCAGAAAGGACTAGTATAGCAGGAAGTACAAAGTATATCAGAAAGGACTAGTATAGCAGGAAGTACAAAGTATATCAGAAAGGACTAGTATAGCAAGAAGTACAAAGTATATCAGAAAGGACTAGTATAGCAGGAAGTACAAAATATCTCAGAAAGGACTAGTATAGCAGGAAGTACAAAGTATATCAGAAAGGACTAGTATAGCAGGAAGTACAAAGTATCTCAGAAAGGACTAGTATAGCAGGAAGTACAAAGTATATCAGAAAGGACTAGTATAGCAGGACGTACAAAGTGTATCAGAAAGGACTAGTATAGCAGGAAGTACAAAGTATATCAGAAAGGACTAGTATAGCAGGAAGTACAAAGTATCTCAGAAAGGACTAGTATAGCAAGAAGTACAAAGTATCTCAGAAAGGACTAGTATAGCAAGAAGTACAAAGTATCTCAGAAAGGACTAGTATAGCAGGAAGTACAAAGTATCTCAGAAAGGACTATTGGAAGTACAAAGTATATCAGAAAGGACTAGTATAGCAGGAAGTACAAAATATCTCAGAAAGGACTAGTATAGCAGTAAGTACAAAGTATATCAGAAAGGACTAGTATAGCAGGAAGTACAAAGTATCTCAGAAAGGACTAGTATAGCAGGAAGTACAAAGTATATCAGAAAGGACTAGTATAGCAGGACGTACAAAGTGTATCAGAAAGGACTAGTATAGCAGGAAGTACAAAGTATATCAGAAAGGACTAGTATAGCAGGAAGTACAAAGTAATCTCAGAAAGGACTAGTATAGCAAGAAGTACAAAGTATCTCAGAAAGGACTAGTATAGCAAGAAGTACAAAGTATCTCAGAAAGGACTAGTATAGCAGGAAGTACAAAGTATCTCAGAAAGGACTATTGGAAGTACAAAGTATATCAGAAAGGACTAGTATAGCAGGAAGTACAAAGTATCTCAGAAAGGACTAGTATAGCAGGAAGTACAAAGTATATCAGAAAGGACTAGTATAGCAGGACGTACAAAGTGTATCAGAAAGGACTAGTATAGCAGGAAGTACAGAAAAGTATATCAGAAAGGACTAGTATAGCAGGAAGTACAAAGTATCTCAGAAAGGACTAGTATAGCAAGAAGTACAAAGTATCTCAGAAAGGACTAGTATAGCAAGAAGTACAAAGTATCTCAGAAAGGACTAGTATAGCAGGAAGTACAAAGTATCTCAGAAAGGACTATTGGAAGTACAAAGTATATCAGAAAGGACTAGTATAGCAGGAAGTACAAAGTATCTCAGAAAGGACTAGTATAGCAGGAAGTACAAAGTATATCAGAAAGGACTAGTATAGCAGGAAGTACAAAGTATCTCAGAAAGGACTAGTATAGCAGGAAGTACAAAGTATATCAGAAAGCATGGCAGTTTGGCAGTCCCGGGTGTTACCCTCGGCCACGGTCTGCTCTTAACGATATTTACTGTATTATACAGAATATTTATTATAAATATGATTAAAGTTGCTGTTTCAGACACAGAAACTGAAGCAAAAAGCTTGCTGGCTGGAGAATCCACCATATTGTTTACGAATGCTGGGCTGGTACCCGGTTTCTATTGTAACTATACTACAGGAATGGCACGAACGGGGTACCAGTTCTTCTTCTGTTACCATTTCATGTGTATGCCTTCGCACTTTCGGCTTCCATTATTAATATACGCCGAGGCAGTCCAACCAGTGTTCGGCTGTTTCCGTAATTACGATTCGGGCATTTTCGGGACAGGAGGGTAATATTGTAATATTTCCTTCTAATATTGCCCGCTGCGTTGTGAAGCGGGCGACACGCTAGAATAGTTTGATCACGTGAAATGAAATTAACCAATGCAATACCTAGAAATAGCAATGAGGTACAATAAAACAATAACGATGTGTCGTTTCAATAGTGTCATTGAAGACGATTCAAATGTGGCGTTGCAATTTGACTTTATGAAAATTGGAACACTGTTAAAGGATTCGAATTTAAAATGACTTTATCGACGTAATTAGCATATTAAAGAAATAACTGATTAACTTTTCGAAATCAGCATTCGGCGAACTAGGAGTTGATTCCAGACACGCGTTTGTTCACCATTCGATCTTGACATTCAAGAATAAACTATTAACCCTTTCACCCCTAATATAAGTAACTGGAATGGATGTTGATGTGTTAATTTTGCAACCAATCTAATCGTCACAAAATGATTTTCAGACTAGTCCATTCATAAAAAGCGGATGTTTTTTTTTCTAAAAAATATGAAAATTACTTGCAAAAAGTGAAGATCCTGTGGAGATGGCTCATTACGAGCCGTCTCACCTGGATCTACACTGTTTGCCAATACCACTATACAGGCCTGTGGTGTTGAAAGGGTTAACTATGGGCAACAATCTAGACATTGCGTTTGAGATTGGATATTCGTGATTACCCCCCTTACATAATAGAACTTAATACATACCCTTGTTTTGGGCCGTTCTTTAAAGGTCACAGTAAAGAAATAATATCACTTATTTTCTTCAAAATGCTATAAAAACAACCAAAGCGACCATAATAACCGATTTCCGGTTCGTTTGTATTTTTCGTGATATTGAGATTTCTCATATCGCACAGTATCTGACACCTATACTGCGCCAGGCAATGAATTTGTCACCGCTTATCTCTCCTGTTACTGCAACCTACTGGCGCGAGGTGGCGTTGTAAAAAATAATCGCTATGACGTAGCAGTAGTACAGCTTCCCTGATTGGTGGATACAGCTTTTTTTTTACATAGAATATCGTTTGGATTTACGGACATCATTTATTTGTTGCATAATTTCTTCGTTTTTGTCGTTTAAAAAATAAGTTAATCGTTATTTTCCTTCGCCTAGTTATAATTGGATTATTTATACGTTGGTTGCAATCGTCGGCGATGACGATCTGCGCGGAAGTCGGTTGTAATTCACGGTCAAACAGACAGCCGAGCTAGAATCAGAAAACAAAGTGGAATTGAATGATTTGACCGCAGGCAAATAGGGACGTAAATTTTGGGACATATGTATTCTGAAATCAACGAAGCCACACCTTTTTTATGCTGATTTGTTGAATGCATTTTTTAACTGTCCTAATCAGTGATTCATAATTCATATAAAAAAAACGAAAACAAAATCTGTAAATGTATATACCTGTGTATTCGTATGGATATCCGGCATGATGTTGGTTAAATGTGTTACTAAGACTATCAGTAATGGTATTAGCATCCCAGTGCTCGTAGTAAATAGTTTATAATTATTTACGATGATATTATAATACATGCTGACATGGTACATACGTGTCAATAATAAAAATGTGATTTCTACATGCGTCACATATACATATGAGACACGCCCTGTGATTTTGTACCTTCGGACATCTGCGTAATTTACAATATTACACTGTTCGACACATATTCGAAAATAACTGTGTCTGATAGTGTATGCCGACGATGGGCAGGGACGGTACGCGGGCTATTCCGGGGCTGCACTGGTCAAAACCACTTTGGAAGTATTTTGGCGAAATATTGAAAGCATATCAATCATTAGATACGTGTGCATGCTTAATACATCACTCTTTTCCATCCTTGACCTATCGTGTGTAAATGGATGAATACTCGTCACCTTCATGGGTCATGTGGCTTAAAGGGGCATATCAAGATTTTTGTAAAAACAAATACTATAATAAATAAAAACATGTTTTCATCATGACCCTGTGTAAAGTGGTTTAATTGAAGATATCCGACGATACTAGAACCGCTGGGTTGTTTCAATTTTCACCGATATCGGTACATGTACATAAGTATTAGATTGAATCATACTCCCACATTATGTCATAATGCATTAGTGTGACTTATGTATACTTTGCAATATGCTGTTTATTTCAAATATGTAATATGTGACTTTTATAACCTCGCTTGGATAATGTGTGGCTGTCACTGGCGAAATGGGGCTTATGGGTTTTACGACTAATGGGATTGATCAGGATCTATCTGCTCTAGTCACTATTTCATTTATGGGTTTTACGACCAGTGTAGATCCAGATCAGCCTGTGCATCCGTACAATTTGATCAGTGTCTGCTCTGGTCGCTATTGCATTAATGAAACATCCGGTATGCTTTTAACAGACACAGTATCTCATTATCCGGCTGTTTGGGTTTGCTATGTGATCAGGAGCATAGAGAGGTTTCACTGTAAATCATGCGTTTGCTCATTCTGAGCCATAGTTGTGTGCTATGCGATTACGAACAGACATTATCACCTGAGATAAATGACCAAAAAGTCATAAACAATAAGATCATAAATGGTTTCTTGGTGTCCGGTTCAGAGAGGTTTCACTGTATATGTAATATATGTAGTACAGTCATGTAATATATGTAGTACAGTCATGTAATATATGTAGTACAGTCATGTAATATTCGACGCTCCTCAGTGGGCCGTTTCACTAAACTTCGTACGACTAAAATGTTCGTAAGTACAAACTTATGATAGTCTGTAGATTGCACATTCGCAATGTTTTCTTGCAGACAATTATTGGATTTACATTTATTGAACATATGCTGAATAAGCAGCCTATGCTCAATACATGTAAATCCATCGATTGAATTACAGACGATCATAAATTTGCACTTACGAACATTTTAGTCGTACGAAGTTTAGTGAAATGGAACGCTGAATTCCTGCGCGTCTCGTAGGATTGTCTGATAAACTTGATACCAAATGACATAAGCCTGGTATTCTATATACTTATGAGTACTGTATATTCAAAATGCGTCTATTTTCTTTCGTCACAAGAAACTTACATTACAACCAGCCTTTCAATGGTATAGTTGAAAATGCTGCTCTCATCGCTCCAACCGTTATGGGAGATGACCACGATAAGTTCTGCTTTCGGTCAAATCCCATTAGTTATCATGTATCATGTATCACTTGTATTGGATGAATAAACTATTGTTTAAAGTAAATGCGTCACCTGAAAAAAATATATTTTCGACAGATTATAAAATATGATCATTGTACACCAACAATTAAATACAGAGAATAAATAGTAGTGTCCGTTAACATTTTAAGGAACACGGTTATCGCCCCTGATATCAGTGTTGAAATTTACGTCTGATATAAAATGTATTATAATGTCAATCAATACGTGGGGTAAATGTCTCAGACGATATCTCTGATATAAAGAACATGTTGTACCTACTGAGTGGGCATGTACCTTTAACAGAGAAAAAATGGCATGTCCTTATCCCGCATGTATAATGCTAACTTTGCATCGTGCATATCTTTCATACATTATATTCACTAGAGTAGACCTGGGGTCCGTTTCATTAAATTCGTACGATACAATGTTCGTTCGAAGTTTAGTATGAAGTTGCATCAAACATTTGTGAGCACTCTCTACTAAATCAGTAAGGAATGCATACCACAGACAAGTGGCAAAGCACACAATCGCCCAACCAATCCCTGGTGGACTCCGGCCTGCTCGGATGCCATTAAAAACAGGGAGAACTGTCTGCGTAGATGGAAACAGGCATATATACTCAACAAAACTAGAAACGTCCCTGTTTTATAGCCGGTGTAGCTCTGTCTATGTATGTACCACATGTTCAAAGTACATGTATTTTAAACCGTGGCGATGTTCAGAATACGATCGTGTAGAGTTTAGCCGATACACACGGTTTACATAGCGGCCAGTGACCGGAACGTTGATTTCCACTTTTTGCACGTGCACGCTATACTTGTCATCGATAAGGTGATTCAGTTCAGTCGTACCATTCATGCGATAGGGGCTATTCGGAAAATTAAAAAACTTTTTTAATTTTTCTGCTTTTTTAATTTTTCAACTGTTTTCGATATGCCACGGCTTTCCGAAAACGAGCGAAATCAGGCAATTGGGATGCTTGCGGGTGGATGGCCGCCAGGGCGGTCGCGCCTCGGTTTGGTTGCTGTCGGAAGACGATTGATCGTCTTGCAGCCCGGTACCAGCAGACTGGGGCTGTTCACGACCGGCAGCGACCTGGTAGGCCTCGTGTAACGACGGCTTCGTGTAACGACGGCTAGAGCCGATCGTTACATTACGTTGACGCACTTACGTCAACGTCGATTGGCAGCCACAGTCACTGCTAGGCGATACGGTGTCTCAAGGCAGACCATTCGCAACCGGTTACGTCGTAACGCCCAACCAATCCGGGCACGCCGCCCGTACACTGGTCAGATAATGACCCAACGTCACCGTGCTGCCAGACTGTTATGGGCGCGACGTCATCTGAACTGGAGAAGGGCTGACTGGAACCGAGTTTTGTTCACCGATGAATCTCGGTTCACAGTTAGTCATGCTGACGGAAGATTATTAGGGTATACAGGCGTAAAAAATGAAAGATTCACCGATTGTTGCATTGTTGAGAAGAAACAGGTTTGGGGGAGGGAGCGTAATGGTCTGGGGTGGGATCATGGGAAACCGGAAGAGACAGATTTGGTTGTTGTACAGGGCAACATCAATGCACAACGTTATGTTGCAGATGTACTAAATGCACATGCCTTACCATTTATCCGTCAGCATGGTCCTGGTGTGACATTGATGCACGACAATGCCCGCCCTCACGTAGCCAGGGTCACCACTCAATACTTACAGCAAAACAACGTCGACGTCATGCCATGGCACGCGGTCTCCCCGGATCTCAATCCCATTGAGCACATATGGGATGAGCTGGGCCGCAAAGCACGAGCTAACCATCAGATTGACAATGTTCGCGATCTTCCACGGGCGTTACAACGGGAATGGAGGAATTTGCCTAACGCACTGGTATTGCGTTACGTCACGTCGATGCGGCGTAGGATCATTGCATGCATTCATGCAAATGGTGGCCACACTCGGTACTAACGAGATTTACTGAATTTGCCACATTACTTATTGAAATTCCATCTCTAAACATTAAGTAACACATTTCTGATTTTTTGTGATTTTTTGATTTTGACCCCTACCGCCCTTGGCCGGTTATCTCTCGAATATTTAACAAGATATCCAAATGCAATTCATTGGCTTTGATACAGAAATGAATGAACTTGTTTTTCCATTTTGATTTTTAAAAGTAACCCTTTTGGTTTTTGATGAATCTTTCCTTAAACATGGAGGGACGTTTCTAGTTTTGCTCAGTATACCATAAAACTCTGAAAGAAAAAGGCGGGACGAGTATCGGGAGGTCAAATCCCTCGCGTCCGCCATATTAAATGAGGCAAAACAAATCTGTTGGGAGAAATTTATTTCAGAACTTAATAACGAAAAAACTAGTAAAGAAATTTGGGATCAATTCAATAGAATCAGAGGTAAACGGACACCACGACTACCACCAATTTTACATAACAACAACCTAGTTTACGATAAAAAACAAAAGGCAGAGGTGCTCACAGACCATTATAAAACTATTTCAAGTAACGACAACTTTACACCAGAATTTAGACAAGTTAAAGAACAAAGAGATCCAATTATCCAATCTAAGATAGATACACAAACCATAATTCCTCAATTAAATGAAGCAACCTGCCTCAATAGACGTTTAATCATGTCAGAACTAAAAGCTGCCCTTAAAAGTAAAAAGAATACAGCACCGGGAGCAGATAAAATACACGATACAATTTTAAAGCATCTCCCTATTGAATCTATGGAACAATTGCTCCTGGCTATACATAAATCCTGGGAAAACGGTACCCTACCTGACTCCTGGGAAGAAGCTACCATCATCCCTATATTAAAACCTAAAAAGGATACAACGCATCCATCATCATATAGACCAATATCGTTAACACCAACAATTTGCAAAATGATGGAAACGATGGTAGCGAATAGGTTAAAGCACCATATAGAATCAAATAAAAAAATAAGCCTGACTCAATCAAGATTCAGAAATCAAAGATCTACCTTAGATCAACGATCACGACTGGAAACCGTAATTAAAACAGCTATGATGGAAAACAAAACGGTCGTTGTTGTGTTCTTAGACCTAGAGAAAGCCTTTCACCTAATGTGGACAAAGGGAACAATAGAGCAACTCATAGAGAATGGCATAAATAACAGAATGGTGTTATGGCTTGACAACTTTCTTACAGGCAGGAAAATTAGAGTCAGAATAGGAACAGAGCACTCCGAATTCCAAAACATAGATAATGGTTGCCCCCTGGGCAGCGTCGTTAGTCCAATATTATTCAACATCATGATTGACACACTGCATACTGAACTTAACAATGCTAATAAGAATACACGTAAAAAAGAAGACCTATCACAATGTGCTGATGACAGTGCGATCTGGAATGCGAATCTAGATGTAGCCCTCGGAGTTGTACAGACATCACTAGATAACATTACAATATGGCAAAATAAATGGGGGTTTAAAATCTCCCCACTTAAAACTGATGCAGTCATATTTCGTAACGGAGGAACATTGTGCTATAAAGATGCGGAGCAGCGGTATACCTATAAAAGAGAACAGCACTATAGAATAAAAAATCTAGTGGTGAACAACCAATCAATCCCTTACAAGAAATGTGCAAAATTTCTAGGCATGATATTAGACGACAGATTAACCTGGGGTCCTCATGTAACAGACCTAGTCCAACGGTGTAGGAAGGACCTTAATCTAATGAAACTTATATCAGGTACATCATATGGAGCAGACAACCCGTCTCTCCTACGATTCTATAAAGCATTAATACTATCTAAAATGGACTACAGCTGTATGTTATACAAAGACGCAGCGGCCAGTCATCTAAATAAACTAGAAATAATTCAAAGAGCAGCATTAAAAGTAGCAACGGGTGCTTATCAATCAACTAGAGCCGCAGCAATAGAAGTAGAAACAGTTGTACAACCACTGGATCTGCGACGTGAATGTAATTTACTAAATACTGGGCCCACACCCAGCCCCATAGTGCTAACCTACCACTTAACGAACTAATACAACCCAAACGTACATATAAATACAACATGTTAAGAATTAAAAGAGGTCCTAGTAAACCGAATACAAAGTATCAATCTAACAATAATAAAATAAAAACATGTTATGCAATGAACGCAATAAGGCTAACAGAAGAATATGGACTAAATGACTGTGAAATACAACCATTCTTCACACACATACCTTATTACCCATTTGAAATCGCAGCAAGATCTGACCTTACAGAAATAATAATACATACGAATAGGGATCCAGCCCTCAGCCTTAAAAACGCAACAGATTACATTCACCACCATTGGAAAGACACGCTACAGATATACACGGACGTTAGCAAAAATTCAGAACTAGGAATAACATCAGCTGCTTTTGTGGTACCCCAACTAGATCATATAGAACAATATAAGTTGGCATCCACTCTAAGTGTATTTACATCAGAGCTTATTGCCATATAAAAGGCCCTTATATACAACCTTACGCTAAATGACTACAAAACACCGTAATTATAACAGATTCATTAAGCTCTGTTGAAGCTATTAATTCAGGTACATCTAAAACGAGACCCAACAAAATACATGACATTAAGACACTAATAAGCAGAACAGTGGAACAGGGCAAGCTTATAAATATAGACTGGGTCCCTTCCCATATTGGAATACCCGGTAATGAAGAAGCAGATCGCGCGGCTGCTTCAGCATATTTGACAGGCACTGATGAATTAACACTACCTACTCATAGAGAACTATATTCTGTTATTAGCAAAAAATCAAGATACAAAAGGCAAACACGTTGGAATAATATTCATGAAAGTAAGCACGGTGGGCACATACTGCAATCAATGATTCCCACAATCCCAGTTACGTGTAAATTATACAGTAATGATAGGCGGGCAGACAGAATAATCACAAGACTTAGATAAGGCAGAAATGGTATAAAGGTAAATCGTTATCCACAGGGCAGCAATATTGATATACATATAAACTGTAGTCAGTGCGATGAAGAATAAATAGAATAATTGGACCACTATTTCTTCTTCTGTCCAACGCATGATTAGCAAGATAAGATTTAGCCGCTGTTTGCTTAAAAAATATTATATCGTCCCCATATAATTTAATATTCCCCCCTAAAGAATGTGAAACGGAAATACACTTAGCTGTACTAAAATACATAAAGGCGACAGGGTACTGGAATAAAATATAACATAATACCGCTGCTCCAAAAATATAAAAAATAATAATAATAAATTCTGCACAATTAAATAATATAATGAATCATACTTCAAAATACAATACATGTAAACATGTATACACCGGTACTAAGGGTAGGAACAAAATAAAAAAATACGATGGAGTTGTCCTAGCTAAGTTACATCCGTGACACTAGGCCCCAGTGTCTCCATCCCAGGTATGAAAACTACTGTAAATATCGTCACTGGTTGACAACGTTGTAAGATCCATGTACGCAGCTTATGTTATGATGTATATACATGTAGTTAGCGTTAACATGTATTAGGTGGGGTACGGTAGCCCAATACAATCAGAACCAAATCTCAAAACATAACAACATATAACTAATATAAATATAAGACAAGTGATCCACCAATGGGTCTGTACTCGATCGGAACTGGCCCGAGAAAGTATCTCTGGTATGGATTGCCTTATCGAGGATTAGTACTGGGAAATTAACTAGACGATATGTCAGGCGCGGATACAGAAATAATTGCAGGGGGGGTGGGGGGGGGGGGGGTCTGAAGTTCCAAATCGGCGTAGTTGACCTCCTCGAGCACGACGCGCGATGCGCATTGTAAAGTCGGGGAGTGTGGGGGTCCTCCCCCAGGAAATGCCAGATCGCCGCAGATGCGATTTCCTGACACCTAGGCCACGAAAAAAGTCATCCAACTATTCGAGTATTGTAGATTTTCTTCTTCTTTTTTTTTGCCGGAGCAGGGGGGGGGGGGGGGGGGGGGGGGTCCGGAGGTGGGGGGGTCCTGTGGGTCCTGTCATCCCCCCCACACCCCTCCCCCCCCCCTGTATCCGCGCCTGTATGTAGCTCGTGTAGGCTAACACATGAAGTTAAATTAAATAAGACAAACCCAATCTGAAAAAGTCTATTAGTATCAGGCTGTAAATATAAATATAAGACAAGTGATCTATAACATGTATTAGGTGGAGTATGGTAGCCCAACCCAATCCGAACCCAATCTCCAAACATAACAGCATATAGGTTGTATATATGTTATATCATCAATATATGTACATTGAAACAATGTATTTAGTGCTCATCCTTTCCCAAATAGCATTACATGTGAATTTCATGTTGTTTTTCTAGAATCTTAAGTTAAATGTGCCTGTATGCGGGAGGTATATAAATGTACGTATACATGTATGTTTCGTGTGAAGCATTATACTTTGGTATGCGGACGCCGAGAACCCGATACGTGGGAGCTTCACCTGGGCCAGAAGCTGGCACTGTGTACCACTGTTGATTGTTTCGCATGATACAGATGCATGTGAAAGTGCAACAATTAATACATGTGTACATGTACTTCATGTGTACAGGCTCATGTGGGCTAACACATGAAGTTAAACTAAATAAATTAAGACAACCCAATCTGAAAAGGTTTATTACATACTAGTATCATGCTGTAGATATAAATATACGACAAGTGATCTCTCCCCCATCCAATGAGTATGTACTCGATCGGAACTGGCCCGGGATCTGGTATGGATTGCCTTATCGAAGATTAGTACTGGGATATTAACGAGACCATATGTACAGGCTCATAGGGGCTAATACATGAAGCTAAACTAAATAAATCAACGCAAACCCAATCTCCAAGCATAACATAGTATAACCAGTATGACAACCGATATATTCGACAATATATAGATGAACCTATGTAATAATAACTATACATATCACTGCCCACCCTCCCTCTGTACCATACACAATTCCGATGACACCATATACATGGACTAGGACAACTTGCAACCTCTACCCCAACTCCCACTGACCAATAATTGTCTTCCAATACTGGCGACCCCACCCTATACTTTTCTTTTTCTTCTTCTTCAGAGGTTAATGATGGCAGCCAATCGCCTCCTGTTTAACCATTAATCATACATATTCTCTTGTTTTAAAAGATATATTATAGAACCAAATGGACATCACTGCGGTGTGGCCGGGCGCCGGGCACGGAGTGACAGTAGCTGATGCCGTCATTTGGACCGGCAGTAAAGAGCCGGCATTGGTCCTCGGTAGCTGTTCGATCACAGCTCTTCACCTCTACACCGACGTATGTGAAGTTGTCATTACTTGCCGGAGGAGGTGGTTTTCCCCGGGTACTCCGGTTTCCCCACCATTAATCTCACGGAGTAATGCAGTTTAGACCGGAATTGGCCGCCCCCATTACTCTTATTAAACATTATTGACTCTAATATGCATCGTCTAAAATCAAATTTAACATTTTGGACCATGACCGGCGGTATGGTATGGGCCACTCACTAATATATGGGCAATTGCTATACCGCCATGTATTTCTTTTTCTTTCGTCTTCAGAATATGTGAAACACATTGTCATATAACCAAATAGTAACAGATAAACGCCGCACCTGAACTCGAATAATAGCAAATCTTATATAACGATAAGCCGCGAAACGACAGTAGCTGGGCCCAAAAACATATTACATCATACTTTGCATAACCAAATATCGATCATTCCCAGTTTGATATGTTATGCCCTGACCAACCGTCAAATATCATCATTATATAGGATAACACTGTTACGGCTGAATCTCCATATATCACATGCACTCACACTGAACCTTTTTCACGGTCTTACATACCGGCTTCGTGCGACAGGATAATGAACTAGATAGGTTAAATTAACCGCCTCATTGCCTCCTTCATTTAATGCACATATTTCGACTGTATGGCAGATATTAGTAAATTCGGAAACAAACGGGCCAACGGTCATTGGCCTGCCACTTTTGGGTTCAAATGCCCGGGTTTGGAAGGTCCTCGAGCCAATTCCTACCCTTAAATATAAGATAAAAAAAAAGATTAGAGATGATTGAGGGGAACCCATACTAGTTTACGTGTATTGTGCGTTTTGAGTGACATACTACGGACTGGTCAAATGAAATTAAGTGGCGAGTGTACAATGTGAGTCACTAATGTCTAGCGAGTGTGCTCTACGTAATTAACTTATAGTTACATTCAGTCCTAATCCTACCTAATTATGGCAAGCCAAATGCACAATAATTCTTTAAATCATGGTTTGGAGCTCAAACCCTAGTTTAGGCTCCTCAAACCCTAGTTTGGGCTTAAACTGCCATTTGAGATCCCAACCGGTAGTTTTCTTAAACCCTGGTTTGAGCAATTATTGTGCACTTGGCGGCAGAAACCACCGTTTAGACTCTCAAACTAGGGTTTATGATAGCTTAAACCACGTTTTCAGCTCAAACCCCAGTTTGGACTGCGCTCTCAAACTCCAGTTTAAGCAATTATTGTGCATTTGGCCAGAAACTGGCGTTTGAGGTCGTAATCCAATAAAAAGCCTAAACCCTAGTTTGGACCCAAACCACAGTTTAAGAAAAAAACTGCCAATCGTGATCCCAAACGGTAGTTTTCTTAAACCCTGGTTTGGGCAATTATTGTGCACTTGGCGGCAGAAACTACCGTTTAGACACTCAAATAATAGTTTTCCGCGGTGCGCTCAAGCATAGCGGAAAACTGTTGTCTTCAATACACGGAAGTGTAGCACGTGCAGTGAGTAGGTCCGGTTGTTAGCACGTGATGTGCGGGCTGTAAGGCGTGTATCGTCATTCTTGCGATAGCAGTCACTGCATAAACAGAGATGGACAGTCAGAGTAGGGCGAGTATGCAGCATGTTTCTGAATGAAGAGGCGGACTGTATGCAGATATTTCGCGGAAGGTAGCGTTGCTGGTTACCGACAGTGAGAGCCGTATGCCGGATAGGCGGATTTCGGCGAGAATGGAGAGCATGGAGCAACAGATAAGTGATAATTTAAGATACCTTTGTCGAAGGGAGGCTTGAAAAAATGTCGAGTATACATGATATTAATTTCAATAAGAGAACTGTGCGGAACCATTCAATTTGTAATGCAGTGCTGAAATCTAATTTTTGTGGGTCATAGACCCGAGTTTTATTGCTCCAAAATGTGATCAATTTTAGCAAAGCTACAGAACATGTACCCGAAGTTAAGCTGATTGTGTCACTGTTTTGCAGTGTACACATGGTGGCTAACAGCGTAGGTCCTGGTCAGACTGCGCGGATGTACAATTGAATGTTCGTTGGAGTATGCATGAACATGCCTTTTTGTATTGAGACGCATTGTATTATTGCGCATGTAAATGTATGTACATCTTGTGAAATAGTCGTGAGCGTCGCAATTCTGTGCCATTTGCGTTTGCGAACAGTGCAGATCCGGATCAGACTGTGCGGATATTCTGAGAAATTTGGAACAAGGTAACACGGTTATCTCCCATACTGTGTATTTGTATTTCGTCGATATTGATTTATCAATTGTCATATTTTACATATTGCGAGTTTTAAGTTTGCAACAATCATAATATTGAAGCGAGCATGTATTGTTTAAATTAGAATATTTCGCTAGTTTTCAAATGAGCATCAGGTAATGGTGTAAATTGGCTGACCTGCCGGTTGTTGTTTCTTGGAAGGATGAGTTTTGAGGATTTGGTTTACTTGATTCCGTCCTTGTTTGTGTGCCGCGCTGGTCTGGTCTATCGGTTTGTGCCATCACCGATGATTATAACGCATTTCATTTACTGTATGGTGGTGTTTTATTTCAAGCTTATGCTAGGCACATTATATTTCTTATACTACGGTGTGTATCATTCGTCTTTGTTGCCAAGTTTATTGTTGCTGCAACATCGACAGTAAATGACAGGGGGGGGGAGGGCAACCGGGCGGAGAACCCGGCTGATCGCTGATCCAGGCGGGATATGTCTAGACGATAGACGGGGCGATGCAGTCCTTATCGTGGCCGTATGTCAGCTGTGACGCCAGCTGTGACGTATACCGACAAGCAGCACTAAGTTAAGTACAACCTCAGCGAGTGAAGCATGTCTTATACATATACGTGTACTGATAGTGGAGGTCACGTGATCAGGAAGGCCCAGATTAGCAGCACTAAGTTAAGTACAACTTCAGTGTGTGACACATGTCAATATACTTGTACTGATATTGGAGATCATGTGATCTCGAGGTGTTGGTGTGATGGAGGTAAGTCAGCTGAAGACGATTCGTTGGTGGTCAAACTTGGATTATGATTGATCAAAGGTGGCCCCATAGACGGAGTGGTAACGCCGGTAGGTAGGCTAAGATTATGTTTTAATATTATACCAGTGGAAAATAAATGGAAAATAGGATATATGCTAGAGACAATCCCAGTTTTGTTGCTGACGAAATACAAATGCTGTTATGAAAGGGCGATCGATAAGTCATGTTATAGATCAATTTACGGTGACACAGGGGAACACCGGTAAGCCTAGACAGGTTCTGGATCGCAAACACAGACATAACTGTTTGGCAACGTGCATGCATCAATATGACTATGTATCTGTGGCAAGGCAAGTGTTCAATCAAGGTAATTATTTATATACATTTCGATTTAAAGGGTGCATACTGTATCATGCAATGGTGTAAGAGCAGCACATCAGATATTTTTGGTTGCGTGGTTGGAAGGCGAGATAATTCGCTATTTTTATTTGATTGTCTCCCTTGTGGTTTAGCTAAGGCTGGTTGTATATTATCTAACTTGTTGAGAAATGAAGTGAATACTGGCAGATCAGTGGTCACATGGTGGTGACGTTCCTGGAAGATCGACTACTGACAGTAAGAATCAAGTCAGGAAATGCATGTTGCAATTGGTTGTTCTTGGATTGCAGAGGAGATGCACGTGTCCACCGTAATGTGTTGCAACCGGGCTGAGGTACATGTATGCTTGGTACATGCATATCTGAATGTCATTCGTAGTGGACGAATGACTTAGGCGAGTAGAACTTTGTATTGAGTATGTGTTGGGACAAGGACATGTTGGTACTGATGAGTTGCCATTGATTGGTGTCCGAATTTTAGCTCCCTGAAAATGGTGATGTGTGATCTCGTCATATTAAGGACACGATGTACATGATGTATATGCAAGTGTATTATATGCAGGGCCAGTTGGTTGTGCTTGTTTGTTTGTTGGGGTTTAACGGCCTATCAACAGTTAAGGTTATTTTAGGTCGGGTCGATGCGTTTAGTACTAAATCCCACATATTACCTGTACAAATGGGGGAGGGGGGACTCCCCAAATCAGAACTGAGCATTTACAATAAAAGGGGAATTGGCATATATCAGAACTTGGAAGGAAAATGTAAGATACATGAACAAAGAATGTTGTTGTTTGAATCAAACTGTTCAGGGAGATGTATATGTATTTACCCATGCAAGTGGTACAGGTTATGACAGTTTTATTAAAGTTCAGTATATATATTTGTGTTTCAGACATTCGTCAAATGTTTTTGTACAGAACGTACTGGTTAGCAGTATCATTCCCGTGAGACCCATTTGTTCGCTTTGTGAGGAACCCGGAGTACCCATTGTGATGTGTTCAGTGATCTATGTGCAATGTGCGTAATACTAATGTCAGATGTTGAAATAGTTGTGGCGCAAAGTGTTTAAGGTTTCCTAGAGTCGGCTATCCGGTGTCAGCAGTGTGTTAGACTGCCCCTCGAGTTGGAAACAGAGGGTGATGCGAATACATGTACATGTATGCCCCTGCAGGGTGACGATAATCCTAGAGTCGGGCAGTTTGATACCCTAGAGATGGGCAGTGTGATACCCTAGAGATGGGCAGTGTGATACCCTAGAGATGGGCAGTCTGTAACCCTAGAGACGAGCGGTTTGATATCCTAGAGATGGGATTTACGTAAAATGTAGATGTATACATGCATACATGGTGTGGTAACGTTAACGAGGTAACTGGATCATGGGATCAAGTTGAACAAACTCAGAGTTCAGCACTAGAAGCAGTACGGATGGTGGTAAGTAGTTCGGTTGGCATCGTATATGGACAAAAGGTAAAGTTTTACATTGATAATTAAAATGTTGTTCGCATTATGCAAACAGGAAGCGAAAATAACAATGGCAAGAGATTGCTTTGGAAGTTAAAGTTATGAGTGTCAATGCACCTATAATGTCTGTACTGGAAGACAATAACAGATCAGACATTCTCAGTAAGTGTACTGATACTGTTGGTTGACAAATTCAACGGTGGGTATTTGATTGCTTGAGAAAACCATGGGCAATCACGATATTGATAGATTTGCATCATATTTTAAGTAAAAATATCGAATATTTTGAAAATTTTGTTTTTTAATGCACAGAGACTGTGAATGCTTTTGATCAGTCGTTGTCTGGATGCAAACATTGGATTGTCCCCCATTGATACCAATGGTAATAAACATAATGTTAAGATATAATGCATGTGGTACATTGATTGTGTCACAACGGAAATATGCACATTGTTGGCACATGTTCACTAATAATCATGGCATGTTTGCCAGAAAGGTGTTGTGTTATCAGAGTTTTCTACGAAACGATGTAGTGAAGTGTGGCAATGACAGTAGCCGCAGATGTATATTCAGGGAGAATACATAAAATGTTACTATCACTGATTTACATGTGGCATTTACATGAGTACAATGCCATTTAAGTGTAGTGTGGATGGTTTTCGTCACATGAAAGTGACTAATAAGTTATAAGCTATGCAACATAATGTATAATTAATTTATTGGTTGTGGATGTGATTCCATTTATTGAGTGTATATGGTGTTTCATTTGAGCAGGATTGGTGGGACGTGTAATGGGCGGAGCGAGCTGAGGGCGGTCGTTCGTGAAGGGCAGTGTGATAGCGGACAAGATGTGGGTGTACACGATGAGTAGAAAGTGACAATACGGTTAAACTGTATGAACTGTGTGTGTATTATTCACCAAATGGAGGTTGAGTATGACTCAATTCAGACAAGAGTCAATGCATGGTGTATTGTATTTGACGAAGGTGGTTGGTGCCGATAAGTGTCATTATGACGGACATTTGCGATATTAACTGGGTACGTGTTTGAACAATGCAGCTAAACGATTACATGTAAGACCTACAACTGATGTAAAGAAAGGTGTTTTCACCCCTGATATCCTGATTGGTTTATTCAAGAAATACACTGGTGACATGGATTTGATAACATTAAGGGACTTGTCCATGTTTTTGGTTGACTATTCAGGTTTGATTTTGTTTTGCATTTTGGTGAACTAGGTGATATGTTTGACGATCATTTAATTAATAAGAAGTAAGTGTAAAACGGGCAGATACAGGGTGGACAATGAGGTCATAATTGCTAAAGGTCACACAGCGGCTTGTACATATTCCAGGCTTCAAAATGTATGTTTTGTGGCAGGTGTAACGACCAAATCAGAATGTTTCTCATTTCGGCTTGTGCATCAATCACGTCGATTATTATGATTATTTCTGGAAAGAAACATAAAGATAAGTTACACTAGGGCAAGAAAAGTAATTTGAAAAATGAATATATGTGCATCCTGTTGGTAAGGGTGGTTTTCACATAGTTATATCAGGAGTTGTATTAATGTCAGCACATGCCGGTTTCAATAATCGTTGTCTAGCAGACACGGCAGATGGAGGTTGGATATAAGTAAGGATGGGCAACATGAGCAAAAGGCCAAAGACTGTTGAGGCCTTAGATTTGTAAAAGTAATTGGGTGTATATTCAAAATATATTTATTGTGTAATTATGAGTTTTGTTATATTATAACAGAAAGTTAATTTTGATATTTGCTGAGTGTGGAATTATGGAATGAAAATGAAAATGTGACACACAAACCCTGTCTAAAAGGACTTTTCTCTTTTTTCGTGATTTGATATCCTTGGCGTAAAGATCGCAACCAGCAGATATAAGTATGTGTTTGTGTTTCATTTAGAGCCAACTGGAGTATAGTTAAGACTAATAGTTTTCCGCGGTGCGCTCAAGCATAGCGGAAAACTGTTGTCTTCAATACACGGAAGCGTAGCACGTGCAGTGAGTAGGTCCGGTTGTTTGCACGTGATGTGCGGGCTGTAAGGCGTGTATCGTCATTTTTGCGATAGAGAGTCACTGCATAAACAGGCAATTTTCTCATATGAGTGATATGATCAGATATGTAAATGTAATGTATGTTATTGTACATGTACAGATTTGTGGGTCCCGTGCTTTCTAGAGTGGATTTGGCCCTAGAGGTTTGTCTCTAGTTTTACCGCAGGGACCACTGTGGGTTGTTTACTGTCCATCTCGACTCATGCAGTAAAGATCGCAACCAGCAGATATAAGTATGTGTTTGTGTTTCATTTAGAGCCAACTGGAGCATAATTAAGACCTAGGGTTTCTGATAGCTTAAACCACGGTTTGAGCTTAAACCAGGGTTTCGGCTCAATGTATGGTTTTCATTGGACGAAATGTTTCTCAATGTCTAGTTTTGATTGGCTGACAGAAATTCCTTCCCGCTGGAAGCGTAGTTATCATTGGTCGGGATTATTTGGAAAGTCGGGTTTTCATTAGCTGACGCATTTTCGCGCGTCTGCAACAACAATTGAATGCTCAAATGGTGACCAAAATTAACAAAGGATATTTTAATAATTGCAAAAATAATGTTGTCTTATCATAAGACGAATATGAACTTGTTTTCTTACTCTCTTGCCTGTCATAATCAGCATATTTTCCCAATTTATTAACAGTAGCTGCATACTATAGGTGCGAAACTGTGACGTCAGTTAAGAAGAGTGACCTTAGAACATATGTTTCCAGTGTATACCCTACTCATAATAATTATTGTACTTTTACATTCAGCAGATTGACTCAACGACCACCATGTCTTATATATATTATATTAAGACCAATGTTGGTATTGTGATTTTTATGCCACAGGATTTCGAAGAAACAGGTGGCATATAGTGTTTGGACCGTCCGTCTGTCCGTCCGTCCGTCCGTCCGTCACACTTTTCGGTTAACCACTTTGTCACAGTTTCTCAAATATGCTGCAGGTGACATCCGCGTTCGACAGACGCATTTATTGTTTCTTCATATTTTGTAGAAATAATAAATGCATATAGTTTACTACGAGCAGAGAAAGTATTCCTATGTTCCGTAACATGTCCACTTGCCGGCGATAATTGCGTTGATTGTAACAAATAATTATAGTGCTAAGTATGATGTCTGTTACCACGTACCTGATTCACAAACATTCGGCTGCATCCAAGAAAGGATTATATTTACTGATTACATAATACAGAGTAATTACAGCACTAGTCCCGAATTATTTCCATTGACAATACACCTTTGAACTTAACGGAGTTGCTGATTGAGTAATTAATGCACTAGGGTGGAACTATTTTGATTGTCGAAAGTTTAGTTTTAGTATTGAACAATACATTTTTTGATTTTTGAGCGAATCCGTTGATCGTCTTTTGTTACTGCCGCCCGTTGAATATAAAAGAGACCAAACTGAGGACGATTTGGTATGGGGACGATTTGGACAGGGGACGATTTGACCTGAAACCCCACCAGCGTATGGCCTGATCAGACAGCCGGAAAGCGCAGTGTGATATTGAGCTATACTGGTGGGCTATATCGTAAGGTACTTGTTGTATAATCACCAATTGTCAATAAACATCGGGGTATCACACCTTGGTGCAAACAATGGATTAAAATGTCATAAACGCAGTAATTATCCATCCAATATAACAGAATAAGACTTAAAAAAGAAGCAACCATAAAAGAAAATAATCAAAAGTATAAAAACAAACATAACGATAAAGAAGCAAACAAAATTAAAAAAGCAAAATCCACAGGTAGGAAATTACAAACATGTTACGCTATGAATGCCCAAATACTAACTCAAGAATATGGACTGAATGATTGTGAAATGCAGCCGTATCAGACCCATATACCTTACTATCCTTTCGAAATAACTGCTCAATCAGATCTAACAGAAATAATAAAAAATAAGACAATGGATCCAATTATTAACCTAAAACTAGCAATAGACCACATAAACAAAAAATGGAAAGATAGCCTACACATTTACACGGACGGTAGCAAAAATATCGAACAAGGCATCACATCCGCAGCTTTCGTGATACCACATTTAAATTACGTAGAACAATACAAGCTGACTTCCACACTAACAGTATTCACATCAGAATTAATAGCAATCGAGAAGGCCCTCATTTATAACCTAACATTAGATAATTATAAGGATACAGTCATCTTAACTGATTCACTAAGCTCCGTCCAAGCAATCAACTCAGGTACTTCTAAAACAATACCTGACAAAATACATCTAATCAAAACATTAATAAGCAATACAATATCTAAAGGCAAGCTAATAAATATAGATTGGGTCCCTTCCCATATTGTAATACCCGGTAACGAAGACGCTGATAGGTCTGCAGGCACAGCGCATTTAATAGGAAACAATGAAGCAACATTACCAACACATCATGAAATATATTCTCTCATCAAACAAAAATGTAGGTAAAAGTGGCAAACAAGGTGGAATAATGAACACTTAGGCAAAAATGGTGGACATATTTTGCAAACAATGTGCCCCACCATCCCTACAAAATGTAAATTGTATAGCAAAGATAGGAGAGCAGACATAATTATATCCAGACTAAGGCTAGGCAGAAATGGCATAAAATATCTAATCTATACCATCATGATAATAGTAGTGAAGATAAAATGAATTGTTCAAATTGTGACGAGGACGAAATTGAAGATCCTTGGCATTATTTCTTCAATTGCCCCGCCCATAGCACATCGCGAGAAGATCTAAAAGCGTCTTGCCTTAAACACAACATTACGCCTTCACATTATCATATTAGTATTCACCCTCCTAAGGAATGTGAAGCCTCGAAATGCATCTAGCTTTATTAGAGTACATAAAGGAAACAGGATACTGGGGTAAAATGTAAATACCGCTGCTCCAAAAACAACAGTATATTTTTAAATTCAAACTGATAACCTGAAGACCAAGATATAGAGGTAGTAACTGAGGATGGCAGAGGGTATACAGTCAACGAAGTGGTCCAACTAAGTGACAGAGGTTACATTGGACCATGTAGGCTTCGTCCAGATATAATTAAGTAATATCACGATAGGTTGTACATATGTTGTATCGTAAATATATGTTTGCGTGTGAGCCATCGACTTACGGTGATTACATGGTGAACGGCGTATGGGGAGCAGTACCCCACACTGACTGACCATTACTAACAACATAATAAGATAAATATCAAATCATATCAGACATAATACAATCATAAAGTATATGCGGGATGTGGCGAAATGCTGGCAATATATAACTTCAACGGGGAATGTCCGAATTACCCGAGTTCCAATATATTTGGCGGGTTCTTCTCCCGAGGCAGGCCCAGAGTGCACCCTAACGAACATATTGCAAGCCCGTAGTCATATCCTAGCATATACAAAATTGTATATACACACTTAAGCCTATAATCAGCTAACAACTATTAACGTCCGGCCTCCAATGATGAGCACTCATGAAGTTAACAGCATTGCGCATTACAGTCTGCTCGTGATCAGGTCTAAAGTAGAGCAGTTACGAAATCTATAGCGTTATGAAATGTCCGGGCGGGTGGGCTTGACTGATACTAACCCAAGGGATCTTTCAGGTAGGGAATGCCCAATCGGGGACCCGCTTGGGAAACGAACGATACGGTCTGCTCACCACCGGACACATAGTGCTCTATCTATTAAATTATAAAGTAGTGACTGCTTACATGCGGGGGCCGGTATTTTAGCGGGTGGGGATAACCATACATGCAAATCTGCACAAATCATTTACCATATTTCTATTTGCATCTTCCTAAATCTACTTTTAATAATAAAGACCAATAACAATGGCCAACCACTGACAATATTGACAGGGCAACACGACTCGTAGACGTAAACGACATGACCAGTGACAACTTACAAATGACCCCCGATACTGACTGGGGGGACCCATTTTGTCACTAACCATGCATGTCCATTTCCCGTCACTTTACAGAACAATGGAACGCCGTGATGCCGAGGGGTCTTTGAGGTGGTACGTATATATATGTGTATGTGTGTATGTATGTGTATGTATGTGTGTATGTATATGCGTATATATATGTATATATATGTATGTATATGCGTGTGTGTGTGTGTGGGTGGGTGTGTGTATGTATATATATATTTATGTGTGTGTGTGTGTGGATGTGTGTATGCATATATATATATGTATGTGTGTATATGTGTGTATGGGTATATATGTGTGTGTGTACATATGTATATGTGTATGTACGTCTGTGTGTGCCTGCGTGCGTGAGTGTGCGTGCGTGCGTGCGTGCGTGCGTGCGTGCGTGCGTGTGTGTGTGTGTGTGTGTGATTGATTGATTGAATGGGGGCTGGGCTAAGTGATGTGGTGTGTGGTTGGCGGGTGTATAGATGGGTTGATGTGGTCCACTAATTCAATGGAATTGGGCTAAGTGATTGAGTGAGTCAGTGGGGTGAGGTAGTCAGCTGGTTGAGAGTATCCCAACACTGCCAGAAATCGTCCACTGCCTGTTTTCGTCCGGCCCAGTAAACAGCATTTTTTTCGGGTTATTTTACGACATAACGGAGATGCGCGCGCATCACATTGTTTACCGTAGTGACAGAAATGTCAAAGCAGTTCGCTTGACGAAAAATGGAGATTAGAAATGTACGAAATGGTTAAAAAATAATAAATCAATAAAATTATGTCATTTTCACTATTCCCAAAATGTGTTATTCATAAAATACATTTTTAACCCCAAAACATACCAGTTTACACATTTTTTATTTTACCGTCTGCCAAAGTGATGATTTTCCAGGGCACGCGCACCTGCTGGAAGGTTGCCAAAAGTATACTGTCGGCCAAAAAGTAGAAAAAGTATAGCCGCTGTTGTTATTGGTGTAGTGATTTTTTGTTTGTTCTTTCAATACTGATTGTCTGTACGAGTATCTTTGTATGCAGTTAGAAAATAGTAATACAAATAGATTTAAAACGTTTGTATTTTGTTTTTTATTTTGTCAAAATGATAGTTATTCTCTTTAGGCAAAATGCGCCTCCATCTACAAGGCAGCCATACAATCCTTACGACCCCGACGATATGACACATCATCAAGCGTGTTGACACGTTTCTGTGTACTAACTGCACTGGTGATATCATTACAACCCAGTAATTATTGTATTACACGGGATATACAGCATTGTAAATACATTTAAACAGATATTTAGAGTTGGAGTTTACAAACATTACATTTTAATCAGAGTTAGTTTTGATTTTGCGTACTTTTTGACCAGTTGTGTAGATGTCGTAAGCAGTGGACGAAAAGTGGTTGTGTATTATGACGAGCAGCAGGAAGTGGGTCACACAAGAAAACATTGATTTACAACAACATTTTAAAGACAACAGATTTTTATTTTCAATATTATTACACTGAAATGTTACTGTATTGAAATTTACAATATACATGTCTTACCCAACTGTGAAAATATAACAATTGCAAATAACATTGTAAGGTGGACGAAAACTGGTTGTACTGGGCTAGTTGTGCAAAATCGCCTCCTTTTGAGGTTTTTTTTTAGCTTTACTACAGGAACTCCGGAGCTACCGGGGAAACTGGAGGTTTCCTCCACCAGGAGTAATTGCTTTTTATGTCGAAATTGACAATCTGCATTACTCCAATATAGACAAAAATCAAAAGATTTAATGTGTATTAGTCTATTTCGGCCAAAATCTGACGGTGTGGTAGGTGACTCAAAACTAAACTAAAATTAAAATAAATGCTAGTAAATAACAAAAACAAATATATATATAAAACCCAATTAACAACACAAAATCAGCAACCACAGTTATCATGATAGGTTAATATAGCATTCTGATACAGCACACTAACATAGGGTGAGGGTGACACGTCAAATACCATACCGTCAGAAATCACTTTCTTCTTCTTCTTCTCTCTCTTCTTCTTCTCGATGGTGATTAGGTAGGATTGGGACTAAATGTGACAATAAGTTAATTACGTAGAGCACACTTGCTAGACATTAGTGACTCAGATAGTACACTCGCCACTTAATTTCATTTGACCAGTCCGTATGCCACTCAAAACGCACAAATCACGTAAACTAGTATGGGTTCCCCTGAATCATCTATAATTGATACCCAGCCATACTATATCACACACATATAAGCTGATGGGTGCTATAGGAGGTCTCAAATTATAGGTTACCATACCTGCATAGATTCTCCTATATTTGACGCACATTTTTGGAAATTATAAATGCAACATTTATCAAAATTCGGAAATATAAACCAGACCGACGACCATCGGCCTGATTCTTTACTGGGCTAGTAGTAGTAAGGGAGTCAAAATGATACCACCTACCGTGGTATCGTTTATAACCCTCTATAATACCCCCACCACCCTCGAAAATCAAAAAAATTGGTTAACGAGGAAAATTGGGTCTCCCGACAGCAAATTTATGAATTTTTGGAGAAAATAATTTTGAGAAGAGGGAGTCCCAATTATATTGGTAATTGACTTTTGAAAAAAGTCGAAATCATTCATGCAAGTACAATAGTTTATATTCCTCATTTTTCTTCTCCGATATAGCTAATTTATTTCGCAGATCAGCAACTAATTCTACCAGCTCTAGTCTACCACGTTCACCTTTAGCCACCTGACAGCGTAGTTGCTTATGTCTACAAAGAGTTTGGGCACTAACGAATTTACAAGGGCATCTAGGGCATTGAAATTGTGGGGGGACACAAGGAAACTTTCTACGTCTCGCTAGATGCCTTCGTAGATAGTCTTTACACGTAAACGTCTTACAACAAGTCTCACACTCCATTATATATGTATATAAAATTTATCTGTTCAATTGGATGTGAAAAAAAACATTATGTAAATTTTTGACGTCCAATTGAACAGCTAAATTTTATAGGTTATACAAAAGTATATATACAAAAGTATAATACAGAAAATATGATAACGCCAGAAAACTAGAGCAGAAATAGAAAGTTTGAGAAGAGAAGCCGAATCTCTAGGGATTACTTATAGTACACGGTTGAGAGTTAGGGGGTTGACAAAGCTGATAAATGCCACAAAGAATGAGGCGTTTATGAAGCGGTTTACCCGCGCCTATAAAAGAGGGGCATTTACAAACCTCTCACTAGCGGATGAAGTTGGTAACAGAATTCAAAAAGAAAGTATTGCGGAGTTAAGGGCTAGTGTAATAAAACCTTCAAGCACCAATAATTTGTCCCAAATTAGACACACAGGTGGCCCAATACAAAATAAAAGATCTCTCGTTCGCGCGATAGTGGAAAAAGGTGAAGAAATATAGTTGGGGGCTCACGATGAAACATTGGAAAAGGTAGAAAATGGAAGACGGGTAGTTACATTATCCTTTCGTACAAACATTAACATTAACGAGTCTGAACGCATGTCCGATAAACTCGCTCCGTATCTAACAACCAATTTTTATTTGAGATATTCATATTCTTACAAGCTAGAACATATGGAGGAAATTAAAAATGGAAAACCTGTAACTATAATAATGCACAAAAATCTCGGTGGTAGCGAACCACTATCATCAATGAAAACCGTTTAAAAAATGGCTGTCAGATAAGGAGCAAACACGAATAATGTCCGATAAAATAGACAGACCGAATGCAAAGTGGAAGTTTGTAAGATGGGTAGAGGTTTTCGTAAAGCTAATACAGGGTAGTAGGGGAATAGATTTGGGACTACAATCCAAGGAAGCGGCAGGAGGAGAACTTCCAGAATGGCTGAAGAATAAAAAAGGTATGTATTCTTTAGATAAGTATAATGACGACCTTTGTCTGTTCAGGTGTCTAGCTATGCATATGACAGATAAAAGACCCGACAGATGTACAGAAAAGGCGAAAGAACTTAGTAAGCAATATTTTGGTAGTAATGTGGTTTCACCAATTCTTTTTCAGATCTGAAAAAGGTTGAAGAGTTTTTTAAAATCGGTATAGCAGTATATCAACCCACCGAATGTAATATATGGTGGTTGAAAAAGGTACCAGCGCACTATAAGGCAATAGGTAATAAACCAATGACAATAGGACTGTTTAATAATCACGCATTTCTAATAAAAAACCTTAAAAACCTATCTAAAATTTACGCCTGCGATAATTGCAAGCAGAAATTCACGAAAGCGACGAGTAATATGAAGAGACACGGACCAAAATGTATGAAAGGTGAGACAAAAGTAGTATGTGATGTAATTATTTAGAGCGCCCGCGTTCGTCGTTCGAGAAAGCGTTCTACCCAAAATGTTCTAACAGTTATGGGGCGATCGATTAGATGTACTCTGTGGAAAAGCGCGAGGGAATTCACATTCACCACGAACAGTGTGGACACGGGGGTGAAAGATGGATTTTAGGAGCTCCAGTAGATGGATACTGTCCAGAAACCAATACCGTATATCAATATCACGGCTGTTACTGGCACGGGTGTGAGATTCATGCAAAACATAGAAAAGAAGAACGCGCATCCACTATGAGAAGAGATACACTTATTAGAAGAAGCAAAGAATTCAACCTAGTATTTATGTGGGAATGCGAATTTCAAAGAACTGGTAAAGACATAAAGATCGGTTGCGACACTACTCTTTATCCATATCAGATAGTATACAGATTTTGAGGCATATCTCAACCCAGAATTTTGAAACTCTCGGTAATAATCTAGAGTACGAAGCCGAGCACGTTCCGGTAAGCGTTAGTATAGGAGATAATTTTCTCAGGAACAGTAACTCATATTTGTGATAAAGATCCCGCAAAACTTATAGAAAAATTCGTAGAAGATTTGAAAGTCAGGGGAAAAGCTATAAGAGAAGTGTGGTCAAGATATGGGTTTAATACAGAACATGTACGTAAAAACCAAATCGCCAAGATCGAACAGTGGATAGAGCAAGTACCGTTATAGGATTTTAACAGCAGTAAGTACGATATAAACTTAATAAAGAAATACCTAGTAGGCGAACTGGCATCAACAACAAAGAAAGTAAATGGTCGGAAAAACGTGCAAACGCAACAATATTTCTATTTACTCCAGAGTTTAGATTTTTTTGATGTAATACTTTATCTAGGACCCGGTGTAAGTTACGATAGTTGGATAAAAGCCTACGAATGCAAAGGACAGAAATCTTTCTTTCCTTATGAGTGGTTCGATTCTCCAGACAAACTGGATTACCCAGACTACCGGATATAGAGAATTGGTATTCCAAACTATCTGGGAAAATGTTAATAGATGAAACAGAATTAAGTAAATGTCGTAGAATTTTCGAAGAAAATAATATGAAAACTTTCAGAGATTGGTTGAAATATTATAACGATTTAGATGTAGCACCGTTCCTAGAAGCGGTGGAAAAAATGTGTGAATTTTATAAACACAGAGGTGTGGATATTTTCAAAGATGCGGTAACACTACCTGGAGTAGCTATACAATATTTATTGAGAGGAACCATTAAAGAACAAAAATCTTCAAAGACGATTATACCGGAGGATGCTCTATATGCACCAAAAGAAGAAACATACGAAATGATGAAGGACGCTCTAGTTGGCGGTCCATCAACAGTATTTACACGATATGCAGAAGCTGGTGTTTCAAATATTAGAGTGGGTTCCAAACCGTGCAAGGCTGTTTTGGGGTACGACGCAAACGCGTTATATTTATCTACGTTAAATAAAGAGATGCCGTGTGGGAGAGAAACTATACACCATATAGATACCCCACATAACCCTAAATTTATTAAAAAGTTTTGTAAAAGAGTTTTATCCGGAGACTGGTTTGGGTTTGCGGAGGTGGATATAGAAGTTCCACACAACTTAAAAGATAAATTTTCTGAAATGTCCCCAATATTTATAAACAGAGAAGTAGAGGTTGATGAAGTTCCCATACACATGTTAAAATATTTAAAAGATACTGGCCGAACAAGAGGAGATGGAAAAAAAATTGTGGGATCTATGACAGCCACTAAAGTATTGCTGTACGCTCCACTGTTGAAATGGTATTTAAAACACGGCCTAGAAATAACTGGAGTTCATCGTGTTATAGATTATATTAGCGGAAAACCATTCGAATGGTTCGCAAAAGAAGTTACAGCCGCAAGACGAACGGGCGATGTAGAACCAAATAAGAAACCAGTAGCCGACATAATGAAATTATTAGGAAACTCGTGTTGTGGAAAAATGATAGAGGCAACGGAGAGACATTTAAATACGACATATACACAAAACGAAACCTGTGTTGACAAAGCATTAAGATCCGCGTATTTTGACGATTTGGAAGAGATAGGAGATGCGTACGAAATATCTTCAAGAAAACCCAGGTGTGCGGTAAAGAGACCATTCCATTGTGGAATAGCGGTTTATCAACTAGCTAAATTGAGAATGTTGGAATTTTACTACGAATTTCTTGACAAATACGTAAAAAGAGAAGACTTTGAATTAATACAGATGGATACGGATAGTATGTATATAGGAGTTAGTGGAAATACGATAGAGGAATTGATTAGACCTAACTTACTAGACGGGTTTGAAAAAAGAAAAAAAGAAATGGTTGGCTTGGGATAAATGGAGTGAAAGAGAGCCCGGACTTTTCAAAATGGAATTTAGCGGAGATAGGGCGATAGCACTAGTAAGTGTTATTTTGTAGAAAAATTTAATTTATGTTATAAAACTGTTCTTGCGAAAGGAATGTCCAAGAGAACTAACAATTTAAATTGGGATAGATATAAACGAGTACTAACCGAAACTACAGAAGATGGAAAACACATTATAGATGTAGCACAAAATAGGGGATTTAAAATGAAAGACGGTGTTATGAAAACGTACTGTCAACAAAAATTAGGACTCTCGGCATACTACGATAAAAGACGCGTGTTACCAGACGGAATACATACAGAACCTCTCTAATGATTTATTTAATAATTTTGAAAAATATTAAGAAAATTAGCAATCTAAAGACTCTGATGATCCGGGCAGCTGGGTGTCAGAAGGCACCGCGAGAAGTTCTTCGCGAACAAACCCTCGAGATGGCCCATCATCCAAATAGTAGAGCACGGGCTCATCGGGCTTGGTAATAGATCGATCTAGATGATATACATTGAGAGACCACACGGATCAGTCGCGCGGGCGGCTGCCACCTTCGAGCTCTCCTGGTTGATAGAGGTACCGGACGTCAATATCCGATGGAAGCCGTTGACTCCTCTAAACCAACGGGTCGCCCGCGCGAGACGCAGAGGGCTCGCTCGTCACCCTTTTAAACTTGATGGCATCTACGGGCTTCTTAACCTATCAATCTGGTCACCTCTCCGTTCAGTGCGGAGACCACGGCGGGCAGTCTGGCCACCCACTCGGTCGATCGCGAATGAGGGTCTACAAGTTCTTTAGCGTATTGGTGTCCGAACAGTCTCTCAGCCAGGGTTCCATTGAAGCGTTCCACGATCCCCTGGTCCCGGTGGATGTTGACGCGGCCGCGTCTGATAGAAACTTCGTGCTTAGACAATAGATGAGAGACCGCGCCCATGAACTCGCGGCCGGGATCGACCTGGAGAAGATTCGGCCATTTGAGAGGACTCTCATATATTCGGGAGAGAGCCTCGGCCACCTCCTTAGACTCTTAGTGGCCAACGGCTCAGCCCCCATTATAACGACTCGCTACGTCAACGACTGTCAGCGCGTACTTGTACGTCTTACGACCGACGCGATCGTGAGGGAGAAACAGGAGATCCGCTTGGTGAACTTGGTTCGGTACGGGCACGTCGAATTTCGGGCGCGGAATATTGTGAGGCGCGGGTAAATAGATCTACCAGATGGCCTGCTTCTTGAGCCATTCCTTGACAGCGTTTTCTGAAACCTTGGTCGCCGCCGCGAGGTTCTTGATGGCAGCGAGTCCGTTCCAGTAGCCGCGGGGCTATTAGTACGTGTTCGCTAGCTTGGCGCGTTAGGCGAACCGATAGTTCGGTATTAAGTTTGCGCGTGTTCATCGTATGCGATGTATTCTAATATATCTGACAATCTCCAACATGCCCTCGCCAGATCGTCCGGTAACTGCGTCGATAATAATAAACCTTTGTTGGAAGTACAATCGCGATTGGGGGTTAAGTTCTGAAGGAAATTGGGAAAATCTAATCCCCCAGGATTGGTGGAGGAATCTAACATCCGCTTTGCGAAAAGGGTGGCCGCTTTTTCGTCCTCCCGCCACGTCTCGAGAGAATCTCGGGCCAGACGAATCATACCCTTTGCACCAGCTATGCGGTGTTTAAGGGCAGTGTAGCCTACACCAATCATAGCAAAATAAAGTTCGTCAACTGACAACGTTCTATATATATATATTTAGTTATTTAAAATAATTAATTTAAAATCTCGATTGAATATAGTAGCCGACGAGACCCACCACACCCATTCCCACGACGATGAACGCGATCTCGCGGTATTTTTGGGCCTCTGACGTTACATAGAAATCTGAAAGTTGGGGCTCGCGATCCAGCGGCGCGAGACTTTTCTGCGGATATGCCAGCGCGTACTTGCGGTTGGCTTCTTCAACGTTCTGAAAAGTTTGTGCGGCGTGATTTTCGCGGCGAAGCTCTTCATTGACCCAGTCAAGATGGGCGGTTCGTTTTTCCGACCACGCTTCCTTTGCGCTATTGAATTGTTCTACAGCTAAATCGTGACGCGTACTCTCCTCATCCGCGTTCGAGTTTTGTAGTTTAGAGAATAGAAAGTTGCTACCGCTGAACGCAAATGCGTTTAAGAGCGCACCACCTATCATCATTGCGATTGAAGCCATTTATTTCCATATATTAACTTGTAGAATTCCAGCTTTAACTAGATAATCTCAGGTCCAAACTGCGGCCGCTACATCTAAGGTCGCGAGCCCTACGTCTCTCACAGTAAAGTCCAATTTGGGAGCGGATCCTCCTAGGGCCATATTTGATAGTCGAGCATACCCGATACTGAAACCCGATATCACCACGGCGTGATAAAGCGCATTCACTAACATTTTACCGTCTTGTTCAGCCATTATTGCATATAAAAGGGGTCGCGATCAATGTTTAAATGGGGCGCATCCAATCGCGATTGGTGTTTCGTAACTTTACTTCTGAACACTGGCTGGTTGTTTTTTCGATAATATGGGGTATTTCCACACGCACAGGGCACCAACAACTGCCAGACCACCACCAACAACACAACTCCAATTCACGAATTTGGGTTCAATCGGATTCGCCCAACTCCAACGGCGGTTGGTATTGGGTGTTGAGTGTGCTTCCAATTCGTGAATTGGAGTTGTACTCAACTCTGTCTTCAGATGTTTTGCTGTCTCCGTCCCCGATTGCAACCCCAATCTCGATTGGAGTTTAGCCTCTCGAAGCTCGGCGAGTATTTTATCTTGTTTAACTTTTCGGGGGGTGGCAGCCGCCGCCCGCCAGCTGCCTGTCTTTTGGGATTTTTTATATGCGGTATGTCATCCAGTGGCGGAGTAACACTCGGGTCCGATTGGGTTGGAGCAATCGGGTTCAACTCCGTCACTCTCGCGGGTGTGTCTTGTGTCATCATTTTCAGGGCTTATAGTTCGTGGGCTATATGTCCAAATTGACAGTGTTTACCCGTGGTCAACGCGGTTGTCAGCGGAGCTAAGTACATTCCAAACTTGTGATAAATTGAGCAGCAGGCTGTTCTAAGGGTGTGACCTATAAAAGGGTCAGTCTCTAGATCGTCAATCAATCCCGCGGTGTTTGGTATAGGGAGAAGTATACTAACGGCGGTTGCGTACAAATGAATAGCCGCCGATCCGAGAGTTTTTGTCATCTCCGCTCCCAATTTGGATTCGTATCGCGCATACATTTTATCGATCTCCGCATCTGACATCTTATCCACCTGAAAAACTGAGAGACGCCTACCGAGATAATGCTCTGATTGTCCCCCAGCAACCAGCGCAGCTAGCCGCTCTCGTCGCGCCGCATTTTCATTTTCATTCGGAGTCGTTGCACTCAACCCAATACCAACCGCCGTTGGAGTTGATTCCGATTGCTCTGTCGGATCATTATCATGTTGGCAGTCGGAGTTGAGGTTTCTTCTATTAGCTGATCGAGAAGTTCGTCGCAGTTCATTTTTCTTAAAATTAATTTAACTATTCTAACAAGTCTCATCACTTTTAACATATTGGCAACGCACCACCCGATACTTATGATCACCATTATGCTCGCAACAAAGCTCGCAGCGGAGCACCAAATTGTTAACATTGTTAACCATTGTTCAGCATTTGTTCAACATTTGTTAAGCATTTGTTCAGCATTGTTCAGCATTGTTCAGCAATTGCTAAGCATTGTTCAGCATTGTTCAGCATTTGTTCAGTAATTGCTAATTAATTATAAAATTAATTGATAACTTCGTAAGCAGTTGGTTGATCAGTCTTTAGCAAAAGCTTGGCGTGCTTAGTTTCCGAAAGCATCTGTCGAACCTCCAGGCGCTCTTCGCGCGTTGGGATAACGTCATTCTCTCGAAGACAGTCATCGAATGAGTCTCGGTCCTTGCAGTGAAAGAGGGCGACCCATTTCGTTTGCTCGCGCAGATCCTTGAGGACGGCGTTTTGTACTTTTGAGTGGATATCCATACACTTTGCCTAGCATGGCGGCCATAAAATGCGAGCCTCGGAGAGCATGTCCTTCTTTTTGGTCATCGCCGCCTTGGCCGAGCAATCGTCAAATCACGTATAGGGTGGGCTCACCCTGGAATCTTTGGTATAAACCACGCAACCAATCGTGAAGCCTATCACTTGGGTTAATAACGTATACCTCAGGGTCGGTCCATATCCACGTTCGCCGCTGATAAGTATCGTTGTGCCGCACAGTGGGACACAGGATCACAATGTGACGAAAGGCATCGCGGTAGGACTCCTCGAGCAAGTCGAGGATGAAAACCGTTTTTCCACATCCTGTCTGCCCACATATTGGCAGGAGTGGGCATCTCCAATCGTGAAATGGTATTGATTGCTAATTTTCTTAATTAATTCTTTAGAATTATCAAATTTATTAATTAATAAATCGTTAGAATGATTGCTAATTTTCTTAATTAATTCTTTAGAATTATCAAATTTATTAATTAATAAATCGTTAGATGCTTTTTTTATTAAATCAATAGAGTGCTGAGACGTATCGGCCATCTTCGATGTTGAGTTGTGCGTCTGTAATTATATATAAGTACACGTTCAATGGCCCGGCTCCGTCCGCCTCTTTGGTTATCTGGATCGTCACACCCTCGCTAGCGTTCTCAACTTGGCGTACGCTGCCGTGTATTTGGTCGTCGTCGCTGGCTCGCATGTCTAGCCATAACGCGTATTTGGTATTCAGGAACTCCGCGAGGGAGACGCCGAGAGATGCAGGTCTTTGGCAACCGCTGCAACCTCCGGAGAGCGCTTAGAGCCGGCAGCAAACTGCTTTCTTACTTCGTCCCACTGCTGGTGCGCGCGAAGACCCGCGCTGTAGAGTTGATTGGGAACTCCCTCGATCGTCACCTCTACCTTCGTGATTTTGGGGTTATAGAATTTGTCGGTTTTTCTAGCACCGAACGCGAACCGAGCATCCTCGAACAACATCATTATACCTTTCATCGAGCGAGCGGGTACGTTGACGTTAATATTCCACAATGTGTCGCCTTTGTCTTTCGTCATCTTGCGATGGCGAAGAACTCGGTCGTAAAGTATGGCAACGCGCCCGCGTACTGGGTTCTGATCAATCGCGCGAGTTCGGGCATCGTGACCATGTCGTACTCCAGCGAAACATTATCGATCGTATACGTCGATAACAGGTCGCTGGTTATGAGAACTCGGCCGTAGTCGTTGAACGTTAGTTCGTATTCGAGGCGGTCAGCCAAAGCGCTCTGATAGTAGGGCATGTGACTCTCCAGCAACTCGAAGTCGAGCGGGATGTAGAAGCGGTTGCCGTAAGCGCCCGCGACCGCATTGTCACTCGCGTTGTTATCTACCTTGTTAGCAGCCCCGATTCTAAGTCTGGTTACGTTCTTATTTTTGCTGGTGTCAATACCCTGATAGACGGCGTTTTCGCGCTCTTGCGCCGTCTTCCACAGGTCCTGATAGCAATGGTAGACGTCGCTGTCGTCGATCGACATCACCTCATTACCAGAAACTTTATCATAGTCTTCTTGACTATGGCGCGACCAAGGTTCTGAACGACGGTTCGGTCCGCGTCCGTCGACGTCAGCGAAATAGTGAAAGCGAGGCGAACAGTCCCCGGCACAATGACGTCGTTAGTCCGAGGTTGGGGAAGCGGACTAAGAGCTGCTGGTTCTGGTCGATCGTCGATGGGTTGTTCGTAATAACGACACTCTGTCTCACGCCTTTTTGCCCCGAGGGGCTCACGCAGTCTGCGGTATGGATTGAGTTTGCGACCGTATTGACTCGAAGACATAATTTAGTGAAACTATATTAAACCCTTATGGTTTTGTCTTTAATACATAATTAATTTTTAAGAAATTAATATGGCTGATTACGATATTGACATGGATGAAATCGGCAGAGACTATTACGTCGATGCGGATGAGGATGATTATGACATAGATGATTATAATTACGAAACGCCCTTCATACAACCTCCAGTTCCAATCCAATCGGGGGAATTAGGTGGCGCTACCGGCAGCGTTGGTCAAAGTCGGGAATTACTCGAGGGAGCTGTAGACGACTACTACAACGGTTTGGCAGAAAAAGGTGTGGTCCCATCTGTCGGTCGCGACTACTCCAAGTTCGAATTGGATCTGAACGGTAGATTGCGACTAAAAGCGGCACCATATCTCCCAATAGTCAACATGAAGAACGGAAAACCCCTATCGCTAAACACCGTTGCAGGAAACCGGGGCGGTGGCGAAATCATAAAGAGCGAACTAGGATTCCCAGATTGGAAGAGGGGTAAAAACAATTATGCCTACCCGCGCTGTAGAGGCCCTACAGTCTACCGACGAAACGATGGCGAAAACGGCCTCCGCGATAGAAACGGTCGTGCTCAGCGATGTCCCTCGAGTAGCCACCGACGCTATTAACACGATGGAGACCACGTTCAGCGTCCAATCGCAATTGGGGGAAATACTCAACGATGACCCACCGTTACCTCTTCGCGAACTCCGGGGCCTCGATAAGGCTCTACAAACGGTCCGGGGCGAACTGGTCCTTAACCTCGCCAAACTCTCGTCGCTGGATGAACATATCGCGCTAGAAGAAATAAAACTGGAGGAAGCTGGTGGTGATAGAGAATCTACCGAGCGGATCAACAAACGCTTGCGGTCGTTGCGGGATGAAAGAGCAGCTCGTTTGGAGGCTGCCTCGACTAACCGTGAGACACTCCGCACCCAAATAAGTCGGATCCGCGAAACAATCTCGAGGGTCCTGCGCGAGGAGACGATACTCGGTGAGCGTACGACAATCGGTGAGCGTCTTCGCACTCTATTCAGAGAACAGGGCATCACGATAGCAAGCATCCTCGTTGCTATCGGCATGACTATATCGACCATAGTTCTAGCTTTCACTGGTGGAGCGGCGCCACCACCCGCGCCAGCACCAGCACCCGCACCAGCACCCGCGCCATCAGGCGGAGCCAAGGAGTGGGTAAAAAAACAACTAAAAGCCCTCGCCAGTCTCCTGGCTAAATTAGCCGAAAAGGCGGCTGCCGCACTACCTGGACTGATCGGAAGTATCGTTTCTTACATTGCTATCTATATTATCAAAAACGGCTGGATGGCTAGCCAAAAATACTTGGGCTTTAATCGTGGCAATCGCCGGTCTCCTACTATTCTTCGCCAGAGAGTTCCTAAAACCAAAGCGCAAATAATCCGATCGCCACGAGGGCGACGACGAGCCCTAATTTCTCCTCCTCGTGTGTTGTGCTTCCAATTTCACCCAATCTGTGATTGATTGGTGTTTCTCCAATCGCGATTGGTCTGTTGATGGAACTCGATGGTGCATCCAATTTACGAATTGGGGGTACTGGGTTCGATTGTGTTGAGGGAGGTGTATCCATTTTGTGTTTTGGGGGTATTATGAAATCTTTTTCAAATTTATTTGAATTTACAACTCCGCTCCCGATCATTTTGGGGGTGCGCTTGATGATATCCGTGTTCACGTTACCGTTGTGACCGATTTTTTGATTGGCGGTGGCGATTACGATCTGATTATTGTAACCATCAACCGGGTCGTCTCGTAGTATCATATTGCTCGGCGCCATATAAAGACCTATTCCAAATACATAGTCCACTGGGGTGCTGGCAGTCTGCAAAACGTCTTGATAATTCTGGATCGCCTTCTCCAGGTCCACCTTAGCTGAGATGGCGTCCTCTACAAGTGCCAAGAATTGTTTTTGTGCATCAAACGCTGTTCCAGTACCCAGTATAGAACTGAGAGTTTGCTTCTGTGCGCCGAGGATGGCCCAGACGTACGTGCGAATAGATTCGTTGACGCGAGTAACCCCGGCCTGCGTGAACCCTAGACCCTTATATAACATAAATGTGGTCCACGCGTTCTGAACCTCAGCAGCCTGCTGTATGTAATCGACGTGAGCCAGTTTCGGAGGTCACATTTTACAAGAAAACACGCCACAGTGCCGACCTCCAGACACTTCTGGCCCGAAAGTCATAGTCGCGGGTGTCAAAAATTCCCGGCGTTCCGACTGACGATGTGGTCACCGGAGTGATCGTGTCTAAAATCAGTCTGCGTCCAATTCCCGGACTGGCCCCGAATGAGAACGTCCCCGAGGCCGGTGGTGGTAGGAAATGCTTTCTGCCTCCAGTCCGCGTCTTTTGAAACGTTAAATTCTTTACACAGTCTTTCAAACGCCATACGGTCGTATGCGTTGTAAATGGGATCCCAGGCGTCGTCTTGAGATAGAGAAATACCTAGTTCTTTGAGAATCCTCCTAATAGTATAATACGTGTGAAAGTTGTAGACACTTCGGAGCATGATATTCTTGGATGTTAGATGGTCTTTATGTGAAACTCCACACCCGGCTGTTGCGCACCATACAGCAAAATTTAGCTGGTTCTGCCAAAACTGCATCGGTGTGGCTTTCCACCCGTTTACCGCCTCCATCGTAGTAATCTTGGGCAGCCTATATTTCTCAAACGTGTTAGGGAAATTGGTGGCAAAGCCATGTCCGGTCTAACCGTTACGGTTGGGTGTACAAGGTTAACAACGTCTTTTTGCGTGTATTTACCTCCGACCGCGTACTTTGCATTAGAGTTAAAGCTAAATGCGTGTGTATCCATTGAAAGATATTATTATGTTTGCTACTATCACTAATGTTCAAAAAGGGAGTTGTTGTAACTTCAAAAATTAATAGACAACTGCTGCGGACAACGCCGGGTAGGCCTTAGATCAATAACGTTCACGGTCGGGTGGAAAAAAAACGTTGAAACGCTCGAGTTTTTCACATCAGAAGTCGAGGGTGTAAGCCCTGTGGCTTTCGGAAACTACCTCATAACTGAACCAGTGACCTCAGGATTTCGTAGAACTCCAGATGCTATAGTACCTCAGGGTCTTTGGAGTTTCGGAGATCTCCAAGCTTTTGTCGCGGAGAAGATTCCTGGTGTAGTCACTCTCGCAATCTCGAAAGCCACGGGGCTCACGACATTGACCGTTGATAGGCGTTTAAGGATCTCACCGGGGTTGGGCTCACTGTTAGGATTTAAAATAACATACCCTTACAACGATGACGGAGTGTTTGATCCTGGCGAGCACGTCGGCACGACCCCGGTGAACTTCGCCGTCACGAAAACTCTCGGGGTGCACCTGGATCGGTGTTGAAAACACATCGTACAACACGGTAGACGGCACTCCCAGCATATTACTGAAAACCGTGCCCGCCAGCGACTGTTTCTATTGGTGAGGACTGTGACCTTAGACTTCCCACACCCCGAGATGAAAGTTTTGGAATCGGGACACATCCACGAGTTGAAGATTTCTATTCTTGATGATAAAGGGCGAGAGTTGAAGAACGATTACCCGATTTCGGTAGTCCTAGAAATTTCAAATTAATTAATTTTAAGAAAATTATTTAGAATTAAACGCATGTTCGTAATATATATTATCAACATTATTGAAAATGAGTATATACGGACCAGGTAGTTCTTCCGATTGGGTGACAAATTCAAATAATTTGGAACCGGCAGAAGGGTGTGATTCATCCGACAGAGGGCGACTTTTTAACTACCCAAAAAACAAAGGCCTTGATCATAGAACTATATCGAGGGCCGGGACGGACAGATTCACAAAAGTCTACTATCACAACTTAGAGAATATGCCCTGGCTGTGAATACACAAAGTCGTGAAGAAACGCATACGGAACTAAACGAACTAGGTAAAAAAATAACCAAATTTAGAAAAAGAGGCCCGGTTGGGGATTGATAAAGCCCGAGAAGACCGCCAGGTTGACATTACGGCGGTTTATGATGCGTTGCGCTTAGAAGACTCTCTCAGCAAAGAAGCTACACTTGCTGAATTAGACGGGAAAATAATCGATTTTCGAAAAGAGGCCACGTCGGGTATTGAGAAAGCACGAGCAGACCACCAGGCGGACCTTACGAAGGCTTATGAGGTGTTGCACTCAGAAGACTCTCTCATCAGAGAAGCGGCACTTACTGAACTAGATAAAAAAATAACCAAATTTCGAAAAGAGACCCGGTCGGGTATTGATAAAGTCCGAGAAGACCACCAGTCGAACCTTGAGGAGGCCATTGCGGAGGCTTATGATGCGTTGCGCTTAGAGAACTCTCATAGTAAAGAAGCGACACTTACCGAACTAGACGGTAAAATAGCCGAATTTCTGAAAGAGACCAGGTCGGGGGTTGAGGGGGTCCGAGAAGACCACAAAGAGGCCATTGCGAAGGCTATGGGGCGTTACGCTCAGAGGACTCTCTCAACAGAGAAGCGGCACTTACTGACATATACGAAAAAATAACCGAATTTAAAAAAGAGACCCGGTTTGATCTTGATGGAGTCCGAACGGGTATTGAGAAAGCCCGAGAAGACCACCAGGCGGATATTACGGAAGCTTATAGGGTGTTGCTCTTAGAGGACTCTATCAACAGAGAAGCGACACTTACCGAACTAGATGGAAAAATAACCGAATTTCAAAAAGAGGCCCGGTCGGGGGTTGAGAAAGCCCGAGAAGACCACAAGGTAGCCATTGCGAAGGCTTATGAGGTGTTCGCTCAGAGGACTCTCTCATCAGAGAAGCGGCGGTTGCTGAACTAGACGGAAAAATAACCGAATTTCAAAAGAGGCCCGGTCGGGTGTTGAGAAAAGCCTTAGAAAGGCCACCAGGCGACCATTACGGAGGCTTATGATGCGTTTGCGCTTAGAGGACTCTCTCAGCAGAGAAGCGGCACTTACCGAACTAGACGGAAAGATAACCGAAGTTTCCGATAAACTGAAACATGATCGTATAGCCGCGACCAAAGCTCTTGAGGAGGCCTCTTATAAGATTCGTACTGAGGCATATAACGCAAACAAGGCGCTTGCCAGAATAGTGAAAACAATGAAAACGCCAAAACGTGTCATAACAGTTTGGGCTGAGAAGCGGGCCCATTGATTGAGGGGCACTATAATATTCGTTCGGTGCCAAAGCGAGTAATAAATATGGGGGATACACTATGACAGCCGCGGGTGAAGTTATCCAAATGGCGGTCTGCTCTGTTAATGCTAATGGTAAACCTGTGGGCGCGGTCGCGATAAATATTGTAGTAGATGGGGAAGACGGGGGGTTGGAGTCACTAAAATCTCTGGAGATAGTTCGACGATTGTTTCGTTCGCCGGTAATGATCGAATTAGACTTTCCCAAGGTAGTGTTATTAACTTTGTTACGAAAATCGGTGACTCAGAGAGTTCTTCCACTATTGTCTCGTTGTTAATTGAACTTATTTTATAAATACTAATATATTGAAATAAATTTGTAAAATTTAAATATGAACGAATCAATGCTTCCAATGTCAATACCACTCCATCAACACAGTGTACAATTAACGAAAGAAGTTCAGATTTTAGGTTGAATAATATCTTCGCTATGCAGGATATTTTAGTTAGAGAATATACAAATAGAAAAGAAACGCTAAAAAATATAGGAGCGCGCGGTGAACATGGCTGAAGTATCTAGCACGGCTCTGGCGAGTGTTCTGTGTTGTGTGGGGCGGGGACAGCTGCAACTATATCCCACCATTATAAAAACGGTTCCCGTAGCGGGGAGTTTTTATGTGCGGTTGTCGGCCGTTTCTGGGTTGTTGTGTATGGTAATTAGGGCGTCGGGTGGAAAACTCGAGAAAAAATGTAGAAAACATGATAGAATATCCGTTCTCGCCAGGTCTAAGAAAAATAGCATCGACGTTATGGTGTCCAAAGCGTTGGCCGATAAGAAAATATCAAATTTAGAGTTTGAATCCGTGGTGGAAGAAATGCGGAGATATGAAAAATTAAAAAATGATATAAGAATCAAGGCACGCGCCACCATGCCCAAGATTGAGTGTACTGATTGGGATAAATTTAGGGAAAAACTTGGAGATAAAGTCGAAAGAAATGTTACAGCACCATTGTGATTTTTTAAAAAATAATTAATTTTTAATATATTAATTAATTAAAATTATTATATTGTCGAAGTAAACAATTTATTAATTAATTTTAGGAAAATTATTAACAATTTAAAAAGAAAAAAAAGAATTTTTTTTTTAGCTCGAACCCACGCCAGCAAAACCCTTCTGGGCCCACCCCGGCTAGCCACCCTTTTCTGATCTTGTCTGATCTTGGTCTTTGTCTTACTCGTCTCATGTTGTGGCTAGCCGGGTGTAATAGCTGCCTGTACAGCACACCCCCATCTATCGGCTGATCTAGGAACCAGTGTCGAAAGTCTAGGCAACCTTGGAATGTGTGCACGGAAGCACTGAGCGCTTCATTTTTCGTCAAGGGGCGTCCCCCAAGACAAAGTATTGTTGTTAATTTTACATATATGAAGTTAAAACCGTGTTGTGCAATACCAAATATTTACTCGTTTATTTTTATTTGTTTTGTTTTATATATAACAAGTTCATTTTTTATTTAATAATATAGGTTATAACGTTCTAAATTATTAAAAGTAAAATTAAAAAAATAAAAAACATGCCAACCAATCACAATGTAAGAAATACTTCCGGAATATCGATAGCGGGTTGTGTAATACACAACCACGTGTGTGTAGTATATATTAGTGTGTTTATGTTTCATTCCGGAATATCGATAGCGGGTTGTGTAATACACACCCACGTGTGTGTAGTTTATATTATAGTGTGTTTATGTTTCATCCCGGAAGACGTAATCGTGTAATCTCTCTATAAAATGGACTCTTAATATACGTGTAAGGTAGGACACATAATTTGCGTGTTTATAACACGTGTAAGTGAAACATTGTCGTCTGCTTGGTGTTGTGATTACAATATAAATTTATAAGCGATATCGTAGAAATGTACGTTCGTAAACGAATCGTTGGGTTGACATAATTGCCGGTATAATATTGGAAATGTAACGTTTTTATCGGAGCGTAATAAATTACGCTGGTATTTCATATATTCGATATCGCCTAGTGTTCTCATTTTATAGAATTTATATACAGGATTATAACCCCCGTATTCTTCGTAAATTTCTTCAACACAGTCATTAAAAATTTTCAATTCAAATTGTATTGAATTATCCATTTTCTCTTTTATATTGGTACTCGTTTTTTCTGTTCAATTGGACGTGAAAAAAACATGATGTATTTATGACACCAATATATACTTTCAAAAGTCAATTACCAATATAATTGGGACTCCCTCTTCTCAAAATTATTTTCTCCAAAAATTCATAAATTTGCTGTCGGGAGACCCAATTTTCCTCGTTAACCAATTTTTTGATTTTCGGGGGTGGTGGGGGTATTATAGAGGGTTATAAACGATACCACGGTAGGTGGTATCGTGGTAGGTGGTATCATTTTGACTCCCTTACTACTACTGGGCTATATATCCCGGGTATGGAAGGTGTTCGAGCCAATTCCCACCCTTAAATATGAGCCGAATGAACAATCCACGCGGATCAGAATATCGACAATCGGTAGATCAGTACAGTCGGCATATCTAGCTATGTTGACCAGACTATCGGTAATCTGTATTTCAAACTTGACCGAATATGGTCATATAATTATCAAATCGACTGTATCGACAAGACGATCACTTTGGAGCATTTATTGTCGAAATCTGATCATTACGTAATCCAAGATGACCGCCAAAAGGTCATTATTTTATTAGAGATTGCAAACGTCTTATTTTCTTGAACCGCCGGACTGATATTGGACAAACTTCACAGGTATGGTCCGTGGGTGAAGACTGTTCATATTTGTTAAAATGGAGATCATCGCATAATCCAAAATGGCCGCCGTCAAAACGTATGTCAAATTCTTAAAAAAACTTCTTCTCACGAACCGCAAGACGGATTTCGATGACAATGGTAGGAATGATCGATAGTTAACGCTGTTTCATATTTGTTCAAATGGTGGCCCCTGTGTCAAGAAAGGGCGGGCCGGAGGTGTCAAATTTCAGCGAGACAGTGATCACAATGACATCCGGGTGTCCGTGCGTCCGTGCGTGCGTCCGTCCGTCCGTCCGAAATCTGCGTTAATGTCTTTAAAAATACCATCAAACGCCTCGGCGGGCTCGACATGCGGGCCGCGGGCCATCTGGTTACAGAATATCAACTAATATTTACATACCGTTGTTAGAGTCACTCTGAACATTTTATGTATATGTGAAGACAGTGTGATTAATTTTAATTATGTAAATCAATATGTGCAGTAACTTCATATAAAGTATAATTAATAGTGTGCACTAGAAAATGCATTGGACAATGACAGAACTATACTGTTCCAAATAATATCGTCCTGTAATAATTTTGTCGTCACCATTAATTCGAAGTGTGCGATTTTTTTGTCGCACTGGCTTGCCGACAGCGCCACATAGTCGGCACGTTGGCGGGACAACTTTTTCGACGCAAATTTACACGGACGGACGTACGAACGGACGGACGAACGTACGGACGTACGGACGGAACTTCAGGAGCAAAGCAATATGACACCCTTGCTATCGCATATGGGGCATAAAAACGTTTAACACATTTTTATGTCAAATGTATTAATATTCCCTTTAACCCATTAAACACCACATACCTATATACTGGAGTTTGCAAACAGTGTCGATCCAGATGAGCCGGCTCGTGACGAGCCGTCTTATCAGGATCTGCACTGTTTGTGACAACATTTCTATTTTTACTGCCAATATCTGAAAACAAAATGTAAAATGTTTTAAATTCATAATGATCATCTCATGGTTAATGGAATAGTCTGAAATATAACATGGAAGATTCCATCTCAGTTACTTGGTGTTGAAAGGGTTATAATGAATACCAATGCATGAGGCAACTACTAAACTAAGCAGAGCAATATACGCCCGATGGTAGCTTTGAATGACACATTGACATTTAACATATTCGTTTAACAAGAGTTGTTTGTCAAACATATAAGCCCCTCCCTCCCCCTTCTCAAAAGGACACGCAGTGGTGCCACAATGTGCATAGTGACCTCAAAATCAAACGTTTTAGCATCCTAGCACCAACTGTTCTTGAGTTATTGAGCCGAACTCGTTTTATTGTCCAAGGTCATCTCGCGACCTTGACATTTGACCTACTGACCTCAAATCAACAGGGGTCATCTGCTGTGGTCATGACTAACTTGAAAACCAATACTGGGCATTCTAGGTCATGGTGTTCTCGAGTTATAGAGCGGCAACTGTTTTATTGTCTAAAGTCACCGCGATTTTGACCTTTGACACACTGTAGTCAAGTCAAATTGGTCATACACTGGTCGTTACTCACCTGCATATCAAGTTTGAGGATCCTATGTCAAGATTATTTTGAGCGCCAACCAAATCGCTAACAGACGGGCAGACGATAAACGCCATAACATGATACGCCCATAGTGCTGTCTGAAATCAGCTGGAATAGCTCAGTGGTTAGAGCATCGGACTCCGGATCGGGAAACCCCGAGTTAGAATCGATTCGGCGTGTCCTTGGGCAAGACAAGACACATTCGTGATAACTTAGTCCTATCGGACGGGGACTTAAATAGTCGGTATCGACATGCAAGATCATCGAGCCAGTGCCGTCGTTAAATCAAAGCATTTACATTTACCTTGTCAAATAACCTGGCGAATATGCCTGCTCTATTCTGTTTTATTTCATCGCACTGTTATCCCCCATTCGAATGTTCATGTGACATATTCGTCTGGACAATATTTTTTTAATTTTTGTTCCAGTTTTTGTAATATGTGATATATTCGTTTTTGTTGCAAGGGGTAGTGATGCCAAACGTAAACGTCACACATTTGTGTGATGTATTCGTACGTATTCGTCACCATGTGTGACGTATTCGCACGAATATATCACACGTGTGATATATTCGTTTGTGTGACATATATAGGGTTCAACAAAGCTAGTACATCTGCATACTCTAGGAGAGAGGTGTCAGGGTTTTTGTGTTTGCCATTTCTGGCTATCTGACATAATGTCGTTTCAAGTATTTCAGTATTATCATAATATATGTATGAATAAAAGTCAAAAGCCATGTATTTGCATTGCTTTAACCCTTCAAATGCAGGAAACGAAAATTGTCGTCTGCTGCTGTTCTATATATGTTCTTCTTTATCAGTAAAGACATGGTTTGTCAGCACTTTATAATCATTATACCTCCACAACAGTCTGTCTGTCTGTCTGCCTGCCTGCCTGCCTGCCTGCAGGCAGCCTGCCTGCCTGCCTGCCAGCCAGCCAGCTAGCCAGCCCGCCCACCCGTCCGTCCCGTCCCGTCCCGTCCCGTCCGTCCGTCACAACTTAACATCAGAGAAATATGTTCTGACTTCTGTTTCCTTTATAGAACATTCTTTAATCTTTAACGCATGGAAAGCCACGACCGTCCAACTCCTGCTGATCATAAGGTCAAGGTTGCATACTTAGTCTCTTCACAAAACTTAACATCGGTGAAATCTGTTATAACCTTTATTTCCTTCAGCGAAAATTCTTAATATTTCACACATGCATACCTCTAAAACTTAAAATCGGAAAAATCATGCTATGGCAAATCCATAACCGTGTCGCCGCCGCTAAAACCAGGGTCAAGGTCACAGACCCACAGACTACAAATCACATTTAGGGGCACCTGGGCCCATGTGGGGGTATTCCGTAAGCATCGCTTACTGCCAAATCTAGTTGTCATTGAAAATGATTCCCAAGTGCTGCCAAAGAATGTTTTGAGGAGACATATGGAAATTAAAAAATAAACAGCGGACAACAAAAATGAATTCAGCAATGTAAGGGTTAATGCTATTAAGTTTATATAACTACATACTTATTATATAATACACGCACCATGAAATTACAAGGCCAAACTATAGAAAGATTATGTTTGTATTTCACCCCTAAGTAACTGGAATGTTTTTTGATATGTTAATTTTGCAACCAATCGAATTGTCACAAAATGATTTTCAGAATAGTCCATTTATGAAAAGGGGGTGTTTTTGTTGTCAAAAATATTAAAATTACTCATCACGAGCCGGCTCATCTGGATCTACACGTTTTGCCAATACCACTCTATACAGGCCTGTGGTGTTGAAAGGGTTAATGGAGAAATTCTTACGAACGTTTCAACGTAAATAGATGGCCAAGTGTGTCAGCGATCTTGGAAAGTCAAAAAGAGCAATATCATGCTAATTGAAGGTCATTCGTTTCTGATCACTGACTCAGGCTATTGTGCTACATAGTGGCTGTACTGTTAGATCTCAAACCATTGGAATTGACCCATAGTTTGCGAAAAGTACGTAATTGTCACGCGAATGCCATTGCAGTTTTATATTACAGTTCGGATCCAATGCACATGTAAATATCGCATACGAATACATATGTATACATGCACATGCAAGTGGACGGCTGTTTGACAATTATGGGTCTTACAAATAGTTTTTATTTGCTATTAGTTTATAAAACAAATCTAACGACCAGAACGACGCCAACGGCGTGTATCCCGTCGCTGTGGTGGTTGGATCACAAACATGCACATTGATACGGTAAAGAAGTTATAGGAGAATAGAGGAATGCGCATGCATCTATAGAAAGATAATATGGATAAGGACAAATATGCGAATGAAGTTTCAAGTGAATCACTCGTATGGTAAAGAGCTTATCGCAGAATGAATGTACTGAAGTGGGAATGTACTGAAGTTCGAAATGGATGCTAATAAACATGCACATGAAGTTTGAAGCCAATTAGTTGTACAGTAAGTAAGTTATGGGAGAATGGAGAAACGTGCACACATCTACTAGATGAAAATATTATATGTTATTGACCTTGGCAGTGGGCATGCGGAGAGCATGAGTGTGGTGGGGAATGCATATGTGGATGATAATAAGCATGCACATGAAGTTTAAAGCCAATTAGCTGTACAGTAAAGAAGTTATATGACAATGGAGAAACGTGCACACATCTACTAAATGAAAAATAATGATAATAAGATGATAATAAACATGAACATGAAGTTTCAAGCCAATTGGTCGTAGATCAAACAAGTTATCGGAGAATGGAGAAACGCGCACGCATCGATTGGACGTAAATTTATAAGTTATTTGACATTGACCTTGGACATGGGAGAGCATGGGTCGGGCAGGGAATATGAAAGTATGGATGATAATGAACATGTACATGACGTTTCAAGCCCAATACTGGGATTATGTAATACAGTACAGAAGTTATAGGCGAATGGAGAACGTGACGGACAGACAGACAGACGGGCGAATGTACACACTGCGGTATACTTGCAAACTCACTTACTTGTGCACCTGTAAATAGTCTGCCTGTGCACCTGGGTGCACAATACTCTGGGTGCACAATAAAAAGTGTCGCACAATTACCTCTTGTACACACGAATTGATCTACAAGTATACCTGGTGGAAGATTGACGGACAGACGGACGGACAGCTTTTGCATCTCATTTTCGCTATGCGATAGGATAAGAACTGGTCAGATGCATGCCACAACATGCCTCTGATAGTGTCATATCAAGAAATACATGCAGTGGGCACAGAGGAGTCGGGAGCCATTGTGATGTGTAACCTGGCTACATGTGCCATAATACTGCTGTTATCTCTGGTGTGCGGAAGGACTGCCAGCAACCTGGATAATTACCCAACTCTGTGTCCTACTGTTGTCTGGGGAGCATGGATGTTTATATAACTGACCTGAGCTGAACTTAATGAGATTATTGAATGTGATTTACGTCTTCCCAAGCGTGAACGACCACGGCCTTTAACACATTAAATGACATACATGTAGAGAAATCAATCGCACCATTTTATTAGATAACATTCCATGAACATGATGGACCATAGGACCAAGTTTAAACAACGTTCGATTCCATCCGATTCAAATATCTCTGCAGAATGTTCAGACTAGCTACACAAGTAATACTACTACATTTGGTATTGGCGGACTCGTACAGTTAACGGCTGGAATACGGTCATCATTAAATGGAAGAAACCGCAGTCGTATTGATCAAAAATAATAACCTCATGGGCGCCGCCATTATTGCAGTGTAAACAATAGACCACGTGACCCCATACCCTGTCATTGCCGCAGATAGTTATCATAAGTTATTGTGGTATATGTTGTTGCCATATAACTCGATTGGATGGGGTAACTAAATATGCAACATTCATCATCTAAGGTGACATAATTATATTGGTTATTTGTACATTAATATCTCAAACAAGACACAATACATGATCAAGGGCATGTGCTAAAGTAAGCATCACAAAAAACTGTCAAAGAAGTGCATGCGCTTAAAACACTAAAAAGGTCAAGGTTGAAGAAACTTTTGACATAAAAAAAATGGTTAAATGTTTCCACAACCATGTGAAGGTCAAATAGGTCAAGGTTATATTAATGGCGGCATGCGTGTGTTCCAAATTCTTACATGTAGCACGTGTCCAAATATTGAAGCAATCCATCAAGCAAAATTAATGTCATACGGTGATTTAGAAGTTTGTAAAAACTTTTGGACGCACACAAATGGCTTATTATTCACTCAACTGTTTACACATCAGCAGACCTCACTCATTGAATAGTTTGCTTCTAAAGGAGACAATTCTAATGAAATAACAAGATGTGTTTTCATGAAAAAATAAGAAAATATGCTATAGTTGTGGTCTGTTTATTCTTTTCTGTAGCATGATAAAGACACCACAATTTTTTCATTGCTTTTTGATACTCACTACTACTGATTTCAATTGGGTTTTTGGCAATTTTATTTGGGTATTTACGCAAATACGCAGCTTATCTGGATCTCTGATGGAATACATGTTCTACAGAGTGATTAAATGCAGGAGTAGCTTGGCAAACTGGTTATTGCGTTTTAACGCTACAAAATGCGGCATAGTCTCGTTTCTTATTAAATCAGTATTGTACTCGAGTTGGAGCCAATACAAAGTTGGAACTCCGTTTGTTCCACAGTTACTGCGGATCTTTGCAACGAAAAACTTCCCATGTCCCACTTAGTTCAATACTACGGAGCCAGGCGCGGATACAGGGGGGAGGGGGAGGAGAGGGGGGGGGGGGGGGGGGGGGGGGTCCCCCCCCCTGTTCTCGGCAAAAAAAAAAAAAGAAGACGAAAATCTACAATACTCGAATAGTTGGATGACTTTTTTCGTGGCCTAGGTGTCAGGAAATCGCATCTGCGGCGATCTGGCATCTAAACATTTCGCCAGACGCCCCCCCCCCAACCCCCTACTTTACGATTTCGCGCTCGCGGAGGTCGGCTATGCCGAATTTTAATTACAGACCCCCCCCCTGCAATTATTTCTGTATCCGCGCCTGGGAGCCCCGTATTTTTTGTATTAATTCGTTCCCACGAAATAACAATTCGTTCCCACGAAATAGCAATTCGTTCCCTCAATTTGACAATACGTTCCCTCGAATTAACAATTCGTTCCCTCGAATTAACAATTCGTTCTCACGATATAACAATTCGTTCCCTCGAATTAACAATTCGTTCCCTCGAATTAACAATTAGTTCCCACGATATAACAATTCGTTCCCACGAAGTAACAATTCGTTCCCGTGGGAACGAATTGTTATTTCATGGGAACGAATTGTTAAATTGAGGGAACGAATTGTTAATTCGTGGGAACGAATTGTTAAATTGAGTGAACGGATTGTTATTTCGTGGGAACGAATTAATAAAAAAAAAGAATTCTACGTCCCCTGCGGGGCTCCGTAGTTCAATACCCCACAGTTGGAGAAGCGACATCAGAACTGTATCGATTCGGTCTGCTTATGACAATTGCTGTTGTATAGAGCGTGCCAGACAATCAAAGTTAGAAGATGCGCTTCCTGTTTGTATGCTTCGCCGCAGGAGAAAACTGTCCATGCGGATAGTGTAGACCAGAATCAGGCATCCGCGAAGTCTGATCATGGACTAAAAGCTCTCCTGTTTAGTCGGTGAAACTTGTTTTGTGATTTATTCGAATGCTCTGTATCACTCATGGCGATTGAAATGAAAATAGTTTGCGTCTAGCTGATCGTGATCTATATTGCCGAACACATTACACTCCTCCCCGTTTGACATGGTATGTCATATATTTGGAGATTCAGCTTTGTAGGCAAGCAGTAGCAACTATTGAGGGGACATGGCCATGGATATGAACAGTGAACAAATGTTAGCTTTTCTAGCAATTGCTACAGCTTCTGCTGCTTTAGGTAAGTTGTTTTCATATAATTATTATTACCGTAGAGCCTCTCTAAACCTGACACACAGACAGGCTCTGTATCCTTAATTGTATGGCTTACATTGTCATCTATTTCTGACGACAATGTCTCAGTCTTCATGTTTGCAAAGCATACCCGCATGCCTTCGTATAGTCATATGTCTGATTTACAGTGGAACCTATCTAAACCGGACACCCGGGGTGTCCGGTTTAGAGAGGTTCCATTGTATTATTATTATTATTATTCATTCGTGTGTCAATTATAAATCGAGCTCCATCTAGTTCCATCTAGAACGTTATATTCTACTGAATAACAACAGGCACAGAGCAACGCTTTCAGTAGTTGCTGTGTTTCTGGTTTAACCCTTACAATGCTGAATTAACTTCTGTCGTCTGTTGTTTATTTTTAATTTTCCATTTTTCCAATAAAAAATCATGCGTTGACACACAATAAAAGACATGGTTTGACAGAACTTTGCTGTCAGCAAAGTTCTGTCGAACCATGTCTTTTATTGAGAAAGAAGACAACATATAAAATAACAGCAGACGACAGTTTTCGTTTCCTGCATTCTAAGGGTTAAGCTTTCCAAGATGGACACTTACAATTGCTCAGATTGTTATAAAGGCTGGGTCACCGGCGTACATGTACTACGTGAAGAAACCGATAAAGTAAACGCAAATACCAAGTAGTTTTATGTAGTTTTATTAACTCTTTGCGTGCTAGCTGCGAAAATATCCGCCAAACGTTTTATTTATCTCTGTAAATATGTCTTGAAATTTCATTAGAATTATTCATGATATTTACGTGGAGAAATACAAGAAAATATGATCAATTTTTGTCCTTTAGTTTTGAACTATTTATAGCCCACAAGTTTCCCAGCATGCAAAGAGTTAATACTAATGCACAGATGCGTTACCTGAAAAATAAGTCGATTTGTTAAAAAGCGATGTATAGTATACTGCAAAATAACTAGCGTTCAAGCGCTAGTGTCTGCTATTGATGGCTACTTGATTAATTGTATTTAAATTAATTAAACTAATGTGTAAAGTGGAAACTTAGTTCTTAATTATTGTCATTTTGCACAACAAATAGTCACGGGCCCCTGTAATGTCGACACACAGTAAAGCAAAGTCTACAGTGGGAAGTCGGCATGTTATTATTCACATATTGTATCATTAAGGAACTAAATGCGAGGGAGCGTTGGCAACCGCAGCATTTAGTTTCTTAAAAATACATTTTTTTTATAATTAGCCAAGTTTATAATGCAGTCTCCCATCCGAGTATTGATTTTCCATTTCATGTCGAACACGTAGTCATTAAATCTGGTAATTAATAAATAACGTATTCGGGTTAAATCTTGCAATATGTGAAATAAGTGAGATTGGCTGAGAATGTAGGTGAAATTATAATTATGTTTCATGCCAAGGTGCATGATCATTTGGTTACAACAACAACACCAATGGCTGAAAGTGTTGAAAGCGCGCCCGCTCCAAAGTCGGTATTATTTGATTTGATATTTTCCTTATCAGGCAACGGATTTTGATGAAATATGGCGCAGCAAACGCGTCTTCATGAGCTGCATTTGGTAGTCCCGGGAGTTCGGCACATACGTATGTCGTGTTTGCGAATAATCGATTTCCGTGTCGGTCGACAGTAGACACGGAAATCGATTCTTCGCAAAAAGTACTGAGACCATCAAATGCAGCTTAACAGGACGTGTTTGATGCGACGCATTTCATCAAAATCCGTTAGATAATAAGGACAATATAAAAGAATACGTACTTTGAATCGGAGGGCTTCTGGAAGTTCCAGTACTTGTTGTTGTTGTTGTTGCTGTTGTAACCACGTGATCATACACCTTGAATACGGTTGGTAGTGATATTTCCCAATGAAGCAATAATGTTGATACCGTCCATCCGATAACAAGGCCTAACCCCGGACGGATGCGAGGACGGGTGGCGGCACTTCCGGCACCATTGCTACAGCTTCATCCCCGCCCAGGTCCACTTCGACTCCGCCAAAGGCGTATGTATGGTAAAGGGAGCCAGCCTCGTGTCGCTATGGAAACGGAGTGAACTCGAGTTTGTTACCAACAATCTTAAGCAGGTACCCGTTACGAGGGGCTGTATATGAAGGGGAGGGTGGTGGGGCTGGAGAATAACAGAAAATAAATTTGCAATATGAGAAAATAATAAGTTAACAAAATATAAAAAACATTCCAATAAAAGGTTAACAGTTTAACTTATGCCGTCACTCCTGTTTTTAATTTGGACTATTATTACGTTTTAGCTTATATTGATGATCATCTCTCCATTTTATCGGAACGTTGCTGCCCAATATATAATGCATGTTGTTTTTTTTTATATTAGAAGCATAGCGATTCTGTTATGTCGTATCCGGCTGTAATGATGGCATACATGTATGACATTGCATTCGTCACTGAGCACATGTAATTCAAGGTGTATGATCACGTGGTACTAACAACAACAACAAGTACCGATTATGGCGCATCAAACGCGTCTTGTTAAGCTGCATTTGGTGGTCTCTTTATTTTCGCCCAAACTTCTGTCGTTTTTTGCGAAGAATCGAGTTCCGCGTCTCCGACACGGAAATCGATTCTTCGCAAAAACGACATAAGTCTGTGCCAAACTCCATAGACCACAAAATGCAGCTCATGAAGACGCTTTTGCTGCGCCATATTTCATCAAAGTTCGTTGCATATTAAGGAAAATATCAAATAATACTTACTTTGGAGTGGGCGACGTTGTTGTTGTTGTAACCACGTGATCATGCACCTTGTAATTGCGCAGGTCGATACTCGACTGTCTGTAACCGGTTAACCCCATACATTGAAGAAGGGAGCTCCCTTATTACACTGGCCCTTTGAATTTAAAGGGGTCAATGGAAGAAGGGAACTAACTCCGTTAGGGAGTTAGCTCCCTTATTCCACTGACCCCTTTACTTATTCCGCTCAATCGTAGGTCCTGGGTCCGACAGACTCGGCCTGGGTCGGCTTGGTACCTGAACCCGGCGGTACCTGGGTCTGGATGGACGGATCACGTTTTGATCGGCCCTCAGACGGTAAGTACGCTCCAGAAATTCCAGTTAACATTCAAAATTAAAAAAACAAATGAAAATAAAGTAAATACAAGAAATCGGTAACACTGATGGTGTACATCTCAAACACTGTAATGCAAATGAAAAGTCATTTGACATCAGGGGCGGATCCAGCATTTGGGGAACGGGGGGGGGGGGGGGGGGGGGTACGGGAGTAATTGCAAGAGTTATCGTTCGCAACTAGAGGGTTGTACGGCATTTAAATTCAGACTCCAACTAGTAAACTCCGTGGCTGAACTGGGGGGGGGGTGCAATCCCCGAACCCCCCCCCCTCCACCCCTCTATTCTTCCCCTGGACAGTGTGTGTACTGATACAAATCACTCATCTTCAGGTGGGTGGCAGGTGGCAGAATGCGATGGTTAATTTAACGATCGGGGTTCATCCTTACCGGAATTCCGACTGGAGACCTGGTTTGGCCCTCGCATACGTCTTCCTTGATACACTAATAATTGTATAATGCCTTTTACACATTCTTGAGTTCTCATATTATGCCATGTACATGTATATATGTTATTTGTTCATGTTCCACTCAGATGCCCATATGGGCCATGAGTAATAAAAAACTTGAAAACTTGAAACTTGTCAATTCGTATGTGTCTGGTTATACCCCTTATGTGAGTATTGCGATTATTCGTAATCTTATTCTAGGGGAAGGGGCCAAGTGACTTGGTGTGGTATGGACCTGACACCAGGTCAGGTTATTCTAATTTCAGGGCTGAATATATTTGTTCTCGATGTAAATATTCAGTTCTGATTTAGGGATCCCCCCCCCCCCCATGCAGCAGGTTAAAACGGGATCGAACCCGTTTGCCCGGCCTTACATAACCTTAGCTGTTGATAGGCCGTTAAACACCAATAAACAAACAAACACTCATCTTCAGCATTATTAACATCATGTTTATTTACTATGTGCTATATCCCTCAAATCAAGCTAGCAAGCTAGCATATGAAATCGTGGCACGTACAACCGAAAATCAATACGGTTCTTTCGCGTTCCATGATAAACATTTGTATCACATTTCGTTACGATCCGTCAAGTAGAACTTGGGCAAGAACTGGAAATCAAAATGGTTCTTCGTCTTGCTGTGGTAAACATGTATGGTGAATTTTGTTCAGATGTGAAGTAGAACGTTAGTTATTGGTCGGACAAGGATACAGATTACAAAAAAGAGAAAATCAATAGGTCTTGCAGTGATTAACATGTATACCGAATTTGGTTACGATCCATCAAATATAACTCTAATTATTACATGCACAAGGATACAGAATGCGAAAATTAAAGACGAGTCGTGAGAATAGTTTGACAATCGATAAGCTTCTTCGTCTCGCCGTGCTAAACATGTATACCAAATTGTGTTATCGCCCGTCAAGTAGAACTCTAGTTACTGCGTAGACAAGTTGTGCCTGCCCGCCCATACAAGATGAATACATAATACGCCTCTATTGTTTTCAATGGACGTATATAATACAAATCAAAGAAAGCGTAGCTTCCTACCTACTGTCTGTGCCACGTTTTGCTGCCGACGATCTTTTGGCAATTAAACACAAATTCTCCCAGTTATATTTAGCTATCAATAATTCCAGCACAAAAATATTTACACAATTCCCTAACATTTGATTGGCCCGTAGCAAGTCTCTGTCCAAAATTTATATCCCAGTAAACTCCCACGCCGAACTACTTACCGTAACCGTGAGGCGCAGTTAAAATAATTCTTAAGAAAACGGAAAATAAACACATTTTCTTGATGAATTTATTTCAAATGCTGGAATTATAAGGAATGAATGGCCTTTTGGTGGAATTTATCGGGGATATAAACTTGGAAAAATCGCGGGAATACTGGACGAGGCATTCCGGCCTTCGTCCAGTATTCCCGCGACTTTTCCAAGTTTATACCCTGATAAATTCCACAAAAAAGCCATTCATTCCTATAATAAGTACTTTTACATCAATAACAATTTTTTTATTTAATGAAATTCCGTCAAATATTGATTTTATTGCGAAAACAAACGTATTTTCCTATAGGAATTTAACATGGGCGCTTAAAATAGATTTTTTTTATAAATAATTATTTGTATTAGTATACCGATTTTCAAAATCTAACTTTAGTTTTCTTAGTTGCATCGTTTCCAAGCTACCTAGCCAGGTTTCGGAGTTTTTTCGTATTTTGACTCCTCCCCCTGCTCTTCCACCACTCACCCCTTCCCTTCCCCCCCCCCCCCCCCAAACCCCCCCCCCCCCCCCCCCCCCCCCCCCCCCCCCCCCCCCAAACCCCGCCCCCATGTTAAATTCCCATAGGAAAATGGTTATTAGTTATTTTTGGACCGTTGCCCACACCACACATTTTATCTTTTCGGCCGGATCCATATGACACGGATGCATGGTACACAGAAATGAAAATGGTATGTTCATTGGCCAAGTTTTGCAGAAATGCGAAACGGTGTGCACATCACTATGCGTATCACATATGAGACACGCCATGTGATTTTGTACCTTCGGGCGTCAGCGTAATTGCATGAAATACGTTTACAAAATTTACAATATTTTTCATAAATAAAGTCAAAATTTTCACAGTATTAATATATTCCGCATGCACTTTGAAATGTTCAACTTTTGACGTCATTTACGGAAAATATAGTACATGTACATTTTATAAACTTATTTCATGAAATTACGCAGCTGTCCGAAGGTAAAAAATCACATGGCGTGTCTCATATGAACGAATTGTTAAATTGAGGGAACGAATTGTTATTTCGTGGGAACGAATTAATAAAAAAAGATGATTCTACGTGGCCTGCGGGGCTCCGTACCTACCTGGCTGACTTCTGTAGCCTATTTCATCAACATTGCAAAGTATACTTTAGTAGCAAAGTATACTTTGAGGGAGAAATTTTCATTTTTTTTTTAAATTTATTAATTTTTATTATACGGAATTTATTACATTATCACAGCCATTAAATGGCTGTGATAATGTAATAAATTCAGTATAATAATTCTGCATACTTTTAATCATGAAATATATGCATTTGTTAGTTGTATATGAAATAATGCATTTCAGGAAAAATAAATGATTACTCCCTCAAAGTATACTTTGCTAGTAAAGTATACTTTGCAATGTTGATGAAATAGGCCCCTGACATAACGACTATGAATTGGGAAGTACTGCTGTTCGAAGATTATAGAGTCTCATAAGTCAGAACTGGCTGGCCCTTTAAATATGGGTGACCTGTGACACATTATAGAGAATAGTAGGTTAGTGCCGTGAATGGGTAAAAATATCTGGCAAGGCTCAGGAAACGGGATGGGCGAGGCGAGGCTGAGCACATCCCGTTTCCGTGCCGCGCCAGATATTTTTCCCATTCACGGCACTAACCTACTATTCTATTTATCACGTCAACACATAAAATGGCTTTACAATGAAAATAATAACCCCAGCCACCGCACATATTCATACGCAGTGATTAGGTCGTATTGACAGGATATCAAAAATGTTTCACGGCACATATGCACTGTGTTGACGGGATAAACTACATTATCGAGGCCCAGGGGCGACATTATAATGAACTAGAAAGGTGGCCTGTCGGCACACTATTGCACCCGCTGGATTTCGATCACGAATTTGTCACAGCATGATAGAGGATCATCGGTACAATGCATGTGTGAAATGTAAAGCAGTTACGTGAAATGACTCTTAAATGAAGTGAAATATATCCCATCGGTAAGTTTGTGACGGACGGGTGGGGACGGCACAGGACGTACGGACGCCGGTAACACTATATACTCCCTTCAACATTCGTGGTGGAGGCATAACAAGCACACGTTGTTGTTTGATGACAGCTAGATTCACCAGCCACACTCCGTCGTTTCAGTGTTGCCTAGTGACCAGACCGACATATGTGGCTCGGTGGCGTCCGATGGCAACCTGCGGTACCTCGACTGTAGAGAGACGGTCCCGGCGTTTGTGTGCAAGAAACGTAAGTACGGCGGAACCTGTCCAAACCGGACATCCTGGGACGTCTCCAAACGAATATAGTGAAACCTCTATAAACCGGACATCCTGACCACCCTATTATGTTTAATTTAGATGTCTTGTATGTTCGTGATTGTAACTGACAATTACAGTGAACCTCTCTAAACCTGACACCCTGGGGACCTCCCAGGGTGTCCGGTTTAGAGAGGTTCCACTGTACATGCAAGTGGTGCAAACGTCGTACAGTGAACCCTCTCTAAACCAGACATCAATAACATATAGGTGATCGCATTTTGCTGGGGCTCGTGGTAACGCATCTCAGATAATAATGCATGTTCATGATTGCAAAAGACATAAATATGTCCCAGAATTGTTATATGTCTGGTTTACAGTGGATCATCTCTAAACCGGACACCATGGTGCCCTCCCAGGGTGTCCGGTTAAGTGAGGTTTCACTGTATATACGGATGGACGTGACTAAAGAAATGGGGCTTATATGATTTGCGACCAGGGTAGCTCCTGATCAAATATCACACTCCTATAACATGATAACGATATATAGTGTTTGTTAGAAGCATGGCGGGCGTTGTATTATTGATAACGGAGCAGCGAACAGTCACACAGATCCTGATCAGACTGTGCGGATACAGTCTGTTCTGGATCTACACTGTTCGCAAAACCCGTAAGCCCCATTTATCCAGTCATAGCCATATTTCCTACTGTCTGTTTCGCGAAAGCTGCCCAAATGTTGCGGCCATATAAACAATTCAAAAACAATATTTTGTTTTGATAATATTAAATTAAAGGAAAATTTAAGAATGAGCCTTCTTTTTATTTCGTGAAATTTTGTCAAATATTGATTTTATTGCGAAAAAATAATTTCCCCATATTAAATCCCCATAGACATATTCACAGAGTGAAGATGTCTATGGGGATTTAACATGGGGATTCTTTTACAATTTCAGAAATACTGGACCGATTTTTAAAATTTAACTTTTGTTTTCTTAGTTAGATCATGTCCAATCTATCTAGCTAGGCTTCGGAGTCAATTTCCAATTTGTTTCGTTGTTTGACTCCTCCCACAACTACTCTACCTCTTTTCCCCCCATGTTAAATTCCCATAGAGAAATAAATAATAAAACCAATATTTGACCAAATTTCACGAAATAAAAAGGCTCATTCTTAAATTTTTATAAAATTTAACATTATCGAATAAAATAATGTTCTTGCATTGTCTATATAGCAGTAACACTTGGGCAGGTTTCGTGAAACAGACACTCAGAATGGTATTCCATATCGTTTCCAGCCCTGCAGATGTTGTACCTGTCCCAGAACTTGCACAATATCTCCACCGGCATAGTATCCATGGAAACGGGACAGAACGCCATCTTGTTCGAGAAAATAAGACCGCCACTTCTTAATGACATCGTATTGGATGAAGCCCGCGAATATCACATAGCAACAGTTGACGTTACCAAGGAAACAGACTGCGCATACCGTTGCTACATTGTGGATGACTGTAGGGCGTTCATTGTTTGGTGCAGATCAAGTGTGAAATGTGATAAACATGTCTGTACGTTATTAACTGGAGTAAACATAAACTCACTAGGCAATACCACAGGTTCTTGAAGAACGGTTCATATTTCGGTGGTTTATGTGTTATTTCGGTATATCTGGGCCCGGTTGCTCAAAACCTCTGTTAGCTTAACAGACTGTTAAATCCTTAGCAATGCTAAGGATTTAACAGTCTGTTAAGCTAACAGAAGCTTTGAGCAACCGGGCCCTGATGGTTTCGGTGCATTGTTACAAACATACAATTTACGTCACCTCCCGGGAGTTAGTACACGTATATGTACGGTAATTTGACAGCATAAAAGGGATCCGAAAGCTCTGAACGGTGAATGTGTAGATAATTTACGATTTCTGTCGTGTGTAATGATTGAGCATTAGTAATTGCACAAAACTATGTAAATTACCCAAAACCAACGAAATCTACCCAAATCTACCCAAAATTCACCAAAGTACCCATATGACATCAACATACTGACCATCTGATCAAACACCTGTGGGAAATACAGAAGTAAATAACTATTCAACATCGCTGTCGGCCTATCAATGTCTTCTCCGCCCGGGTGTGGGGGTTGGGACACCTGTGGAAAACCCAGGGTGATTGAACACATTTCAATATCTTATCACATCTTTGATACAGTTTCGAGTTTTGTTTCTGCATTTACACAGCACATGGGCAATGCATGGACATGAGGATGTGATAACACAGTTAGATCATGTACGATCTATAATGTTATGTTGTTATCTCCTCGTACATGCGGACGAACCGTCATCTAACTGCGGCATAGCACCCCACCCAACCCCGTTTGCGGCTAATTCCTGCATCGTTGAAATTTCCCGTAGTTGCCCGCCGTCCGCACCACCCCCACCCCCACCCCACCGGCAAGGAAGACATTGATAAGACCATGAAGGTACCTATATGTGTGTTTTATAGTAGTGAGTATGCAACTTAACCCTTTCCCTGTTTTGCGATATTTCGACTCTTCCAAATCCAAAACATCTGAATAAAAGAATCAAATGCTGGGTCCAATGATGGTTAAATTATCTGATAGAGTAGAAAACATTGTGGGAAAAGGAGAAATTGCTTGTTACAAGCAATTTCTCCTTTTCCCACAATGTTTTCAAAAGACATCTACAGGAGAGGCGTGAAAAGTCGTCTCTATCAGGGAAAGGGTTAAATGTACATGCCCACTCAGTAGACACAAACTGTTATTTATATCAGAGACATCATATGAGACATTTTCTGGCAAAGTAAACATTCATTCACCATTACACCACGTATTGATTGGCAGTATTATCCATTTTATATCAGACGTAACTGTCCACACTGATATCAGGGGCGATAACCGTGTTCCTTTAAAATGTTAACGAACATTACTATTTATATTCTCTGTATTTATTTTCAGATGTGCAATTATCATACTTTATAATCTGTGGAAAAATATATGTTTTCATGTGACGCATTAGTATAAAAATACCACGACTCATTTGCATATGAAAATAGCCTGATATCACGCGCGTCACTATCAGTAAACTACATATTACTAAATGATTATATCTGAATAGCGGCCACTCGTAATATTTGGAACTGGTGGAATAGTGACACAATTATGCACTTATTTAATTCCTATAAAGAACATTTAGTGCCTACTGAGTGGGCATGTACCTTTAAAGTGTAATTGTCACGCATTTGATTTTGCTGTGCATTATAGAGCATCGTACATGCGTAATGAATATTTACTGATTTGTGTATGTAATTGGAGAAATGGGGCTTATGGGCTTAGCGACCAGTGTAGATCCAGATCAGCCTGTGCATCCGCACAGTCTGATCAGGATCTGCACTGTTCGCTATTCGATCAATGAAACACCCGGCCAGCTTCTAATAAGTAATACATGTCACTATAAGGCTGCAGGAGTGTGCTATTTGATCTTGAGCTACACTGATCATAAATCCCAGTCACATTTCTCCAGTCACAGCCACATTTTGTGATAGGCTAAGTCGAGTTACTTATGCAACCGGTAAAGGAATACAATACATGTCATATTAAATCTTAGCGAACCTTACATTATATGTATTGCATAAACCAAGAATAATACATTGAAGCAGTACTGGTCGCCACACAAATTGTATGTACCAATGTCATTTACATATGTATCACAATATTGATTTTATTACCACGGTCCTATAACTTTTGGCCATTAAGCAAATTAAATATAAAACATATTTATGTAAATGTAAGTACTTTTTCATTAATAACAAAAAGTCACCCTCCCCTTTTTTTATTTGATGAAATTCCATCAAATATTTTCAAAATCAAACTTTTGTTTTCTTACATCATTTCCAAGCTATCTTGCCAGGTTTCGGAGTCAATATCCAATAAAATCAATATTTCATCGAATTACATCAAACAAACACAATTGGGGAGGGTGACTTTTGTTATGAATGAAGGTCAACTTTTGTTACTGATAAAAAAAAGTATTTAAATATTTTTAGGTTTAATGTATTTAATAACCAAAATTTCGTCGGCATCTAAACGTGAAACCGACAGTACATGCATGTTATTACACTGTCATTACTCCGCAAATACCTGTTTCATGCAGCAAAGTGTATGTACATTAAGTAAATGAATTAATGTTACATGTAGTGTTCTTGATTGATTGTACGTTCCAGCAAAACAATGGTGTTAGAAAATCCAGTGGCCATCCGTATGACCGGGAACTGCTATTTACGTTTCCATTAGAAAACAAGGTGCATGATCACGTGGTTACAACAACAACAACAACAATGGCTGAACGTGTTGAAAGCGCGCCCACTCCTGTCCAAAGTAAGTATTATTTGATATTTTCCTTAATAGGCAACGGATTTTTATGAAATATGGCACAGCAAACGCGTACTGATGAGCTGCATTTGGTGGTCCCGGGAGTTCCGCACATAAATGTCGTTTTTGTTATGAATCGATTTCGACAAGGAAATCTGTTCTTCGCAAAACGACAGAAGTTTGTGCCAAAGTACCGAGACCACCAAATGCAGGTTAACAAGACGCGTTTGATGCAACACACTTCATCAAAATCCGTTACATAATAAGGACAAAATAAAAGAAAACGTACTTTGAATCGGAGAGATCTGGAAGTTTCAGTACTTGTTGTTGTTGTTGTTGTAACTACGTGATCATACACCGTGGACAAGAGAAATATAAAATATAACGTTCGTTTCCAACACAATTTCAAGGAAATTCCGTGGCGAGTACGACATACATCACGTCTCATTATTACGTTCGTCCGGTGCCACGACAAAGCATTCATTACTCGTTATCTTACTCCATATATTTGATGCCCGGGGACCATTTATTTTACCCAGAATGCCCCGGCAATGGCCGGCAAAATGGATGCCGAAGTAGACTTTGTGGTACTCCTTACACTCCGAGTAGTCGAACATACACCTGTAGGGCGCCACGTTACCCCGGCTGCACGCCCGGTCTTCACTTCCGGGGCAGATGCGGAATGGCGAACGCCGAGATATCGCTTGTTCGTAATAAAACACTTCATTTCTGTGGTGGTACGGCTTCTTCTGCTTGCGACAGATCCCGAAAAAGCACGCCGGAAGTTGCGTCACAAAGTCGTTTTTGTTGACGATTCGCCAGCTGTTATTCACTAGCATGTCATGGTGGAAAGCGTAGTCTCGGTCTCCGACCCGAGGCATTCCGAATGTATACAATGACATCCGGTGCTTCGGAACGACTCCGTCACTTACCAACGCCGCACTAGCAATGGATGCCACAGCGCCACCTAGCGAATGTCCCGTTAACGTCACGGAATAATCCGAGTATTTCCAAACCAAAGCACCCAAGCTGCTACGCACGCAGGAATACATTTTGTTGTTGGCGTTTGAAAAATACTGTTGCGCTTTTCCGCCTGTTCCAACATCACGTTTCCATAGAAAGAAAATCGCCAGCAACTGGTCCACAAGTTGCCAGTGATGGTGCGTGCCTCTGTATGACACCACGATGGATTTCATCTTGTGGGACACCGCTATGAAGGCGAGACACTCCTTGTACGTGAAAATATAATCGTCACATCGCCGGGCGATCACGTGGGTGACGACATATCCCATATTCCCCTGCGCCAAATCCAAACACCGCGCAGGTTCGTCGGAATACGCGACAGCGGACATAACCGCCATTTGGTAAGCTGTGGTCGGGTTATACGCGTCATACAGCACACTGTTACAGCGAGATGGCCGTTTGACGTTCATGTACGACCGGCACGGGTTGGCGGGCGAGAAATGGGCGTGGCACGTGCTGGAAATCGGGCACCAGCGGCACGGCTGCCGGGTCCAGGACTTCCGGCGGGTACAAGTGTCGCAGCTCAGCATCTGGTCACAATCGTGGGCAGTAACCCATTGCGTCAACACCGCGAATAGCAACACAAGGTGCACGCCGTATACGTACATGATACGGAAGGAAACAGCACAACTATGACTGAGGATTTACTTGATTATGTGCATTGTATTATAATCCAGCCACGCGATATAGTCATATCACAACACATGCACAGTATGTGTATAATACTTCCACAGGTCATCTATCTGTTCATACAGTTAAACATCCTTGTTTTGTGATGTTTTTCACACAGGCATTAGGCGTGTTTCTGCTTTCATCTGTATTACTACATATGAATAACAAGGCTTTTTAACTTTGGTCGGACACGACCTCGTATCATATCGATTTTATTAACGTTAATGTAAATATTTTGGCGGAAAATGCGTATGTTCATTTGAGAATTATTATCTTACATAGCACACATGTAGTTGGAATATAATTATGCAAATAATATCGAATTACAGCTGGTTATCCTATGTCGGACACGACCTCGTATCATAACAAATGAAATGATGTGTTTAGGGCTCTAATGTCAATATTGTAGTGGAAAGTTCATATGTTCATTTGAGAAGTATCGTTATCCTGCAGAAATACATATAATGCATAGGCAATTACAATTTTAAACATGTTATTGTGTTATGATACGAGGCCGTGTCCGACCAAAGGTATAAGCCTTGTTATTCATATGTAGTTATACCGATGAAAGCCGAAACACGCCGAATACCTGTGGTTTTTCAGAGAAATCTCAAGTTTAAACATGTTATTTTGTTATGATACGAGGTCGCGTCCGACCAAAGGTATAAGCCTTGTTATTTATATGTAGTTATACCGATGAAAGCCGAAACACGCCGAATACCTGTTTTTTTTCCCAGAGAAATCTCCATAAAATGAGAGCCTGTAACAGGATCTGACGAAGTACCCACGTTCCTCATTTGTCATTACACACATGATGGAAGTATCGATATTATTGAAGTGTGTTTATTAGTAATATAAATCCATGACCGTTTTCCACGAAACCGTATTAACCCTTAGACCGCTACTCACAACAATAGTCGTCTGCTGTTGCTTTTATAGCTTGCCTTATTTCTCAATAAAAACATGGTTTGACAGCACTTCAGAATCATTTCCAATGGAAATGATTCTGAAGTGCTGTCAAACCATGTTGTTAATTATTCTAAAGTGCTGTCGAAGCATGTTTTTGATGATACAAATGGAAAATAGGAAATAAACAGCAGACGACAAAAAGAATAAGACAGCGGTGTAAGGGTTAAATGAAAGTTACATATTCATATGACAAATTGCACTTTTCACGATTTCTGATTTCCAGATGAAATAGTCGAGTGCACTTTCTACAATGTTCTAGTTTCCGGTGCAAATTCCAATCGCAAAATCCATCACACTCACTTAATTAGGTGTATTTTATACGCGCGTTGTACCGATTGTGAACGCGAGAGTTCAGTCATACGTGAATCGTGTCCATTGTGAATACCATACGTGACACTTCGACTGTTAAAGGTATATGCCCACTCAGTAGGCACAAACTGTTCTTTATATCGGAGACATCATCCGAGATATGTTCTGGCAAAATAAACATTCATTGACAATTACACCACGTAGTGATTGGCATTATTATGCCTTATATATCAGACGTAACTTTCCACAATGATATCAGGGGCGATAACCGTGTTTCCTTAAAATGTTAACAGACAATACTATTTTTACTCTGTATTATTTTTTTTCTATGTGCAATTCTCATACTATATAATCTGTCGAAAATATTATTGTTTTCAGGTGAAATGGTGCTTATTGAATTTGCGACCAGTATAGTCCCAGATCAGCGCCTGCATTGTTCGCCATTACATCAATGAAACCACCCGTCATATTTGTAACAAGCAATATAGATCGTTATCAGACTACAGGAGTGTGCTATTTGATCAGGAGCTACATTGGTTGCAAACACCATAAGCCCCATTTCTCCAGTCAGTGCCCAAATTCAATTCCTGTGGCTGTCACGAGGGACAATACGACTGGTCATGATAAAATGGTTCTTAATGCGGTTGTTGCGACCAGTGTAGCTGTAAAACACACTGCGTATCCGCTCAATCAGATCAGGGCCTAGTGTTTATCAGGCACCTAGTGGCACATTGACTGATTATACGCTGGAAGATAACAAAAGGTAGCACAGTGGAACCTCTCTAAACCGGACACCCTGGGAGGTTCCCAGGGTGTCTGCTTCAGCGATGTTCCGCTGTAAATCAGACAAATGGGCACTCAACGACATGAACGTGTGGTGTGTAATCGTGAAAATACAGGGATAAATAACACTAAAAAAATATAAACAGGGATAAATACGGAGCCCCGCAGGGACATGGACTTTTTTGTATTAATTCGTTCCCACGAAATAACAATTCGTTCCCTCAATTTAACAATTCGTTCCCTCGAATTAACAATTCGTTCCCACAAAAATTCGTTCCCACGAAATAACAATTTGTTCCCTCAATTTAACAATTCGTTCCCTCGAATTAACAATTCGTTCCCACAAAAATTCATTCCCACGATATAACAATTCGTTCCCGTGGGAACGAATTGTTATTTCGTGGGAACGAATTGTTAAATTGAGGGAACGAATTCTTAATTCGTGGTAACGAATTGCTAAATTGAGGGAACGAATTGTTATTTCGTGGGAACGAATTAATAAAATGAAAAGTCATGCAGAGCATGATTTTATTAGCCGATCAAATCAGAGTTCAATATATGTCCACATTTTAGTAGTTACCGAATCTCAGGGAAAAATGAGAGAAGTGTTGATTTCCTCCCCAACCAAATTCTCCCAGTTATATTTAGCTATCAATAATTCCAGCACAAAAATATTTACACAATTCCCTAACATTTGATTGGTCCGTAGCAAGTCTCTGTCCAAAATTTATATCCCAGTAAACTCCCATACCGAACTACTTTCCGTAACCGTCAGGCGCAGTTAAAATAATTCTTAAGAAAACGGAAAATAAACACATTTTCTTGATGAATTTATTTCAAATGCTGGAATTATAAGGAATGAATGGCCTTTTTGTGGAATTTATCTGGGATATAAACTTGGAAAAGTCGCGGGAATACTGGACGAGGCCTTCCGGCCTTCGTCCAGTATTCCCGCGACTTTTCCAAGTTTATACCCCGATACATTCCACAAAAAGGCCATTCATTCCTATATTAATATCTGATCATAGCAATACTTATCTTATGGTAGTCAAATGTAAACATTATTATTCCAGTTGAACGAATTAACCTTTGAATATAGGTGAAGGCGCTTATCATTACACAAATATGTACATTGTAGCAAGTCAACCGAAATCTCATAAATACCATATATTAGTGTAGTTTACGTAAATTCTTTAATATATCCATCAGAAATGTTTTTTAACAACTTACACCAATTTCCAAGTTAAGGACCATGACCTATTGGCTCATATATTGGCGATTTTTTGGAAACCTTATACATTCCCCGGGTGCCATAAATTAACACGAGGTGCCGGAATCTTATATATATACCTACAATTGCCCCTGGACTAGAAGGCAAACCGCCTAACTTTAGTTTACCGAACTATTGTAGTTAAAACGTTTATTTATAGCCAAATTGCAAACCGCCTAACTTTAGTTTACCAAACTCTTATATTTATAGCCAAAGTGTGTTATTTCGCTATATTTAAAGTTTTCAACAAAAATAATGGCCAAAAATGAAAAATTATCTGGTTGATGTAATTTGGAAGTGATACAACAAATTTCGCGTTTGTAGATTACAGAATATAGGAGAAAAGGGTGGTTACAAACTTTTTCACAAATCGCGGATAACCAAAAAGTTTGGTGTCCATTGAATTTTGAGACTACTTTATTTTAACAACTTTGAAAAGGCTTCACCTAAGGACCATGCCGGTAAAGTTTGGTGTCCATTGACCAAGCGGTTCGGTAGAAGATGATTGAAAATGTTGCCGGACGACGGACGGACAAAAAGCGGTAATGAAAATAGCTGGGTAGACTGGGTAGAACCAGTACTCTGCACTGTATGGGGTGGGGTGGGATCGCAGCATCGGTGCTGAATTTACAACAAAATATTCCTCAGTGAAATTACGACATCCTGATCTGGCGTTTCAATGTGCCCATTGTTCTTCAAACTCCGAGAAACCCTTCTTTATAATAGTAATTTATCAATGATCATGTGACATTTACACCAGGATCGAGCGAGCGGTTATTATTGTATACCACTAAAATATGTAAAGTTTGAGCAATAGTTCACCAATGCTCGCGCATAGCTATTGTTGTAATGTGTGTGTGTGTGTGGGGGGGGGGGGATTTACATTTACTGATGTATAAGTAAAAGAATGAGCGATTTATAAAGTTTAACCATATAAATAAGCAACAAAGGAACGAAAATTACAATAATTTTAATTACACTTCTACGTACTGGAGCTATATATCATTATCAGTCCACTTCAGCATGTTTTTTAGTAAATTGTGAAGCTGCTTTCTCTCGTATTAAACTCAGTAAAATGCTGCATCTGCAGTGACGTCACGTGACATCACATCGTCACGTGAAATGATCTTGCAACAAAAATGGAGACAAGATGATTATTTTGTACATTCAGAAACAAAAATCTGGAATATTTTGATATGCAACAGAGACCTGTGGCGAAAAATATTAAGCGAGCATTGTCAATGTGCGAGCATTGTCAGCGTCACCTCCACTCTACTTAATGACGGCCATTTTATTTTGCCTTCTTTAGTTCCTAGTTTAATCAAAACCTTCCCCAAAACATCTGGCATCTAAGAAGGGCCGTAATGGCTCCACTTTTCTCTCGGTACAGTATAAATATACTGCAGGGACAATCCCCACTCGTATATTGTTAATTAACAGTTTGTAGCGTATATTCTGGGCGGTATTTATACTCAAATGTACTTTGCAAAACATATTACCTGTATCTGGTTGTCTATCTTCTCGCAAATTAAGCTGGCGCGCATATCAAGATCACGTGATCGGCAACTGTTCGATTGATTGGTCAGCTGGGTGAGCCAACATTGGTCCGGTCCAATCAAATCACGAATAAAAAATATCACGCTTTGTAACGAATACAAGGCAAGCCGCCTAACTTTAGTTTACCGAACTCTTGTTAAAACGTTTATTTATAGCCAAATTACCGAACTCTTGTAGTTAAAATGTTTATATATAGCCAAATTGTGTTATTTCGCTATATTTAAAGTTTTAAACAGAGATAATGGCCACATATGAAACATTATCCGGTTGATGTAGTTTGGAAGGGATACAACAAATTTCGCGTTTGTAGATTACCGAATATAGGAGAAAAGGGTGGTTACAAACTTGTTCACAAACCAATGGATAACCAATATATAGCCGAATAATAAAAAAAAGAATTTTACGTCCCCTGCGGGGCTCCGTAGATAGACGACACTAAAACCGGTAAATATAATGACACACATTATGTCTCTATGTCCGCATTAGAGAGGTTACACTGTATTGGTGTAATGTAACCGGTAAATATAATGACACACATTATGTCTCTATGTCCGCATTATAGCGGTTACACTGTATTGGTGTAATGTAACCGGTAAATATAATGACACACATTATGTCTCTATGTCCGCATTAGAGAGGTTACACTGTATTGGTGTAATGTAACCGGTAAATATAATGACACACATTATGTCTCTATGTCCGCATTAGAGAGGTTACACTGTATTGGTGTAATGTAACCGGTAAATATAATGACACACATGTCGTTCTATGTCCGCATTAGAGCGGTTACACTGTATTGGTGTAATGTAACCGGTAAATATAATGACACACATTATGTCTCTATGTCCGCATTAGAGAGGTTACACTGTATTGGTGTAATGTAACGCTGTCAATCCCGTATTATAAAACTACTTTCGTTCACGTTTCATTGGTCGAATTAAGACTCGTGATGTACTGAATTAGAAGCAAATAATTCCCAGTGGCGGGGGTAATTAGACAGCAAAATAATTCCCAGTGGCGGGGGTAATTAGACAGCAAAATAATTTCCAGTGGCGGGGGTAATTAGACAGCAAAATAATTTCCTGTGGCGGGGGCAATTAGATAGCAAAATAATTTCCAGTGGCGGGGGTAATTAGACGGTCAAATAATTTTGGAATGCATGCATTTATACAAGCGTGTTCCTTGTATCCTTTATTCAGTATTGTATACATGAATACTTGTATTGAAATATTTACAGTTCAACCGGAGAAAGCTGGTCTTAATTTCGATGGATTTGATTAAATTCACTGGTGATAATAAGTATATTAGTCGCGCATATTTATATATTTATTACACAAACAGGTCTCGGAGTGGTCACATGTCGGATTTACAGCGGAGCATCTCTAAACTGGACACTCCGGGGTTCTCATTAAACGTCAGAAAAACATGAATATATTTGATTTGGTTTTCTCTTATAACTTGTGAGAATTAAAACCGAATATATTGACATATCGGTGTTTTGATCACATGCATTGTTAACATGAATAAGGTGTTTTGATCCATTAAATAAAGTAATGAAAAGAATAATAGATGCATATATTTACAACAAAATTAAAATGGCTGTTTTGATCAATACATCTTTTCACATACAGTAAAGCATGTACTCTGGGCTGGCAAATTGAAAGAAAGAAATATCCTTATGATAATAGTAGAGGTAAATAACCCTGTTGTGTAAAGTGACCAGTGAAAATAATATTATTTTCACTGGTAGTATACGACCAGTGTAGCTCCAGATCAGCCTATGGATCCGCGCAGTCTGATCAGACCCTACACTGTTCGCCATTCACGTAGTAAAGCATCTGTCGTGCTTCTAACGATCAATATAGTGTTATCCGGCAATAGGAGTGTACGCGCTATTTGATTGGGAGCTACACAATAAGCCCCATTTACCAGTCAAAATCGCATATATTATCATGAATGCCACTACATGTATATGGCATACTATAACTGTTTGGCGGTCATTTTGGATTGAGGAACATTTCTCAAAACGCTCAAGGATGACAGGTCATCAGCCGGATTATTGATGTGAATGACATGGACAAGCAAAATCGCCAATAAAAGTACTGAACGTCCTGAAATGCTTCGTATGATGTGTTTGTGGATGACAAATAAACTAATAAGTAATAGAGTGGAAAAATAAGCGCGGGAATTTCACAGCAACAACAACAACAACACTTTTCAGAAACCTTACGAAAAATGGCACAGATCATGACAGTTCCGCATATCTGATGCGTTGGTCGATCTCTACAATATACCCTTTACAGACAAACGAGATGATGTCATGATCTGCCATAACAGTACTCAAATAAACAAACGAATTTACATTGGGGGAAAACGTGGAGTTAAAAATAGATTTTTGGAAACACCAAAATGACAAGAGATTTCTATTCTGAAACCGAAGATTATATTCGTACACCGAACCATGGAGTTACGAATGGCGAATAATCAATTATGGCAGTTAATCGTCGCACCCTGAGACTACCTTTGACTACGGAAACATTGGCAACAGCATAAATTTAGCACAAAACGCAAACAAAACAGTAATCACACTGAAAATGCGATCAAGCTAAGTTTTTACGAACAATTTTTTATTGTGTAATACCCGTGCATAAAAGCTGTAAGACCTCCAATTTGGATGTTGTTTGTATAATTCTTCGCTAGCGATAAAAAAAAATGTTATTCAAAACAAGGTTAAGCTCCCGGCTGCCAGACTATTAGGTGTGTTACGATTGTCACGCACGCCTGCTATTTAGGCCAACATTGACCTACATTTTCCTGAATATCTGGCCAATTACTGTAACTAGTATGATGCTATGAAATGCAGCCATCTATGATGTACATTGTAGTATCACCCGCTGATAACACTGCTCTTTAAACTCTTTAAGGTTACCGCTCACACACACGCTCACTTCAGTATCACACCCAATCACATAATAGTATAGAAATTTGAAATCATGTTTAGGGGCAGAGCTTCGAGACAGGGCCGGTTAAACAATAATTTATAGTTCACATATTGATTTTTTAAAAATTGACGTGTGAATGTTACCATGTTTATTACATACCTGGTTAAATTTGCTTTTTTTTCCTGTGAGCTACAGGTATTTGTTTGTTTGTTTATTGGTGTTTAACGGCCTATCAACAGCTAAGGTCATGGAAGGCCGGGCAAACGGGTTCGATCCCGTTTTAACCTGCTACATGGGATGTTTACATAGAGAAAAAATATATATTCAACCCTGAAATTAAAATAACCGGACCTGGTGCCAGGTCCGTACCACACCAAGTCACTTGCTATAACCAGATTAAACTGTCACATACAAAATACCAAAGACGTATGTGAGGGCCAAACCTGTAGACTATTTCACCAACATTGCAAAGTATACTTTTCTAGCAAAGTATACTTTAGGGAGAAATTTTCAATTTTAGGATAAATTTATTAATTTTTATTACACTGAATTTATTACAATCAGTATTACATGCAATACATTCAGTATAATAATTCTGCATATTTTTAATCATCAAATATATGCAGTCGTTAGTTCTATATGAAATAATGCATTTCAGGAAAAGTAACTGATTACTCCCTCAAAGTATACTTTGCTAGAAAAGCAAACTTTGCAATGTTAGTGAAATTGGCTACAGGTCTCTGGTCGGAATTCCGGTAAGGATGAGTGAGTGAGTGAGTGAATAGTGTTTAACGTCCGCTTTTCTGACATAGAGGTACAAGCCTCAGTACAAGCCTCGTGTCCCGTATCCACCTGTCCGAGGGGGGTAAATCCCAACTTCAGAACTCAATATTTACAATCAAAATATATATTCAGTCCTGAAATTAGAACAACCTGATCTGGTGCCAGGCCCTCGCCACACCAGCATCATTTATCCCATCCCCTAAAAGTAATAGGATTAGCGCTAATCTTACTTTTATATATGGGGCATAGTCCGACTCAACTCTCACATACAAGAAAGCCAAAAATGTACATGAGGGCCAAATCCGGTATAGTGGGTTCCGGAAAGTATGAACCCAATCGTTAAGCCAGTTTAGTCGCCTTTTACGACAAGCAATGGCTACTGCAGCACTATTCTCAGGATCAGTTGATCCCGCCCCGGTGCCGTTAGATTACCCATCACATGCTCCCACCTGCCACCCACATGAGCTACAGGTACAGGTACTCACCAGCAGGTACTCACCAGCAGTCCTCTTCACTGAATAACCTTATATTCATGATTACATGTTATGTACGCGTGATCATGAATTCCATCCAGGCAGTGCAGTGAAGAGGGCTAGTTAATACAAAGTAATGACAATATAAGCAAATGTTGAGTTTACCATTTATTTCACATAATTCTCCGCACTATGTACACAATATACACGATTATATATCACATATTGGAAAGGATATACAGTACATGTATAAGCATATTGACAATACAATATGCACCATCATCACATGGACAAAATGTGTAGAAAATGCTTCCAAATGTCATCTATTTTCCTTTGAATGCTGATGTTCAATTTCTTAAGGAAGACCAATGAACATGCATATTTATGGCTGTGACTGGAGAAATGGGGCTTATGTGTTTTGCGACCAGTGTAGATCCAGATCAGCCTGTGCATCCGCACAGGCTGATCAGGATCTGCACAGTTCGCCGTTCCATCAATGAAACGCCCATCATGCTTCTAATAAGCAATATATATCGGTACCAGGCTAGAGGAGTGTGTTATTTGATCAGGAGCCACATTGGTCACAAACCCCATTTGTCCAGTCACAGCCACATTTATGTTTATTTGTTTGTTTATTAGTGTTTAACGGCCTATCAACAGCTAAAGTCATGTAAGGCCGGGCAAACGGGTCCGATCCCATTTTAATCTGCTGCATTGGGGGGAAAATCCCAAAATCAGAACGGAATACTTACATCGAGAACAAATATATTCAGCCCTGAAATTAGAATAACCTGACCTGGTGCCAGGTCCATACCACACCAGTCACTTGGCCCCTTCCCCTAAAATAGGATTACGAACAATCGTAATACTCACATAACCAGATTCAACTGTCACATACAAAAATGCCAAACACGTATGTAAGAGCCAATCCAGGTCTCCAGTCGGAATTCCGTTAAGGATGAACCCCGATCGTTAAATTACCCATCGCATTCTCTCACCTGCCACCCACAGCCACATTTATGAATAGACAATGTTATAAAACAGATTTGGACAGTTTGCCTCCTTTAAAATCATCAAAAGTAATGTTTTCATTAGGATATTTTCTTAGTTTCAAGTAAAGAAGTTTTATCAGCACATTATGTATTTAAATATTTATATACTCCTAAAATCAGAAATTAATATTTACATAATATATATTCAGTCCTGATATTAAAATAACCTGATCTGGTGCCAGATCCTCACCACACCAGTCACTTAACTCAGTTACAACTAACTAAAAGTAAATTAGTTTGTTTGTTTGTTAAAGTAAATTAGTACTAATCTTACTACTTATATACATGGTATAACTCGCACGTACCAGACAGTCAAAAAAGTGCTCAAGTGCCAAACAATATCAGCACATTGGGTGCACACGAGATGATTATAATGTGCTATACAAAGCATGTTTATGACGGAGTGAATGATTGTTTGCCCGACCACCACCCACTCATCCACGGACGGACGTCGGCGGATTAAGGGGGGTGCGTATGCACCCGTCGCATCACCTCTGCGTATGGGCCTGGTAACAACAATACGTTCACCGAGAAATTAATAACAGAACTGTTTTTTTTTTATTAGTAAACTTAGATACTGTGAATTGGTATCCCGCATGAAGATTGTTAAACATGAAGTGTTAAATATGTTTTTTGTTTATTAGTGTTTAACGGCCTATCAACAGCTAAGGTCATGTAAGGCCGGGCAAACGGGTTCGATCCCATTTTAACCTGCTGCATTGAGAATACGCTGTCGCCAGCTAAAATATGGGTCCCCGCTGATGAAATGTACTTTGACGACCAGCGTAGCCTTTGATCAGACAGCGCACCTATTACCTATATACATTGCGTGCAATGTTTGATTTGTGCCTACCATGGTAATACACTGGGATATGTATATCCTCCGTATTCCGCAATGTGGACAGTTACATTTACCTATGTATACTGGTAAGGACGTCAAGTGTTACAGTAACTGTTTATGATCTCTGTCATAAAAGGCACTATATCGGTTATGTTATCATTGCTGCATTGTTAAGTGTAGGTCATTGTCTAGATTTTCGATTTCGCCCTAGGCAACGGTACATATGCTTTGGACAGTGCGGTTAACATCCACAATTCACGGAATTATTAACTGTCCGATTTATAATGCAGCTGTCTAGCCATGCTCTAGGCTTCCGTTGAGTACATATGGGCAGTATGGACACTGGAGTTCAACGATATAGTATACCGATATTGACCCACACGATCTTCGTTTTGGCTATGCGAAGCAAACGTCAGTGTGAGTATTCATATTTGACATTGCTCTGTGTGTACAAAGCAAAGATCAAGGCATTGTGTATATATTTTGCATTGTCATTATATTTATACTTATCATGGTGCCTGGCGCATAATGGCTCTGTAACGCAGCATGCACAATGCTGCGGTGCAGAATCATCGCGGACGGTACACGTGTTTGAGGCGTGTAAATATGCGTAAACGTATGTCATTGTCCATTAGTTTTGTAAATATGTTACATGTATTTATGTTCTATCATTGTCTTGTACTCTTCATGATTATGGAGGATCAAAATAATCTATTTATCTACCCTTCCCCTAAAATAGGATTACGAATATCGTAATACATGTACTCACATAAGGGGTATAACCAGATTCAACTGTCACATACAAAATGACAAAGACGTATGTGAGGGCCAAACCAGGGGGCCGTTTCACTAAACTTTGTACGACTAAAATGTTCGTACGTGTAAAATTATGATAGTCTGTAAATTGCACATCAACACTGTTTTCTTGTAAACAATTATTGGATTTACATTTATTGAGCATAGGCTGCATATGCAGCCTATGCTGAATAAATGTAAATCCATCAATTGAAATTTCTAGACGATCCTAAATATGCGCTTATGAACATTTTAGTCGCAAGAAGTTTAGTGAAACGGGCCCCAGGTTTCCAGTTGGAATTCCGGTAAGGATGAACCCTGATCATTGGGCACGGATACAAAGGCTGATATGGGGCTACTCTGGTCAGTACTGACATAAGGTCTCTCTTCTCAGCCGGCGGGTCATATAAGCGTTCGGCACACGCTCCTTCCTATATATATGTACATGATATTTAATTATTACTAACAACACAATTATAAAATCTACATTCAATCCATAACAGTGATAAAATATTTATTGTGTGGACAAGCTAGCGAGTACCTATGGCCCGTACAAGGTGAATATCTGGTACGTCATTTCTATTGACTTTCAACTTCCCACATAAATAAATACAAACAAAATGTACAACTTTTGTATGAAGAAGACAACACACATCTCTCAACCACACAAGTTTGGCTTGCTTCCATTTGCTTCAGTAAAATTCTGTAAACAGTAAGGGCAGAGATCGGAGACAAGCTCGAATCAACACATCCACTATTGTAAACTCCAACGTAAACATTTTGGCAGGAATTTCACAAGCTGGCTTGAGAATTATTGTGAGGGTGATTCCGGAACTGATTGTAGGAGGGTAGTGGAAGGCACCTGAATTTATATTTATGGGTGGTGCGGTCGAACACATGAAATTCATCAGAAAATTAATTACATGGGTAGTGTTTTTCACCCCAAAAACGTGCCTTCGACTCCCACTACACAATTAATTCCGGAATTGCCATTAGATTGCTGAAAAACACAGAAGATATACAGAAAGATTGATAGAAGCATGATTGTTTTACAAGAATACTGATTGTGTTCCACCCGAGTTAGAAACTATTCTATAAAGCAACTCAATCAAGTATTGTAAAAAATAATTGGGCTTCAATCTTTCTGACTGAAATTTTTTAATATTTTTTTCCTTTTTTCTGCACAGAAGTAGATGTTGTGACCAATCATTTGAACCATCTCGCAAAGCGAGATGGTTCAAATGAGTGGTCACAACAAAAAATGTTCATTGAGAAATTAATAAGTATGGTAACTCTTAAAGTGAAACCGGTCATATCTAATGGGTATTGTGTTGTTTTAAATTTTGTAGTTTATAGTATACAGCAATACTGAAGCAACCCACACACCTAGCCATCAATCATTCCTGCAATTGCTAGTACCTCTGTTAGTAGAATTAAATATACGACTCGCCATGACACAAATGTGCTTATTTATTGTCGAGGCATCGTCCAATATCAGCCTTTACGGCGGTCGAAAACTCAAGAAGTCCCCTTTTACTGTATGCCATTCTAGGTGATTCATATTTTGACACCGATAACATATTTATAGACCTCAAGAGTACATTGTACACACTAATTCAAGTACAACAAACCACAAAATATTCAGGTATTTCAGAAGAACACTACGTACACATGCATACACATAACGTCACTTTTTTGTTAATAATTCTTTATCCTATTTTGATTCAACGAAATACAGGCCAAATCTTATAAAACTATTTTGACTCAGAAATGTGCTCAACATGGACTAGCCTGTAACATGTGTAATAGTTATACAGCGGAACCTCTCTAAACCGGACACCCTGGGGACCCCCAGGATTAGAGAGGTTTCACTGAAATTCAACACTATGAGCCATCCACATGCGTGTATATGCATAGGTGCGTAATTTGGGGGTAACTCTTATTTCTCCATCAAAAATGGCAGGTTGTGAGTGTTTTAGAATTGTCTCAATGAGACGATTCTAAAGCACTACCAACTTGCCATTTTGGAGAAGAAATGACAAAGTTTCACCCCAAATTGATAAAATTACGCACCTTAACTGTAGCCTATTTCATCAACATTGCAAAGTATACTTTACTAGCAAAGTATACTTTGAGGGAGTAATCATTTATTTTTCCTGAAATGCATTATTTCATACAGAACTAACGACTGCATATATTTGATGATTAAAAGTATGCAGAATTATTATACTGAATTTATTACATTATCACAGCCAAATGGCTGTGATAATGTAATAAATTCAGTATAATAAAAATTAATACATTTATCCTAAAATTGAAAATTTCTCCCTCAAAGTATACTTTGCTAGAAAGTATACTTTGCAAAGTTGGTGAAATAGGCTACAGGAGCTCTGATTAGTGATACATTATATCAAAACCCATCAAAATCAAACCCATAGATGGTATTGGGGTGTCCGGTTTAGAGATGGTTCCACTGTAGTTCACATATTGAATTTCTAATAAGTTAGTTTGTTACAAATTCAATATGTGATCTATAACTGTCTTATTATTTGGCCCGCCCCATCGTGTGCTGAGTGGAGCGCTGCCCATAAACATGCTTTCAAATTACGATCTATTACGTGATTAGCGACTTGACACCAAATTGATCGTACACACGCGCTAATATGGTGCACGTCGCAGGAAATTACGTCAATGAGGCGGTTTTAAATATAACTTTTAACTTATTGCAGCATTTAATGATTAATTTAATAGATATCGGTGAAAGTGTCGCAATATGCGATCATACCTGACGAAATGCTCTGCATTCATTGATCGAGAAACTAGGGCAAAACATAAATGGTGTTATGTTGTTAATTGCCAATAATGCTTTCTCTATTAAATTAACTTCATAAGGACCCCGGCCATTTCTCTGTTTAACTAACTACACAAGGACACCAGCCTGAGGTCATACAGCTATTCATACAGCTATTCTGACGGACATCTTGGGCAAGTTTGCGACTACCAGTACAAATGTACATGTAGCTAAATTAAAATGAGATGGAATGCCAGTAAGTATACACACAAGTAATCGCAAATGGGATGATGGCTGATAAGAAGTTACGACGTTTGCAACCAAAGGTGAATGCATGCGAGCTGCATGCATTCACCTTTGGTTGCACATGTCTTAACAATAACACATTTAACAGTGATCAATTTCTCTATGTGACATTGGAGATATATTTCCTTTATTCTGAAGAAAAGTGAAATGGTTTACTATTTATTTATTCTATGGTAGCCCCATTTCTCCAGTGACAGTGATAATTAAGAGTTGTGCACTACACAGCCTCGGGTACTGCATACACAAAATCTGCTTCAAGACTAGTGCTCACTATTATAAACATGTGCCATTTATAGTTTTAAATTACAGCAATTTGCTGGCATAATATATTAATTGCACACAATGCTAACAATAACATAAAATATTAGCTTAAACCAAACATGTGCTATTTAATTTTCTATTTAATGAGATGAAAACCTGCTTTGACAATGGACGAGAATCGTATCAAATGAAGACGATTGTCATGTGCTACCAAGTATGTTTTTCTTTCTCCAAGACAATTACCAACTACAAAATTGTGTCTGTAAGATACAGATAGTATACCGAAAACAACTTTAACCAAAAACTTTAACCCGGATGCACGTACGTACGGACGTACGCCAATGTGCCGACTATATCGCGCTGTCCACAAGCGGGCGCGACAAAAATGTTATTTCCAGTCGAAAAAGGGCCATAACTGCGGATGGATTGGGTACATAGCAAAAATGTTATTTCCAGTGGAAAAAGGGCCATAACTGCGGATGGATTGGGTACATAGCAAAATGTTTTATGATACACACTTCTGCAGTTTATGATTTTTATGTATACGGAGCATATTATGAAGAGAATCGGAACTGTAGAAATTGTTCGCCGGACAAGCACTGTGTGATGGACTGATGGACAGACACACAGGTGCAAATTATAATGCCTCCCGACTGGCACCCAGGAGGCATAAAAAACAGCAGACAACAATATCAGGTTTGGGAACTGTTTGAATCCGCGGCCTATGGCCCTGGGGATCAAGTAATTGCCTTGTGCCACGGCAAACGTTTACCCACGTCATGGTCGTACATTATTGTTACATTGTGTAATTTGTACATATATACAGTACTTTCGGTACTTTCATTATAAACCTGTTCCATTCAAACAGCTGATTTACGTATACATATTCCGGGGCCGCAGCTGATCTGGTGAGGTAATGACGCATTCTAGTAACGTCATGAGACACGTGCATTACATAGGTGTTTGCTTGGGCCCAAAATGAGCATTGTCTACATCCATGGTCAAACAGCATGCGCTGTACGTTTGAACACAACTGTGAGCGGTGACAAACAACGACAGTCATGTAACATTTGATTCCCACATTCAAATAGTTTTATATAGTTAAAAGAAATAACAAGTCAACACAGCAACTACACATAACGAAAACAACATCCCAGTTACTGATTCTCAAAATATAATACCATAAATACAGACCATCCTCTTTACAATATATTAAATTAACCCATTACATGAGGAATAGTACACGGTTACAGGTATTTTTTTTATATTTTTTTTATTTCTCAATGAAAGTATATGTTGCGACCACTCATTTGAACCGTCTCGATGAGACGGTTCAAATGGTGGTTGCAACATATACTTCTAAGCACATTTAAAGAAAATATTTATGATTTTCGCCAACCAAAATGCAAACCAAGTTTTACCAACGTAAATTCGTGTGACAACACAGACAAATACAGTAGAACTTCGATAACTAGAACAGGTCTGGCTCGAACACCATGGAAAACTCGAACTGGTTCGACAGTCCCGGCACATTTCCTATATAATTCATGTAATAAAACACCTTAAACCAGAACTATGAATTACTCGAACAGTCGAACCTGTGGATTAGTCCCGTGGACGGTCAAACAGTGGTAATTACCGCTAATAACTCGAACAGGTAAGTCTGTGATCAGCTGCCAGTGTTTGTCTAACGAGGTGCGAATTCGCGTTGAGTAGTTTCCCTTGACGCGGGATGACATTAAATCACGAATCGCAAACAATAGCGGCGTGAACCACAGTGAAAAGGACTTGAATGCGTTATGTGTCATGAACAAACGTTTACTTAAATTTAACTTTGACAGAAGATGTGCCAATAACAAACAAACCGAGATCATGGAATTCTTCAGGCGTTAATTTATAATGTTTATAATTGTATACTGACATTGTTTCGTTTATATTTTCCGTTTGTATATTTATTCCAACCACTGTGCTATGTGCTATTTTTAGACATTGGGAATACCAGTATTATGTATAGACGCAAAGCGGAACATAGCGGTTTATTTGACGTATAATTACATGTAAATATTGAATAAAACAGCAACTTTACAATTGTATTTGTTATTTTTCATTTCTCCCTCCAAATGTAATGCATATACAATGGCATGTCACATCGGTCATCTCATATATTCACATAAGTGATTTTATTGACTGAATGTGACAGTACATTTTTGAAACTTCATTCCCTCGAACTATGCATCGCTCGAACTTAAACTCGATTCCGTTGCCGGTTCGAGCAATCGAAGTTCTACTGTACGTATAAAAGGAGATCACCAAATCCATTGTCTTGTTTACTGGGCAAAACAAATATCTAAGCTACTCGCCCAGTTCGGAAAATCAAACTATATAATTTATATAAAAGTTGTCCATTTTTCTTCTTCAATTTCTTCATTATATAAATCATTATATAAACCACGAGAATGAAGTATATTCAAAATGCATTAATAAACATGTTAGTTACTATTACGGATTGATTACAAATAAAAATGAAGAAAATGTGTTTTGGTAAACCTGGACAGTTTAAATTTTCATTTGTTTTATCTTGCCCACTGTGCATGTAGCGAAGCTAAATATCTGGCTACCCCTCACCAAGCTGCATTCGTTTGTTTGTTGGGGTTTAACGGCCTATCAACGGCTATGGTCATTTAAAGCCGGGTCAATGGGTTTAGTACTGAATCCCATATAGTATCTGTACAAGTACATGTTCATGTTCAAGTACATGTACAAATGGGGGGAAAATCCCAAAATCAGAACTGAATATTTACAATAAAAACAGCCCTGAAATCAGATGATCCTGATCTGATGCCAGGTCCTCGCCACACCAGAATCACTTGTCCCCCTCCAAAAAGCAGTAGGATCAGTAATAATCTTACTACTTTTATAATGGACAATAACCCAATTCAACTCCCAGGTAACAAAAAGTGCCAAAGATAAAAATGTACCCGAGGGCCAAACCAGGCAAATCGTGATTCCTATAAGGAGGAACCCCACCGTTAACTTACGCCATCGCGTTCGCCCGACCAACCACCCACAGCTGCATTCGTATGTTTGGCAATTGTGATGATTACTGTACGTCGACACACATACTTACTGAGCTCCAGTTAAGCTGCGTAATTTGGAGGTAAACTTCATATTTCTCCATCAAAAATGGCAAGTTGGGAGTGCTTTAGAATCGTCTCAATGAGACGATTCTAAAGCACTCCCAACTTGCCATTTTTTATGAAGAAATAACAAAATTTCACCTCAAGTTGGTCAAATTACGCACCTTAACTAGAGCTCTGTACTCATGTCTGTAACCATATGCTACTACACATTACAGCACGATAATATGAATACTTGACGACAGTTCAAGTAAGTCACAACATATACTATCATCACCAAGACAGAACATGCAATGTGGGCTGTCGTAAACACAAGGGTTTACGTAATAAAACACACGGGTTTAATATAAATTGTTGGCATAGACGAAGAAAAGGTCGCTCACCAAACATACCAAGAGCATATATGGTCTCAAATGTTCACATGCATCAAGTGCGCAAATATTGCCCAGATACTGAAGTACACCAAGCTATATTCAAGCCATGGCACAGTGAGCAAACAGTGAACAAGTCCACTGCTACGTGCCACCGGCGCTTCGAACATGTCCGAACAATCACTATCGCGCTACATTCTTAGCCATCTCGATGAGAATCAAATAGAATGGTAATAAGAGACAAGCGACCAGTAGCCTATTTCACCAACATTGCAGTGTCTACTTTTCTAGCAAAGTATACTTTGAGGGAGTAATCATTTATTTTCCCTGAAATGCATTATGTCATATAGAACTAACGACTGCATATATTTGATGATTAAAAGTATGCAGAATTATTATATTGAATTTATTACATTATAATTCCAGCACAAAAATATTTACACAATTCCCTAACATTTGATTGGCCGTAGCAAGTCTCTGTCCAAAATTTATATCCCAGTAAACTCCCATGCCAAACTACTTTCCGTAACCGTGAGGCGCAGTTAAAATAATTCTTAAGAAAACGGAAAATAAACACATTTTCTTGATGAATTTATTTCAAATGCTGGAATTATAAGGAATGAATGGCCTTTTTGTGGAATTTATCGGGGATATAAACTTGGAAAAGTCGCGGGAATACTGGACGAGGCCTTCCGGCCTTCGTCCAGTATTCCCGCGACTTTTCCAAGTTTATACCCCGATAAATTCCACAAAAAGGCCATTCACTCCTATAATCACAGCCAAAATGGCTGTGATAATGTAATAAATGGAGTATAATAAAAATTAATAAATTTCTCCCTCAAAGTATACTTTGTTAGAGAAGTATACATTGCAATGTTGGTGAAATAGGCTACAGGTGTTCACAGATACCCACGATCGCCACAATGGACAGAAAGATGAAAACTACTGTCTGTTTCACGAAACCTGTCCAAAGTGTACGGCTATATAAAAATAATGCAAAAAACAATATATTTTTTTCGAAATTTAAGAGCGAGCGTACTTTTTATTTCGTGAAATTTGGTCCAATATTGATGTTATGGCAAAACATTTTCCACAAGTTAAATCCCCATAGACATCTTCACAGAGAGTGAAGATGTCTATGGGGATTTAACATGTGGATTTTTTTATAATTTCATAAATAATGGACCGATTTTCAAAATGCAACTTTTGTTTTCTTAGTTAGATCATTTCCAAGCTATCTAGCTAGGTTTCAGAATAAATGTCCAAAATGTTTCGTTTTTCGACTCCTCCAAGTTCTCCACCTCTTTTTTCCCCCATGCTAATTTCCCATACAGAACTAATTTTTCGTAATAAAATCAATATTTGACCAAATTTCATGAAATAAAAAGGCTCATTCTTAAATTTTGCTAAAATTTAATATTATCGTAAAAAATATTCTTTTTGCATTGTTTATCTGGCTGGAAAAATTGGAGCAGGTTTCGTGAAACAGACAGTAGATACTCCTCAGCATACTGCTTAAGCTGGGGTATAACTTTATATATTTTTGTGCAAACAAAGCAAACAATTTGTATGTTCCCAATATAAAGATGTAGTATTATCAAACTTAAGAACGAGTAGCAGGTGATACATGAAATGTCTATACAAAGACTGATTATTTTGTATCTAATGCTCAGTACCCTGTGCTTATAAAACTCACCGATACCGTGCTCAAACTTACTCGAAATCCAGCAGTTTCATTGAGCGTCAATCAATGAAATTTCCTGCATGAGAACACAGCATGTACCAAAACAACCCTAAATATTCAGACATTTATTTGGGGAAACATATAAAAATATATGGTTTACCCCACTACAGTGAGCGTGACAATATTTAGGATTAGTATGGCAGTAGTTGTCCGATCACAATAACAATGTATTCGGACATAATTTGTTTTGGGAAACCCCTATTTAATAGGGGTTTCCCAAAGCAAATTGTGTCCGAATATTCAGGGTTACTACGGTAGTCAGAAAGTTTCATCATCACAGGCTCGTTGATTGATCAATCAATCTTTATGGCTCCGTAGATTTTTCTGATGAAGAAGTAGGCGGCATAGAATCCTATGGTGCCGGTCAGGAGCCAGAATGTCACGATCATGAGAATGGTGTAGCCAAAGTAGAGTAGCGTCGAAATGAACGCCGTTATCTCTAACTGGAATAGACACAGAATAGAGCCATGAATAAATATTGTGATTTTCCCACGTGTGAATTTTTATAAAAGATGTCGAGTGCTGATTTTTTTAGGTGACAAATTGATCAATTAGAGGATATATTACCATACAATAAAGAAAATTTGTTGTTTCCAGTGACTGACATATTTTTAATCTCAATTAATTCAATCCTTTTTATGACAAACAAGATTTTCTGTGAAATGAATAAAAATTTCTCTACTTTTTATGAAAAGATTACAAATAATTTATTTAATAAAATATAAATTTGGCAATTAATATTTCGGATGGATGGGGAGGAAAATGGGAAATGAATTATCAGTACTAACCTTAGTAACAAAGTAGAATATAGAGTAGGCAAACACATAGACCGCCGAGCCTCCAGACACGATGAATGATCGCCACCACCATCGGTAGTCCTGCAAACAGCAACATAACATCAGGTATGTCATAAAGTCTAGGAGATTTGTCCATCATGCAGGAATATGGAGATTTTTGGGTAAATATATGAAAACTGGTAGGAAAACAAGCATTTGACGATTGAAGGAGTCAGTGGAACAAATTGCAGACTACTAAACTTCCTACAACTAAAATATTCGTAAGTGCAAATTTAGCATCGTCTGGCAATTTCAATTGATGGATTTACATTTATTGAGCATACCTATGCTCAATAAATGTAAATCCAATAATTGTTTGTAACATCATACCTCTTTCTGATATTTAAAACTGAAAAAAGTGCCCATACTAGTTATTTATGAGTGAAAAGGATAATGGACTAGGCCACTTATTTTACTGACCCTTTCAATTTTGTAATGGCAAATGTTTCAGAAATTTTTACCAGGAATTGTAATATTGTTCGACCTCTATTAGCGACAGAAAGATTCTGATTATATTTAAAATTGGAAGTAAAATGTAAGAACCTTTGGAAAGCATTGGAACAATGTTTGCTATTTTTCTTACTTCTTCTCGAAAGCATATGCTGTGACCACTCAGTTGAACTGTTCCAATGAGTGATAACAACATGTACTTCCGTGCAAAATTAAGAGAATTCTTTTTATTTTTCGTTCAAAATATTGTGTAGCCTCAGCATGTAATAGGTTTAAATAATTCCAGCACAACAATATTTACACAATTCCCTAACATTTGATTGGTCCGTTGCAAGTCTCCGTCCAAAATTTATATCCCAGTAAACTCCATGAACTACTTTCCGTAACCGTCAGGCGCAGATAAAATAATTCTTAAGAAAACGGAAAATAAACACATTTTCTTAATGAATTTATTTAAAATGCTGGAATTATAAGGAATGAATGGCCTTTTTGTGGAATTTATCGGGGATATAAACTTGGTAAAGTCGCGGGAATACTGGTCCAGTATTCCCGCGACTTTTCCAAGTTTATACCCCGATAAATTCCACAAAAAGACCATTCATTCCTATATTAAATTCTCGACTTAAGTAAGAATTGATGTATTCAACACCTCCTTGAGGCTACATACGGCCAAGCAGGCCACTCGGCAGTCAGCCGAGACATTTGTGGTCATCATCGCCATAACGGCACTGTATTTTATACTCACCTCGCCACACAGTTGGAAGTAGACCATGACGATGGAGATTTGTGACACAGATATACACAGGATGACAAACACAAGGAAGAGGAAACCAAACAGGTAGTAAAACTGGTTCTCCCAGATCGCCTGTAGATAAACAATAGACCAGTGTTAGAAATACAGGATCGTACACGAGTTTGAGCTCTAGATAAAATGCGTATTGTCATTGTTTGACGTCAAGTTGCTTAGTTTAAGAACTAAGACACGCACGGGACGCCAAACCAACAAACTCCGCCAAAATGATTTGTGGCTGGGACTGGAGAACTGGGGCTTTTGAAATTGTGACCAGTGTAGCTCCTGATTAACTAGCACAATCTATTTCAATCTATATTGCTTGTTAGAAGCATATCATGTGTTTCATTGATGGAATCGTGAACAGTGCAGATCCTAATCAGACTGCGGATGCACAGGCTGATCTGGATCTACACTGGTCGCAAAACCCATCAGCCCCATTTCTCGAGACACAACCTCATTTGAAAACACACACACATCACATAGTTGGAATGCTCTTATCAGTGAATTGCAGCGTAAACTCTCTACAATAGACATCCTTGGGTGTCTGTTTTAGACAGCGCTCCAGATAAGGTGAGTATTGGCGTATTTTATGCACTTAACTCAGCAGAATACGCATTGATAATCAAAAATGGGAGTACAAAATACTCACAGCAATGTGAAATACGCATTGATCTTCAAATTGAGTAGTGAAAATATTGTAATAAAGTTGGAAATATAATAGTCGAGCTGCAAAAAGCAAACAGTACAATGTTTGCTTTTTACAGCTGAAATAAGTGATGTTTAAAGTTGTTTGATTTTTTTTATCATTTGTTCCCTATTTTAGAAGAAAATCAATAATACATTTGTGAAAGTAAAATATGCATTGAATTTGAAATATTGGCGTATAATACTCATTAGATACAAAACTTGTCTGGAGCTCTGTTTAGAGAGCCTCTACTGTACCAGTAGCCATTTTCATCAAAATTGCAAAGTATACTTTGAGGGAGTCATCATTTATTTTTCCCAAAATGCATTATTTCGTACAGAACTAAACACTGCATATATTTGAGGATTAAAAGTATGCATAATTATTATACTGATTTATTACATTATCACAGCAAAATTGGCTGTGATAATGTAATAAATTCAGTATAATGAAAAATTACTAAACTTATCCTAAAATTGAGAGAAGTTCTCCCTCAAAGTATACTTTGCTAGATAAGTATGCTTTGCAATCTTGGTGAAATAGGCTACTGGTTAGCGTATTTTCCTATCAAGTTTCTCAGGACAGGCTAGGACCGAGCCGGTCTGATACATGTGATATCAAAAGAAACTAGCATGACATTCTATTAATCTGATAACACTATGCCCAGACGTGTAAAACATGAAATGACTTACCGTGAAAATGAAGAACAATTCAATGAACATAGCGCCGAATGGTAGAATACCAGCCATCAAAATTCTGGAATAAAACAGTATTAAACATCAATATGGAAGACATACTATAGGAATAAATGGCCTTTTTGTGGAATTTATCGGGGTATAAACATGGAAAAGTCGCGGGAATACTGGACGAAGGCCGGAAGGCCTCGTCCAGTATTTCCGCGACTTTTCCAAGTTTATATCCCCGATAAATTCCACAAAAAGGCCATTCATTCCTTGTATTTCCAGCATTTGAAGTAAATTCATCAAGAAAATGTGTTTATTTTCCGTTTTCTTAAGAATTATTTTAATTCCGCCTCACGGTTACGGAAAGTAGTTCGGCGTGGGAGTTTACTGGGATATAAATTTTGGACAGAGACTTGCTACGGGCCAATCAAATGTTAGGGAATTGTGTAAATATTTTTGTACTGGAATTATAACAGTAATATCATGCATCAACTGGCATATAATTATGCGGCTGTGACTGGAGAAATAGACTTATGGGTTTTGCGACCAGTGTAGATCCAGATCAGCCTATGTATCGGCACAGTCAAGATGAGATTGATATGAACACGCAAGTAACGTCAAGTTGGCACAGAAATTAAGAAACTGTGCTATCAACGCACGGATCAGTTTACAGGGCAAAGTGGGAGAAATTTTCTCCCTAAAGTGACCGACTTCTATCTGGAGTTGAGTGAGAAGTATTTCACTATATAAAACATAAATTTTGGAAAAAATGGTCCATTTTCTCAATTTTTTAGTGAAAACTTCTCCCTATTTTGAAGGGCTAGCTTGATCCCTGTCAACGGTCTCGTAAGCACCCATAACATCAACAGAACCAAGCACACAATCAATGTGAACGCGGAAACAAACATAAATGCACAAATTATTTTTAGAAATGAGTTCTTCCCATGGTTGATATGAATATCACAATGTTCCAATAGATGGTGGTAGTAGGATTAATCCATTATCGGCCAGATACAAATACAGTAATATGAAAATTCTCTATTTGACGATGAGACGGTTCAAATGAGTGGTAACAACATACTTTTATGGAGAAATAATCAAAATAAATCAGATTTTTTTTTCAATAAAAAACATTGTATCCATCAATTTCAATGGGCTTCTCTGTTAAAAGGCAGCACTTACCCTAAAGATGTGTCCATATACCACATTTGTTCTGGAACCTGACGTGGGATTTGATTAGTCCTCACAGGATGCTGGTACGGCTGAAGCACAAGAAAAACAAACACTTAAATGGTCGTAAAAAATGGTTCTTGGTTTCACAATAAGGCTAAAGAAATGTTGCAGATTCTCATTCCCACCCACCCCTAAAATTAATTACTATTTTATTTGCATATGTTTTCCAACAAGAATATGTGGCCTGTTGGCACACAAGTGTCCCCTACGTGACGTCGGTTTAAAGACTCTCCCAAAATATCAATGGGATAGGAACAGGGCTTCTAAAATTTCAGAATGCCAATCGGTCCAGACGAAATTGTCGGCCCGAGCTGTACCCCCTCCCCCTATGTTTTGTCGACTCCCCCTCTTCAGAAACTGAAAATTTGTCGGCTATTGGGTGCAGACGGAATTAGGTTACATCTTGCCTCCATAGCTTGGCTAAGTTTTGTGCTTTCTGCAGTTTATCTGAAGCGAAGACACTTCGTGTAAATATAGAAAATATCTTTTATGGTCCATGCACTATATTTATCGATTTTTGTAATGTAAAAGTCGTGTTTGAAACATTTAATTAATACACACAGGCTCTTCGATGCGATCTCATAAATGGGCTGTTACATCAATTGGACACACAAGATAAAATAGTTAATCAAGTTTTAAAATTGTAATGTTTTACCATAATTCTGGTGTACCAGCATACACAAACAATTATTAACTGTTAGGGAAGCAAGATAATTGAATTTTTGTCAAGTAAATAATGATAATATCAACTAGCCACAAACTATAAAGATCTAAATGGAACAGCCGTTACCTGGCAATTGCCAGCTGATCAGGTTAATGACCGGACAATGTTTGATTTTGCGAGTCTGAATTGACTGGTAATGTGTGCAGTACTTTTCTTATTTGTGGCTGTGAAATAGGGCTTATAGGAATTGTGACCAGTATAGCTCTTGGTTGTATACATGTATAACCAAATTAAACGGTGTGATTTTTACATCATGTTATTTTGTTTCGCTTTGTTTGTGCCTTTTTAAATACGATTGATCAATGGCCATTGTCATAAATATTTGGTCACGCAAGACCCTAATTGACCCATACAATACGTCACATTGCTGTGTGTGGCTAGAAAATCAATATCTGGTAACACGAGGCATGTGGCAGCTGTGTATTGTGCCGCTAATCGGGATATATGCGTTATCATGGTGATCGAGGTGTGTAATTTCACACGTAGCACCAATAAACCAGTGACATGTTGTGTATTATCTTGGGCATTCGGAGCGTGGATTGAGAAATAGCAGCCGGATTTCATTATTTTCAGACCGAATTTTAAGGATAGTTTGCAAATCTCAATCGGTCTGAGATTTCAAAATTCGGTCCAGAACCGACAAACTGAAAATTTTAGAACCCCTGGATAGGAATACATGTACTATGAAATTAGTATATAGTCATGCCTAGGGCGGGGATCTACGGAGCCCCACAGGGGACATGGATTTTTTTATTAATTAGTTCCCACGAAATAACAATTTGTTCCCTCAATTTAACAATTCGTTCCCACAATATAACAATTCGTTCCCTCGAATTAACAATTTGTTCCCACGAAATGACAATTTGTTCCCTCAAATTAATAATTTGTTCCCACGATATAACAATTAGTTCCCACAAATTAACAATTCGTTCCCGTGGGAACAAATTGTTATTTCGTGGGAACGAATTGTTAAATTGTGGGAACAAATTGTTAATTAATTTGAATGTTAAATTGAGGGAACAAATTGTTATTCTGTGGGAATGAATTAATAAATAAAAGAATTATACGTCCCCTGCGGGGCTCCGTAGGGATCAAACCCACAAGCCTCCAGTAGTGAAGTCGATTGCTCTTCAGACCACAACACATTCCTAGGTCGCAAAAGACACCAAATATCTTTAACCAGCCAGGATAAAGACAAGTGAAAGTGAATGGGTTTAACATCCCATCAACAGCTACAGTCATGTAGACGCGACCTCGCTTTCAAGTCTCATCCAAAAAGACAAGGGCTGTTTCACTAAACTTCGTACAACTAAAATGTTTGTTAGTGCAAAATTATGATAGTCTGTAAATTTCACATTAACAATATTTTCTTGTAAACAATTATTGGATTTACATTTATTGAGCATAGGCTGCATATGCAGCCTATGCTCAATAGATATAAATCCATCAATTGACATTTCCAGATGATCTTAAATTTGCACTTACGAACATTTTAGTCGTACAAAGTTTAGTGAAACGGGCCCCAGTGGGATGGAAATACTATGAAAGTATTTTATCATGCCTAGGGCTGGCTGGGATTGAGGATAAAGACGACACATACCTGCTTCCTGTAGCCGAAATAATAGCCAAGGAATATGAGCGGAAATGAGATTCCAAACCACATGCATAACAATGCCAGCATTGTTGTGAACGGCACCTGAAATCAAAATAGGAGGTGTGTAGGGGATACATGTGTATAACACTTTTTTTTGTAACAAATGTAACCCAGATAGTCTTTTGTTTCTCCTCGCCATTTCCAGGCACAAGACCAGTAGACTATTTCACCACCATTGCAAAGTATACTTTCCTAGCAAAGTATACTTTAAGGGAGAAATTTTCAATTTTAGGATAAATTTATTAATTGTTATTTTTCTGAATTTATTACATTATCACAGCCATTTTGGCTGTGATAATGTAATACATTCAGTATAATAATTCTGCATACTTTTAATCATCAAATATATGCAGTCATTAGTTCTATATGAAATAATACATTTCAGGAAAAATAAATGATTACCAAAGTATACTTTGCTAGATAAGTATACATGTACTTTGCAATGTTGGTGAAATCGGCTACTGGTTTGCCTAAATATTCTTGCATATACAATAGTGGCAAGTTTAGATACACAAATCTCAGTAACACACAATCTGATGCCATGTACCGTTTGTCAATATTGACAGTTTCTAATTTCAGTGAACTACGCAATTAATTAGGCACATGAATGCACAGCATACATAGCAAGGACATCGTTATCACTAAGCTAATCCTGTCGCTGAACACCAGTCCTCAGTGACATTGACGTTGGCGAACGGACGTGGGTCACATGCAAAACAAAGCGCCATCCCTAGACACGCAATGTGACAAATATTATCAAAATCTGTGAAGCGGTTCGCAAGTTATTGAAAAATGAAAGGCGTTACTAATGCATGTACGTACGTACGTACGTACGTACATGGACTAACGCTATATCAACTCTTGCCTATTGGCGAGGGGATAATAACAGCCCCCCCCCCCCCCAAGTCATTATTTGACATAGATTAACTTATGCACAAGTTGTGCTTAACCCTTAGACCGCTATCTTATTTTTTTTGTCGTCTGCTGTATATTTTCTATTTTCCATTTTTATCATCAAAAACATGCGTAGACAGTACTTTAGAATAATTTACAACATGCTTCGACAGCACTTCAGAATAATTTCCATTGGAAATGATTCTGAAGAGCTGTCAAACCATGTTTTTATTGAGAAATAAGGCAAGATATAAAAGCACCAGCAGACGACAACTGTTGTGAGTAGCGGTCTAAGAGTTAATTTTGAAAGGTGTCACTGAAGCGTATTCTCGGTTTAAGATTGCAAAGCATGCAAACAAATATAGGAGATCTCATATCTGTTCAAAGTAGAGTGGAAACTCTCTAAACCGGACACTCTGGGTACCTCCTAGGGTGTCTGTCCGGCTTGAAGAGGTTCCATCGTAGACCTATCTGTAGCCTATTTCATCAACATTGCAAAGTATACTTTACTAGCAAAGTATACTTTGAGGGAGTAATCATTTATTTTTCCTGAAATGCATTATTTCATATAGAACTAACAAATGCATATATTTCAAGATTAAAAGTATGCAGAATTATTATACTGAATTTATTACATTATCACAGCCAAATTGGCTGTGATAATGTAATAAATTCAGTATAATAAAAATTAATAAATTTATCATAAAATTGAAAATTTCTCCCTCAAAGTATACTTTGCTACTAAAGTATACTTTACAATGTTGATGAAATGGGCTACAGCACACTGTAATGCCGATAATGCAAAATTTAACAATGCTCATCTTGTGACCATGCTCAAAATGGTAAGTAGCCAAATCATACTTAGTCCAAATTAACAAAATATTGCTTAGTGCACAATTGGATTACTTTCAAAAAAAGGAATTAACCCTTACACCGCGACTCACACCAATTGTCGTCTGCTGTTGCTTTTATATCTTGCCTTATTTCTCAATCAAAAATATGGTTTGACAGCACTTCAGAATCATTTTCAATGGAAATGATTCTGAAGTGCTGTCAAATCATGTTGTAAGTTATTCTAAAGTGCTGTCATAAAAATGGAAAATATAAAATAAACAGCAGACAACAAAAAATTACCGGTAAGATAGCGGTGTAAGGGTTAATATTGTGCACAAGATAATTAAGATTTCACTCACCGCTCCCGATGAATGTTTGCCCCAGATGAAGAAATTGAGAATAAAACATGTGCCGAACATGATACTCGGGTACAACGTTGCGGTCTGGATCGCGGACTTCTTCCACGTCACGCCCTTCATGGTTTTGAATATTCTCGCCGCAAAATATCCCGCAATCAGGCTGAATACAGAGAAAACTAGATTGGTCAGTAAGCGAGGCTTACGGAATACGGCGCAGGTACCCCTAAAATATGTAAAAATTTCCAAGTGTGGGGCTTGTGACCTCGACTCTGGGCTTAGCGGGAGCGACATGAACGTGAATTTGTCACAGGGTGGTAGAGGTCCATCGGAGCAATGTGTGTGTGAAATGTGAAGCAGATCCGAGCAAGGAAATAGAAGTTATAACCGATTTCTCTGATGTTAAGTCTTGTAAAGAGACTAAGTATGTGAGCTTGACCTCGAGATCAGCGGGAATTTGTCACAGCATGATAGTAGAGCCTTAGAGGAATGCATGCATGAAATATTAAGAATTTTCGATGAAAGAAATAGAAGTTATAACATATTTCTCTGATGTTAAGTTTTGTAAAGAGACTAAGTATGTGACCTTGACCTTGAGATCAGCGGGGGTTGGACGGTCGTAGATTTGTCACAGCATGATAGTACAACCTTAGAGGAATGCACAAGTGAAATATTAAGAATTTTCAATGAAGGAAATAGAAGTTATAGTTATTTCTCTGATGTTAAGTTTTGTAAAGAGACTAAGTATTTGACCTTGACCTTGGGATCAGCGGGGGTTGGACGGTCGTGGATTTGGCACAGCATGGTAGAAAAGCCTTACAGGAATGCATGTGTGAAATATTAAGCATTTTAGATAAAGGAAATAGAAGTATTAACAATATTTCTCTGATGTTAAGTTTTGTAAAGAGACTAAGTATTTGACCTTGACCTTTGGATCAGCCGGGGTTGGACGGTCGTGGATTTGGCACAGCATGGTAGTAGAGCCTTACAGGAATGCATGTGTGAAATATTAACCATTTTGGATGAAGGAAATAGAAGTTATAACAATATTTCTCTGATGTTAAGTTTTGTAAAGAGACTAAGTATTTGACCTTGACCTTTGGATCAGCCGGGGTTGGACGGTCGTGGATTTGGCACAGCATGGTAGTAGAGCCTTACAGGAATGCATGTGTGAAATATTAACCATTTTGGATGAAGGAAATAGAAGTTATAACAATATTTCTCTGATGTTAAGTTTTGTAAAGAGACTAAGTATTTGACCTTGACCTTGGGATCAGCGGGGGTTGGACGGTCGTGGATTTGGTACAGCATGGTAGAAGAGCCTTACAGGAATACATGTGTGAAATATTAAGCATTTTAGATAAAGGAAATAGAAGTTATAACAATATTTCACTGATGTTAAGTTTACGGACGCATGCCCGGACGGACGGACAGACGGACAACCTGACTCCAGTATACCCCCCCCCACAACTTGTTGCGGGGGGTATAACAACCTGACTCCAGTATACCTACCCCCCACAACTCATTGCAGGGGGTATAATAATGCTTGATATAATACCACACTGTGCTTAAAACAACACAGGATTAACCCTTTCAACACCACAGACCTGAATAGTGGTATTGGCAAACAGTGTAGATCCAGACGAGACGGCTCGTGACGAGCCGTCTCATCAGGATCTGCACTTTTTGCAAGTAATTTTCATATTTTTGAGAACAAAAACACCATCTTTTCATAAACGGACTAGTCTGAAAATCAATTTGTCACCATTGGATTGGTTGCAAAATTAACATATCAAATTCCATTCCAGTGACTTAGGGGTGAAAGGGTCAATGTAACTTTAAACCCCGAGTTATACATCATATACATAATAGTAGATCCAGGGAATCTGACCTCGATTCATTTCACTCAACATATCTGCTAAATAGAGGATCTTACACGAGTGATGATTTAATATGCTATTTATTAAACAAGTTTACTGATTTCATATTAAGCGAGGCTATGCAAATTTTCAACGAATCAGTGAACGAGTTTAATAAATATCATATTGAATCAATACAAATGTTATATTCAATTTATTATACATTGAAGCTGGACTGGCCATGTATCATGTTTTCTCAAGCTGCCTAATTTGCATTTATTACACTAGTGTATTATGATTCTTATTACACTCTGAAACCACATTTTATGTAATAAACAGGGAACAAGAGATAATTCCAGATCAAATTTATATCTGTTCACAAACAAGGTATTATGCGACTGACTAACGAATGGCATTTGCGACCAATTCATCGCTAAGATACTGTACCCTCCCATCCCCCAGAGACCCACGTCACTAAACATCTTACGATAAAAATGTTTCTACAAAGATTTATATAAATTTGCTTCTCACATTAAGTGGTTAACCAACGTTATCATTTTGCACCTACATTCACACATCATTACATGTGAATATATGCACTAAATATTTTCCCACATAGGCTGTCAGCTAGATGGCCGCGGCCCGCATATAGCGCCCGCCGAGGTTTTGATATTATACCGAAAAACTTTAACCAAAAACTTTAACCCGGATGCATGTACGTACGGCAGTGTGCCAACTATATCGCGCTGTCCGGAAGAGGGCGCGACAACTATGCATTTATTTATTTATTTAATGGTGTTCAATGGCCTGTCAACAGCTAAGGTCATTTTAGGCCGATCTAAAATTAAATTTTGCACTTTAGTGAAACGGGCCACAGACTTGCAATAACAAGCATGTTGTTGACTGGCCCATTATGAAGTGACGCACTTACCCCATAAAGACAAAGAGGAAGAGTGCCGTAGTCATCAGGGTGCCACGGGAGGATGGAGACAGCATTCCCAGCATCGCAAATACTGAAACACAGACACATGTGTGGCTGTGACTGGAGAGACGGGGCTTATGAGAGCTGTAACCACAGGGGCGGCTGCCGGATCAATAATTTTGACATATTTTGATTTCATTGGTAAAAAAAAACAATGTAAATATATTTGTCTGCAATTTTTCTCATCAGAAGTGTATGCTGTTACCATTCAGTTGAACCGTCTCGGCGAGACGGTTCAACTGAGTGGTAACAACATGCACTTTTTGGTGGGTAGCGGGGGCAACCACTAGATTCACCGGATCAATCTTATAATGCTTCCGGCGCCATGGAACCAGTGTCGCTCCTGATCAAATAGCACACGCCTGGAGCCTGATAATGATCTGTATTGCTTGTTTGAAGCAGGACAGGAATTTAATTCATGGAATGGCGAACAGGGCAGATCCTGATTAGACTGTGCAAAAGCACAGGCTAATCTGGATCTACACTGGTTGCAAAAACCATAAGCCCCATTTCGCCAGTCACAGGCACATAGAGAACACCGGTCAAGTGTCTTGATATCAAATTTAGACGAGGCTAGGAAATGCGTAGGAATTCCGAGGACGCCTCGTAATTCCAACCGTTTCCGAGCCTGATAATCTTGATATCAACAGACACTAGGTTGGTACTCAATTTAACAGGTAACGGTTTATGCTAGCCAATGGTCAAATATAAGGTTCGACAATGTCCAGTTGTGGGTAAACTTTTTCCGTAGCACGAGGGAACTCCGAGGGCCACGGCAAACGTGTACCGCCGGCGGGACATGGTCGAACGTTATTGTTACATTTCCATCGGAAAAAATGTGTAATTTGAGAATATATGCAGTACTTTCGGTACTTCGATATCCTGTTCCATTCAAACAGCTGAATTACGCATACATATTCCGGGACTCAGTACACGTCGCGTGATGCAGGTGACCCATCCCTCTGCATCAATTTCAAAATTTCAGTGGCACCGTTGTGAACTGGTCTGGTGATGTAATGGCGCGTTCTAGCAACGTCATGAGACGCATGCATTACGCAGGTGTTGGCTTGGCCCCGAAATGAGCATTGTCTACAGCCATGGTCAAACAGCATGCGTTGTACGTTTGAACGGCAGTCATGTAATAATATTAATAGATCACGTAGAAAAGAACACTGACTAGCTTGTGGTGCATCATCACACCGTTTCATTCGGTAACGTCCTCCGACACTGTTCAACCAATGAAACGTTAGTTTTCAATTTGTTGTAAGCCAGATATTCGTATCGGCATACCACTGCAGAGTACTGCTTTACTCACCTATAGTGATCAGTGCCATGCACAGTATCTGCATCCCACTGCCAAGCAGGGTGGAGAGAAGCTTGGCATTTCTGGGCGGCCGGAACACGTCCCCATGTACCAATTTCCAGCCAGTCTCCTCCATCGTTTCCTCCTGAAAATGGTACAGGAAACACTCTCCATTTGGGGTCTAGACGGTATGGTTGTCGCAATTGTCAATAACTGTATTTGATTCGACACTGTGCTTAAAACAACACAGGATTAATGCAACTTTAAACAGAGTTATACATCATAGTAGATCCAGTAATTCTCAAGCTGTCCACTATTGGGTTCAGAGCTCCAGATAAGCTGCGTATTTGCTTAAATACCCAATTAAAATTGCTAAAAATCCAAATGAAATCAGAAGTAGGGAGTATCAAAAAGCAATAAACATTTTGTGGTACCTTTATCATGCTGCAGAAAACAATAAACAGACCACAAATATAGCATATTTTTGATATTTCATTAGAATGTCTCCAAGGACTTGTTTTTATTTAAAGCAAACTATTCAATAATTGCTGTCTGTTGATGTGTAAACAGTAGTGTGAGTTTATTTTACCCAATTAAAATTTTGAAATACCCAATTGCTTCAGAACTGATGGAGTGACAATACTCAATTACTAATTCCTTATCTGGAGCCCTGAAGTTTATGGGATTTCTGACCAGTGTTGATCCTGCTCTATTTGCACACACATGTAGCCTGATAATGATTTATGTCGCTTGTTAGAGCATCACACGTGTTTCATTGATGGAATAGCGAACAGTGCAGATCCAGATCAGACTGTGCGGATGCACAGGCTGATCTGGATCTACACTAGATGCAAAATTATATTTCTACACCAGGGCTCAGTTTACAGGGTGAAGTGGGTAATTCTCTCCATAAATTGTCTACTTCTCCCTATTGTCAGTTGAGGGAGAAGTTTTTCACTATATAAAACAGACAAACGCAAAACCGATAAGCCCCAGTAAAACGTCTAAAGTTGGGATCTAGGTTGCCCAGTCAGCACAATTGTCAACAAGTGGCCCGAGTTTGATCCTCTGGCGGTTCACTTCGCGTTATACTACGTCCATGTATTCCAGTTTCCACATTAACCCTTTCACCCCTAACCAAATGGAAAGGAAAATTTCATTTTTCATTAATCAGAACAGGAATAATTTTATAAAAACTCAGAATATATCCCATAATAGTGCAGATCCTGTAGCTACGAGCCGGTTCGTCCGGATCATTGCGATATAGGCCTGTGGTGTTGCAAGGGTTACTGGCCTGAAAGCCTAAGTACGAGTCTACTCACAAAATCTTCGTCGCGGTTGTATTTAGCGATGTCCTTCCGCAATGTCCGCACCATAATCATGGTCAGGATGCCTGTAATACAGAGAATGAACAGCATTATACTAGACACGCCATGTGATTCTGCACCTAAGAACATGTGCGATTTTTCATATTATATTTATAGAAACTGATATTTTCTGTATATGACATCGAAAGTTGACGAAATTTTCATAGCAAATGCGGAATTAAATCTGTTGTTTTCTTTTTTGTTGTTGTTTTTTTTCTAAATCTGAACTGTTGCCAAACCATGGTTTTATCGAGAGAAAAAATACAAATAACAGCAGATTGTCATATATGCCCCACATTTTAAGGCCAAGTTTCAATCACTGGCCAAAGAAAAGAAAAATTCGCCGAGTTCCCCCCTGACGTGTTGGGTTGGGTCCCTGTAACATGCAGGCTGTGCATGTAACATGAAACCCATTCACCCCCTCCACAAAGAATGATTTTTATTTTTTGAAATTTTAATACAAAAAAGAAATGCGTCTGTCGAACGCAGATGCCACCTGCAGCATATTTGAGAAACTGTGGTTAACCGAAAAGTGTGACGGACAGACGGACAGATGGACGGACGGTCCAAACACTATATGCCACCCGTTTCTTCGAAACCCGGTGGCATAAAAAGGAAATAAGCTGAAAAGAGGAAAATTCACACCCCTGAACATGAAAGAGGAGCTCCACTGTAATTCGAACCCCTATCTACACGAACCTGAGAGGAAGAAGACGACGACGACGGAGTTGATGATGGAGAACCAGTGGATCTGGACGTCACCCATTGCGAGGTACGTGTCCCAGCGAGATGCCCATCGCACGAGACTTGGCTCCCACTTCACCTCGTACGTGAAGATTATCTCCGTCGTCGCTGGAAATGGACGTGCACGTAAGGTTAATTGTGGACGTGAGAAAAAAAGGTGAAAGTGAATGGGTATAACGTCCCAGCAACAGCTACTGTCATATAGAGACGGGACCACCGTTTAAAGTCTCATCCGACAGACAAGTTGGATGGAAATACTACGAAAGTATTTTTTGATGCCTACGGTGAGGTTTGAACCCACAACCTCCGGTTGTAAGACAGGTGATCTAAACCTAGGCCACAACCCTCCCTATTTGTGGATGTGACTCAAGAAATAGAGTTTTGCGTCCAGTGTAGATCCAGATCAGCCTGTGCATCCGCACAGTCTGATCAGGATCTGCACTATTCGCCATTCCATCAATGGAACACCCGTCATGTTTCTAAACAAGCAATATATATTGTTATCAGGCGAAAGGCGTGTGCTGTTGGATCACAAGCTACACTGGTCACAAATTCCATAAGCCCCAAAACTCCAGTCACAGCCACATATTTACACCTTCCATAATAGATACTCCGATATGACGTATTGCGTTTATATCCCAATACATTACATTAGCCCGTGACGTCACGCGACGTTGATTGCTTAAAATTTGTTTGGCATCATTAATCTCCGCTACATTGTCAATGTTTGAAATCTGAATATAGAAGTGTGTTTATTAAATTGGGGTCGAATCCCGTATTTCACCTGTATATATGGGAGGATAATCCCAAAATCAGAACTGCATATTTACATGAAACATAAATTCAGCCTTGAAATCAGAATTCCCTGAATAACTTGATCTATTGCCAGATCCCACTTAGCCCCGCTCTTTACAAGTAATACAATTAATACTAGCCTTACTACTTTTACAATGGGTACAAACGAATTCAACTGTCAAGTAACAAGAAACCCGAAACTGCACCTGAGGTGCAAATCAGGGAAATCAGGATTACGGTAAGGATGAACACATCGTTAAATTTACCAGGGATTCTGCTGGCGATCGCCACTTTCGCAATTGGCGATAAACAATTACAATTGGCGATAAAATATTACAATTTTCGAAAAAAAATAAAAAAATGTAGTGGCGATTTCCCCCCCCCCCCCCCCCCCCACCCAGCGGAATCCCTGATTTACCCTTTGAATGCTATCTGTCCAACAACCCACTTTCTTTTGCTTGCTATAATCCCTTGCTGAGGAAACTACATACCTTTGGCATTGATCTCGAGAGGCTGGGGTTCCTTGTCCTTAAGGTTTTCTGCCCGGGAGCATTTCCCTTTCTCAATACGATAGTCGGACACCGCCCGACTCTCAACCTCCACCTCGAAGGCAACCACACGATGGTCCATACTGGAATAGACCAATCTGATGGATTAGTTACGATTGACTGGGGTTTTAAGTCTAATCAACAGCAAGGTCATATGCGACCAGCCATGTGATTTTGTACCTAAGAAGATGTGTGATATCTCATGAAAAATATTCACAAAATTTAGAATATCTTCAAAAGTTGACAAAGTGCTTGGACAGATCACATGCGGAATTCTGCACTTGCTATGAAATGTTGCCAACTTTCGATGTCATTTACAGAAAAGATCTCAGTTTCGGTAAATATACTTATTTTCTTAGGTACAAAATCACATGGTTTGTCTGTGACTGGAGACATGGGGCTTGTGGTATTTGTGACCAGTGTAGCTCCTGACCAGATAACACACTCCAGTAACCTGATAATGATCTATGTTGCTTGTTAGAAGCATGAAGATAATGGAATGGCGAACAGTGCAGATCTTGATCAGACTGTGCGGATGCACAGCCTGATCTGGATCTACACTGGTCACAAAACCTGTAAGCCCCATTTCTCCAGTCACAGCCACATATGATGAGCACACAGGGTCAATACAAATTCCATGATTTGTGCTTTCCACACCGGAATGGGGCACAATCTGATTGATTATTCAAGACTGGGAGTTTTTTGCTATTATTGGGTGATTAAATGGTCAACAGCAAATCTCAAGAAACGTGGAATTTGCCATATGATCATGAGTGTTCATTGAAGCAACGCGTGCTTCACGGTAGTTCTGTTTGTCAACTGACCGTACAGGTTCATACACCAATACAGCAAGATTCTTTGTTAAAGGTACATGCCCACTCAGTAGGCACAGCATGTTCTTTATATCAGACATCACCCGATACATTTCCTGGCAAAATAAATATTTATTCACCATTTCCCCACCTATTGATTGGCATTATTATACATTTTATATCAGACACAAATTTCCACACTACTATCAGGGGCGATAATCGTGTTTCCTTAAAATTTTAACAGACATTAGTATTTATTCTCTGTATTTATTTTTTGATGTGCAATGATCACACTTTATAATCTGTCGAAATTACTATTTTTTTAGGTGACGCAATTAATTTGCATAAATAATTAAAAAATAGCATGCCTCATTTGTATATGAAAATAGCCCGATACCACCGCGCGTCACTATCAGTAAAATAAATATTACTAAATTATTATATCTGTATAGCGGGCACTGGTAATTTTTAGAACTGGTGGAATAGTGACACAATTATACACTTATTTAATTCCTATAAAGAACATTTTGTGCCTACTGAGTATGAGCATGTACCTTTAATATACGTCTCCTTAAAGATGGATTCATCATTAAAATATGCATATATTACTTAACATTGAACAATGCGTTTTGCGGGAGGTTCATTGTTCAGATGTTATCATGGCACATTTGAAAAAGTTTAACCCATTTCATGCGGAATACCCATTATTCACAAGTATCTAAACTGGCAAACATTTTTGATTCCATTATTTTCTTTCTCAATGAAAGTATATGTTGCACCACTCATTTGAACTAGGGTTAACCCTTAGACCGCTACTCACAACAATTGTCATCTGCTGTTGCTTTTATATATTGCCTTATTTCTCAATAAAAACATGGTTTGACAGCACTTCAGAATCATTTCCAAATGGAAATGATTCTGAAGTGCTGTCAAAGCATGTTGTAAATTATTCTAAAGTGCTGTCAAAAGCATGTTTTTGATGATCAAAATGGAAAATACAAAATAAACAGCAGACGACAATTGTTGTGAGTAGCGGTCTAAGGGTAATGCATTGTATGAACAATCTTTACAACAATGAACATCAGCCCCTTTACTTACCCATCCTCTGTGTGATGCATCAGCTTCAACGTTATATGGTTATTCAGGTATGCCTACAATAAATAGAGAATACAAGGCTAGTGACCTTTGATTGATCGATTGATTGGGGTTTTATTTGTGGCTGTGGATGGAGAAATGGTGCTTATGGGGGATATGTGACCAGTGTAGCTCCTGATCAAATAGCAACACTCTGTAGATTGATAACGATATATGTTGCTTGTTAGAAGCAAAGCGTGCGCTTCATTGATGGGATAGCGAACAGTGCAGATCCTGATCAGACTGTGCGGATGCACAGGCTGATCTGGATCTACACTGGTCACATAAGCCCCATTTCTTGTAACAGCCACATATATACATATAGACAGACGCGACTCCACATGTACGGAGGTGTCAAGTGACTTTGGTGTGGTATGGACCTGGCACCAGGTCAAGTTATTCTAATTTCAGGGCTGAATATATCTTTTCTCTTTGTAAATATTCCGTTTTGAATTTATGATTTCTCCCGCAATGCAACAGGTTAAAACGGGATCGAACCAAAAAAAACAAACAAATGTATGGAGGTGGGGATTATCATTCAACACTGACATAATAATGAAGAGATTCAGCACTGAAAGACAGTGTCCAGGCGCCCGTTTCACTAATCTCTGTATGACTACAAGAAGTTCGTAAGTGCAACATTGAAATCCATAATAACATTTTGTTCAGACAGCCGATTTTGGAAAATCTTTTGGCGATGTGCTGCATTTCATGACATGAACACGTTGGTACAAAATGGTAGCATTAGAGAAACATGTTAATGTGAGAATCAAATTCATAGAAATCTTTGTACGAACATTTTTATCGTACAAAGTTTAGTGAAACGTGCCCCTGATCGGCCGACAGGTACCGGACTACATCGGATCACTTAGCCCCCAAGTGTAAATCCCAGTAAATTTCACCACTAAGGTATGGACACTTGAGGTTGGATTGCTCGTTAAGGTGTATGCCTACCCTCCCTTATCTTGTAATGAGTTTTAATACAGTGGAACCTCTCTAAACCAGACACCAAAACAACACCTGCGATCTTACTTTTGATGAGTTTCTTGGTCTTTATATGTGATAATGTATGTTCGTGATCGCATAGCACACAAATATGGCTCAGAATGATCACAAGCCTGATTTACAGTGAAACCTCTTTAAGCCGGACACCCTGGGGACCTCCCAGGGTGTCCGGTTTAGAGAGGTTTCACTGCACCACATATATCTGGCGAGGCTGATAATGAAATGCATAGGAATTTTTAGGCTGCCGAGATATTTCACGGCTGCCAAATACATAAAACAATTATCTGAAATTTCTCTACAAAATGCTATTTAAAGACGAACTACAAAAGTATGCTGCTAAATTTTGGCAGTGTCAGACTAGTAGTGTTAACGGATGGATGTAAACCGCAGTAATATGAAAGAAAAACAAGATTTCCCTCAAAACTCATGCATGCTGCCATTATGTATAACCAAAACAATAGCCCATGTGATGATCCCACACCGTGAATAAGCAACTTATCTGGTACTTGATTTTTCCATATTTTGCCTGTACATATGCAATTCAAGACACGTCTCTGAAGAGCTGCCAACATGTGTATACACAAAAATATCGGTGGCAAATCCAGATACATCATATATAGCTGTGACTGGAGAAATGGGGCTTATGGGTTTTGTGACCAATGCAGATCCAGATCAGCTGTGCATCCGCAGTCTGATCAGGATCTGCACGGTTCGCCATTCCATCTATGAAACACCCGTCATGCTTCTAACAAGCAATGTAGATCGTTATTGGGCTACAGGAGTATGCTATTTGATCAACACCACAGGCCTTAAGTGGTATTGGCAAACAGTGTAGATCCAGATGAGCCAGCTAGCCGGCTCATGACGAGCCGTCTCATCAGGATCTGCAACTTTTGCAAGTAATTTTCATATTTTTTAGAACAAAAACACCCACTTTTCATAAATGGACTAGTCTGAAAACCATTTTGTGACTGTTGGATTGGTTGCCAAATTAACATATCAAATTCCATCCAGTTACATAGGGGTGAAAGTGTTAATCCCAGAAGCCCCATAACTCTCTGTCCAAAATGTATATCCCAGTAAACTCCCACGCCGAACTACTTTCCGTAACACGTGAGGCGCAGTTAAAATATTTCTTAAGAAAACGGAAAATAAACACATTTTCTTGATGAATTTATTTCAAATGCTGGAATTATAAGGAATGAATGGCCTTTTTGTGGAATTTATCGGGGATATAAACTTGGAAAAGTCGCAGGAATACTGGACGAGGCCTTCCGGCCTTCGTCCAGTATTCCCGCTACTTTTCCAAGTTTATACCCCGATAAATTCCACAAAAAGGCCATTCATTCCTATAGTATCAGCGAGGAAGAGTAAGCAACGTACCTTGCCATCGACCATGGAGCCGAGCTTGTAACCATGTTCGTATTGCTTATCGTCCGAGCCAAGAAGATTGAACTTCGTAGCACATGGTAAGTTGTCCACCAATCTGCAGACATATCAACAGTGTTTTCAATAGGCCTGGATGTCCAGGGACAAAATTAAGACAAAAACGTTAACTTACATGTCTTTGAAGTGTGAAGTAAATCTGGGTATGGGTTGAGATATACCCAAAACCCTCATTTGACATTGAGCTTGGGCTGCATGGGTGGGCTATAGCATGAAAATATGTATGATGATAAAAATAATTTGATGTAAATCGGAGTGAAAGTTATAAAGATTTAACGCATATATTCAACAGAAAATGCGAACGGACACACACTAACAGTCATTGTCATTACTATTTCTCGCTTTCCGGAATCGGGCTCGACAATTTTTTTATAATACAGCGTTATAAACTTACAAATGGACATAATAGTCATTCTTGATCAGGTCATGGAGTCGTTTTGATTTGTCCACGGTCAGGGTGATGGGCTTGTCGTTGTCACACGATACAGAACAATCCTTCGACTTCAGTGCCTTCACCTACAGAGATAACGTGTGTTTGTTATATATGGTCGACCCTTCGCAACCCCATGCTAGAAACACATTGTAATTTTTCTGTCATTACGTCTTCTTTGTTTATCAAATAGTTCTAAACAGTAACAAATGTCCTACTGTCTGTTTCATATAAACAATTAAAAAACAATTTAGATTTACTATGTTTAATAGCCAAAATTTTGTAGTTCTTGTAACACGATATTGCTGCCCTTTCTTACTCTTATTGTCGCGTTTTTTTCGCAATAAAATATTTGAGGGGAGTGTGACTTTTTTGTTCTTGATGAAAAAGTACTTACATTTAAATATGTTTTAGATTTAATGTGTTTAATAGCCAAAAGTTTGTCGGCAGAAAAACGTGGAACAGACAGTAAATACACATGGCGCAGGAGCATACAATTGGCTAAATATGTGGCTTGGACTGGAGAAATGGGGTATAAGGAGTGTAGATCTAAATCAGTTTATCAAAATAGGGATATGGGTTTTGCGACCAATGTAGATCCAGATCAGCCTGTGCATCCGCACTGTCTGATCAGGATCTGCACTGTTCGCCATTCCATCAATGAAACACCCATGATGCTTTTAACAAGCAAAATAGATCGTTATCAGACGACAGGAGCTACACTACACTGGACATAAATCACATAAGCTCCATTTCTCCAGTCACAGCCACTTATATACTGTTATACAGAGCCACCTCTCTAAACAGGACACCCTGAGAGGTTCCACAGCATTTTAGTCTATTCAGCTTGAGCACTCGCTCCATTGCATATATTGCAGTCACAAACAGACACAATAACCATTCCACTGTGTGTGTGTGTGTGGGGGTGGATTATATGTTGTGACCACTCATTGGCAAGACAAGACGGTTCAAATGAGTGGTAAAAACGTATACTTTCAGTGCGAAATAGTAAAATAGAAAACAAAATAGAAAAAATGTTTGTAAACTTTGATATCTATGTTAAACTTTAGGAAAATATTTGCCAATGTACTGTCGAAAACAGTACCTACCTCAAAAGTTGTGCTGACCACTCTGTCCCCACGCAATATCTCACCTGTAAAATATAAAGGGTGAACGGGTTTTTAAAACGTCCTAGCAACAGTGAATGTCATACACTGACAGGATCTCTGTTTCAAGTCTCGTCCAAAAGACCAGTGGATGGAAATACTAAGAAGGCATTTTTCAATGTCTGGGATGGGGATTGAACCCATGACATCCAACGCTCCAGTGCTCCAGATAAGGAATTAGTAATTGAGTATTGTCACTCCATCATTTCCATTTCTTAAGCAATCGTGTATTTCAAAATTTTAATTGGGTAAAATAAAATCACACTACTGTTTACACATCAACAGACAGCAATTATTCACTAGTTTGCTTCGAAATGAAAACATGTCTTGGCATTTCATTAGAGACAATTCTAATGAAATACCAAGATGTGTTTTCTTAGAAAATAAGAAAAATATGCTATATGTGTCTGTTTATTGTTTTCTGCAGCATGATAAAGGTACCATAAAATTTGTATTGCTTTTTGATACTCGCTACTTCTGATTTCAATTGGGTTTTTGGCAATTTTAATTGGGTATTTTAAGCAAATACGCAGCTTATCTGGAGCTCTGGCTCTACCCAGACGAAATAGAAATGACATCATTTTGGTTGCAAAAGTATGAAAAATGATAACGCCTGTCCTGGTGTCTGCGGCCCGCATGTCCTGCCCGCCGAGGCATTTCATAGTACTAAACGAGCTTTCATAGTATACCGACAAACTTAAACCAAAAACTTTAAGTTGACACACGTACAGATGTACGTATGGACGCCAATGTGCCGACTATATCACGCTGTCCGCAAGCGGGCGCGACAAAAATTGCAAAAAAAGATTTTTCAGGGCAGCAAGGTGGCGTCAAAATCAGGTGTGGCGCCAGAGCTCCAGATAAGGTGTGTATTGGCATACATGTATATTATGCATTTATCTTGGCAAAATATGCATTGATTATCAAAAGTTGGAGTACAAAATACTCACAGCAATGTGAAAATATGCATTGATTTTCAAATTGAATAGTGAAAATACTGTCATAAAGTGTAAAATTTACTTAAAAACAAATTTGAAAATTAACTTATTTGAGCTGCAAAAAGCAAACACTGTTTGCTTTTTGCAGCTAAAATAAGTGAATTTTTAAATCTGTTTTATTTTTTTATCATTTGTTCCGCATTTAATAAGGAAGAAAATCAATAAAACATTTGTAAAAGTAAAATATGCATTGAATTTGATATCTGGGGGTATAATACTCTTCAGATACAAAACTTATCTGGAGCCATGCGGCGCCATGTTCAAATAGGCTGGAGGAACACTGTAAGTATGATTCATACCGAGGTTCTCCGATTTCTCCTGCACACCACCCGCAGGTTCACAGAACGGCGCCCAGTAATAATCATACGGCAGCTGTGTCTTTACGCTGGTTAACTTCACGGCCTGAAATCAAGGAAATTAACACTTCACATAATGCTGATGACACACAATTTTCTTCGAAACTGTGTTTAAAAATAAAAGAAAAAATCTTAATTCTTCTCAAAAACTATGTCATGACCACAATTTGAACAGTCAAATGAGTGGTCAGCGACCATTCATCATGATGACTCGCCAGGAAAAAGATTGCACTTGTAAAACATGTATTTTGGACGAGAAATTAGAAAAATATGTGGAAAATTTAATGGGTTAAAATAAAATCCTGGAAAAAAAAGGTTTTATTATATACCTACCCATGAAATACATAGTTATACGATGTAAATAAAAGTCATATGTTCTCATCGATGAAATAAACAACTTCCGGTGAAAATACGACTACATGTACTTCCGCAATCTATATTCATAACGCGCACCTGCAGTGCCGGACTGCAAATAGGCTGCAAATACACATTCATTACCGCATAGTCTAGAAAACTGCTAATTTCCATGGAGTGGTATATAATAAATAGAATATTCATATATTTGCAACGAATATGACATATATGTTCATCTCGTGGTGTGAAATGTCCATATTTCACTTGTGCCTAACGGCACTCGTGAAATATGGACATTCCACACCACTCGATGAACATATGTCATATTCGTTGCAAAAATATGAATATCCTCTATTTATTACTATTGCGAATTATTTGCCGGCTTTTGCTGTGAGAGAATACCCGTAATCAATTCCTTACAAATAATACACAGTGAAGAGAACACCCGTAATTGCGCGCATATTTTCTTGGAAACCACGAGCTACCATGCAAAATGTTTAATTTTTATTAGTCAAAATAAAGTTATTTAAAAACTAAAAGGATCTCGATTAATCTACAATGTTAACACATCCCAAACATGCACTCAAATGTATCTAGTTCATATAAACAGCTGCGTAATTTGGATTTCAAACAGTTTAGACGTCGAAAAGCGGGAAACACGTCAGCGTGTAACTATTCATGCGCACAGCACAATTCATCATGTTCATTGATGGTAATCTCAAAAATAGACTAAATGTGCATATATATCAGTCGTGGATGTGTAATAAATAGGATATTCCATCGTACATGCTTGGATAGCTTGAAATAGTACAAACTTGTTCTACGTACTCGTGTATTATTACCCGCTATTCAAAATGTACTATGGAATATCGTCTATTTAAATATAGCCATCAATTTCGGCGACCATTCATCATGATGACTCGCAAGGAAAAAGATTGCACTTGTAAAATTAAAGTTTTGTTTACTATAGTGTCCTGTATGTGGTGAAAAAGGACATTCAAACTGTAATAAAACGACTGTCCTGATGAGGTGCCGGGCACCCTTACACCAGAACACTTGGCCCAAGGTGTCCCAGTAAGAAATTACTGTTAACCCTTTTAACACCACAGGCCTGTATAGTGGTATTGGCAAAAAGTGTAGATCCAGATGAGCCGGCTCGTGTCGAGCAGTCTCATCAGGGGCCCGTTTCACTAAACTTTGTACGACTAAGATGTTCGTAAGTGCAAATTTAGGATCGTCTGGAAATTTCAATTGATGGATTTACATGTATTAAATCCAATAATTGTTTACAAGAAAACATTGCTAATGTGAAATTTACAGCTACATGTATCATAAGTTTACACTTACAAACATTTTAGTCGTACGAAGTTTAGTGAAACGGCACACAGGATCTGCACTTTTTGCAAGTAATTTTCATATTTTTTAGAACAAAAACACCCCCTTTTCATAAATTAACTAGTCTGAAAATAAATTTGTGATGGTTAGATTGGTTGCAAAATTAAGATATCAAAATCCATTCCAGTTACTTAGGGGTGAAAGGGTTAAAGTAAGTGAAACTGACCTTGACCTCAACGGGGTCGCCTTCCTTGAACTCCACGGGAGCCACCCCGGGGATATAGAAGGCAGCTACTCGGCCCACAAGGAGTGTGTAGGCAAACAACAACATCTGTGGAGGAAATATTTATTAATTTAAACTTAAACTTTATCATACCCACCTTTTGAAAACAAGAATGCCGCCAGGTAAACAATTTACAACTCGCCAACTATTTCTACATTTAAAACTACCATTATGTGTGTCGAATTTGTAATGTTTCATTACTGAATTTTACATGCAAACTAAAGAATAAATCAGTCTGAATTATTTAATTATATATTTACATTATAGTCAATGTTTTGTCATACTGTCCCATTAAACAGTTAACAGAACTGTCACCATAGATATCACACCAGTTTAGTGGAAGGATACCTCGCGGCAATTATGGCACTTTTCAGGTCATTTTAAGTCGATTCATTGAATATCATCCGAATTTTGGGAAAAAATAGGGCGGGTGTGTTAATTTTTTTATGTTTTTATTAAAAGTTGTTGTAAATAGTGTTAACAAACAATAATTAATGATTGATCTTCAAATACATTCAAATAACAAATAATCTGGAATTACTGTTGAAGGGCAGGTGGGGATTACATTCAGTAAATTAATTTTATATTGCCTGATGATCTCTGAACAGTAGCCTATTTCATCAACATTGCAAAGTATACTTTAGTAGCAAAGTATACTTTGAGGGAGAAATTTTCAATTTTATGATAAATTTATTAATTTTTATTATACTGAATTTATTACATTATCACAGCCAATTTGGCTGTGATAATGTAATAAATTCAGATAATAATTCTGCATACTTTTAATCATGAAATATATGCATTTGTTAGTTCTATATGAAATAATGCATTTCAGGAAAAATAAATGATTACTCCCTTAAAGTATACTTTGCTAGTAAAGTATACTTTGCAATGTTGGTGAAATAGGCTACAGATAGGTCTACGATGGAACCTCTTCAAGCCGGACAGACACCCTAGGAGGTACCTAGGCTACAGAGCTGCCGGACATCACGCACCATACCCGACACACTGATGCTGTGTATTGAGGGATCAACTATTACTTCCGGCGTGGCTGATTAGATCCAGCCGCCAATTTTTCGGCTCTTTCTCTCCCAGGCACAAAGAGTAGGATAGTAATGTTGGTTTATTGTCGTTGGTGCGGGTGTTTGGTTAATAATATTAATTTTGTTGTTTTCATACACAGTGAAAAAAACGTTTGAATAGTGTGTTGCTGTAGCTGGGTGCCAGACATCACCATTGTGGGTGTGTTCATAAATATTTAGTTACGGTAATATGTCTATATTATTTGAAAATAGCCGGGATTCTATTTTTAAAGATCCGGCTAAAAGTTTTTTTAGTTACATAATTTCAATATCAATATTTGATGGAATTTCATAAAAAAAATTTTTTGGGGAGGGTGACTTTTTTGTTATTGGTGCAAGTACTTTAGTACGGCAGTCAGAATGAGATTTTGGGCTGAACCTTGTTTTGAATAACATATTTTTTTTTATTGTCGATTTTACATATCCAGACCATCCACATTTAGAATCCGAGTGATGCTACACTGGTATCCTTGAGCAATTTGAGATATTTGCATAAATTCAAGATGGCCACCATATATCAAAAATATTTCATTTATTCGCCACTATATGATACATTTATATATTTGAAACTGCTAGTTATGTGTTTTTCTACATTTATATTGTACATAGATCATTTCGTATTTTCAGGAAATCCAAGATGGCCGCCGAATCTCAAATTTGGCCACATAATTGTTCTCAGATTGCGAACATGTACTATATATTGCCTTTTTTGTATGAGATTGGTGCGCAAATACATATTTACATACAGTATTCTGCTTTTGGACTCAGTCCTCTACCATTATACAATCCTTGAACAGTTCCAGAAATATGATGGTTGCTTGTATTTCTCGATATATACAGCTATGTAGATTTTCTGAAATTGGCAATAATTGTTAATGCAACGTTACAGTTGCGTATGTACAAACTGTCCTGAGAAAAGCGCATATCGTTGTTAGACGCGCATTGTCCAGTTACAGACGTCGTTGCACGTTGCAGTTGCTTCCCGCCACTAGAGTGCAACGCGTTTGTATATGGGCCAGAATTCAGTATTTGGCCTAATAGGGGGACATTTAAGAGATTTTTTTGGATTTTGTGCTTTGTTAGAAAAACTACAACGTGGCATAGTCCAAGCCATTAGGGTTTGGACAATTGCAGTTGTTTGCAGAATATACATGCCTTTGACTACGGAGAGATAGAAATGTGCTGAATCTCGTGTATGTAACATTGACAAAGAGGTAATATGTATTTGGTGATCCTATGTTGCTTTCAAATGGGATCTTAGTTTCTTTGTTGTGTAAGGACTTGTTTTACTGTGCACTAACAATCACCTTTACCAGAAAATGCATTGATTATTGGTTGATGAAAAAATGGCTACAATATATTTTTCTTGTCAAATGTTACATACACATATTCCATGCTCATTTTAAACTGTTAGAAATGAGATTATACTATATGTTTATGGCTTGTAACAAACCTATTTGGACCTTATTTGTTGAAGAGGCATTATTTTAAATCATGCCTTACCTTGAGAAGTATATTGTGACATTTGATCGAAGTCGCGTACGTAACATTGAGAAATATGCCAAGCAATACTTTTTTTTTATAGAGACTGGATGCTTATTACTATGTGGCAACTGGAATTTCTTCTTGTAGACAATAAACTGTATAAAGATAAGATGATTGTTAACAGTTTACACAGAAAATGTTTTGATTAATGTGTAATAAATAAATAGATTGCAATATGTTATTCTTGTAAATGTTACATGCACATTTTTCAGGTTTATTTATTTATGTTAGTAATAAGTTTACATGAGCAGATTAGAGTTTGCAACCATCCCATTATCACCAAATTTTGTTTAAATCCACAATTTGATAATTTAAAATACCCTGAATACTCCATTGCAACATCTTTAAGGTACTGTAACATGTTTTCGTCAATGTTACATACATATCATATACCTTCCTTTATTTATACAGCAAATAGCACTACATGAGCTATTTACAACTTCTAATAAACTTACAGGGACAGGATTTATTTCATAAACCTTTTATAAATTAATTATTATCATGAACGGACTATTTCAACATTTGAGGCAATTGATGTATGTAACAATTTTGTCAATTTTGTCAATGTTACATACACATTATTGAAATTTCTTTACATATTTTGTAAATAAGATTATAAAAGATGTTTGGTTTGTAACAAATCTATTAGGAGCAGCTTTATGTTAAATGCATTGATTTTGCTTATACAGTCAGAATTCGTTACAACGGCATAGTTCGTTTGAGATGAATCTGCCGTTATAACGAATCTGCCGGTATAACGAATCGGGGATTTTTTCTGTCCGATTCCGGTAATTGTTATCTGTCGGGAATTGGTATCTGTCGGGAATTGGCTACCACGCATTGTAGCGATGTTATTTGTTGTCAATTTATGCTAGCGTAATTCGGCATTATCGGCGCGATATGTGCTGAATTAAATACTTATTTGTCACCTCGTTGATAAATCAATGCATATGTATACAATTTATATCAATGAAAGAAACAACACTCAATAATAATCCGATGTTTGACAAGGTCAAGGTTGCATGCGAACCTCGTGTGATAATTGGTAATTACGTAGACACGTGACTACCGGATTATATGTGAACGTTGTTTCTTTATTGTTAGAAATTCGCAAACAAGTGCATAAAGAAAAGAAACACATTTAAATGAACAGTTTTGTTTTATTTACATGCTAACATTTATGAAAATACGAAACAATAACATACAGAGTTGTATCCCTTTCAGTATTTCATTTCGCCCCAACGAGAACTCGGCCCAGAGACTATGTTGCTAACTGTTAATTTATTTTCCTAATTTTTGTTTGGCAAAATAATACATCACCGCAATAATCCTTAATTATATGTGGACAAAGGCACGCGGTCGAGTATTTGTGACAATATACAGACCGACACGTTGTTAATTGACGCGATTTATGACATTGTGTCAGGGTTAATCAGCCGTGAAATTGTTTAGCGACTGGTTCCCGAACATCGGTGATGCCGGATAACTGAGCTGGGTCACAGTCCTGGTACCAGCTACACAGGTTACCGTCGCCGTTATAGCGAACATTAAATACGACTTAAATTGTGTATTCGTTTGCGGGATTTCTCTGCCGGTGCCGGAAGCCGAATTTGCCGGTATATCGAACAGATTAAAGAGCGTGCCGATTCGTTTGGTGGCGTATCGTGCCGGAAGGCGAATATGCCGTTGTAACGTGTGCCGTTGTAACGAATTCTGACTGTACATTACGCAAACACGTCTTATTTGGAATTAATAAATCACTGAACAACTTTCGGCAAGGGAGATAATCAATATCACGCGAACTATTTTCATACGAGCCAAGCGGATTGTTCTGTTTATGATTAGGATATATAGTTTTAAGCTATCTCCTGTGATATATAATGATACATTACTTTGTTATGTTATGGGTACTAATACTTGTTGTTTCAATAGCGTATCTCTGTAACGGTATTGTTGTAGATGGAGTTGCAAATAATTTAATAATTATTACGTTCAAATGGTGGCGTAATACTGATAGCACTTCTGTACAACTGTGATTGTCATAAATGGCGCAACAGTCGTGAGGTTAAGGTCGCCGACTTCAATGATTTAATTACCGATTCCCGAAAGGGTCGGGGGTTCAAACCTCGACGTGGTATAAAAAAAAAATTCTCCATATATATTATTTTTGTGATTTTAATATTTTTTAATATTTTCACAATTTTACGATTTTAATAAAAATACCTATAAATTGATAGAAACTTACCAACAATTAAAGTGTCTGTCTTTAAGTAATATATACACAGAAAGTTTGTTACTGATGTTTTAAGTTTAAGTAATATATACACAGACAGTTTGTTACTGTTTTTTTAAGTTTGAGGTACTGTCTATACTGTCTATACCATATAATGTTTTACTGTCCCAAAATCTTTTTTTTTTGGCTGTCACAATTAATTAATTTTCGGACAGCAAACATTTTTTTATGAATTTGAAATAATTATTGTCCTCCATCTGCTCACAACACTGTTCGAACTGCGCCTGTGGCTACCACGACCAGAATTCACTGGCCGCAAACACAGTAGCCATCGGCGTCTATTTATTAAATTATTATTTTGTATTTTATTTGAATTCCGTGTGAACGCTGCATTTTGTGTCAACACCATTTACAGAAAATATTGGTGATTTTCTAAACGAATATCGGAGAAATGCGGCTATATATTTTGTCAATTTTCAACACCATTTACGGAAAACAATTACTGATTTTTTAAAACAATATCGGCGAAGGTGTACTGAACTACTCTTTATTTTAAATAACCGGCCGTCTAATAGATCTGTGTATAATCGAGAGTATATCGTTAATTGTCATGTTGTCTCCGACAGTGAGGTGTTGCGGCACACATCAAAACGACACGTCAATTTCAAAACATTGCCTAAGGGTCACAGCTGTGTGGTGTCATCAGATCAACACCTCGTCACACACAACTACGCATTATCGATTTTTTCCCCACACAAAGCGACGTGTATTTACAACTAGATCTGTGTAATGTGTCGGGTGTAGCCAAAGACCATACATAAATTCGTAATTAGTCACAGATGTAGCCTTAAAATATAATCGATTTCCTTAAATTACGTCCGCATGTTGACAGATATTTCAGAGCAGACGTCATCGTAATTTGCCGTTATTTATTTCCAAAATTAACCATATATTCTGTAAATGGCGTTGAAAGTTGACAATAAATTAAGACCAGATCAGTACGTTAAATCGCTATCGACGACAACTGACGATCCGATGAGAGAGTAATACCGTTTAAGCGCATCCAATGTTAAATATACATCGTTATTTTTTTATGACTTTCGTAGTTTTTACCGAGAAATTCAAACCGTTTCCAATTATTGGGGAACATAATATCATGATTAGCACATCGTTTCACTAAGCGGGGGCTACTCAGGAAATGGGATCACAAGGTCTATTGTTTACACTGGATTAATGGCGGCCTCCATGAGGTCTCAGGTAAATCTTATTTTTCAATAATACGACTGTGGTTTCTTCCTTTTAGTGATAACCATGTTCCAGCCGTTAACACTTATTTAGCAACATTACTTAATATGTAGTTAGTCTGAACATTCTGCAGAGAAATCTGAATTGGACGGAATCGAGCGTTGTTTAAACTTAGTCCGGTTCATATGCACAGGTCAAAATATGAACTGAAAATTGGTGCTTTGTGTGACAGAAATCCGTACGCGGACGAATAAAAAAAATATTTTGTTATAAATATCACATACAGCGAAACAGCGGTAGCATCTACTGTTTTAATAATATGCATACATATTGTAATTAATGTTTAATAGTGATATACTTATGAATAATATACGATACTATGGTTTATACTCCAGCACTATGTTTTTAGCTGTGTGATTTGCCTCAATATAAACTGGATTAATTAATACTTATATTCATGCGCTTCATGAGAACATCATTACATTTAAAATATACAAATATTACTTAAAGGGGTACCGATATGATACATTTTAATAATATAAATATTGAAAATACACATTACAATCGCTTACAACATAAGTTATTGATTGAAAATAGTCACTGCATCGTGACCTATTTGACCGCATTACCTATTGCGCGGCAACCTCACCAAACCCGCTGTTTACATAGGTAACCGTGGGTTTGGTGAGGTAGGCTCGCTAATACAATGTTTGCGTAATGTATTGCCATGACCAGTCCGTTAAAACACTTTGATCTGATTTACAGCAGTATGTAACATTTTGACATGAAAAACATGAAAAACTATACTTCCTATCATTTTTTTTCTAACTGGCCATATCCTCTATGTTTTGGTGCCAAAAGTGAGAATATGCTGATTTCTAACAAATGTAGTAAAATAAACCTGGCTGTTGATTGTTGTTTTCTATGTTTACATGAAGCAACTTCTGTGTATGTAACAGTTTGTTGACAAGAAATATTATAAATAATAAATACACTTTTACCATTTTTGTTTCTTTTAAGATAAAACAAAAATCTTACTTGCATCTTAAGACTCACCGCCAGATGGTTCAATATGTCAGTAAAGAAACTAATCAGGTTCCATATTGTAAGCTACTGGACTGGTTATACGTATGTAACAGGGTTTGACAAGAAAATGTTACATACACACACTAATTTTGGTTATATTTTTTTCAATGGTTATACTTCCGATGGACAAATAATTTTTGTACTGAAATATAGTTAGACTGCTCACAGAAACGTACGATCTCTTTCGACGCAATGAAAAGGGCAAGATCAATATGAAATACTTGCACATACTAGGACATGTTAAAAATGTCCCCCTTTTTCACCTAAAAAGTGTGAGATACATACATATTGAAGCCTGTACAGCTTGTTCAATCAACTTCAATAACCTATTTTTTTGGTACTGCTAGATAGTCCATATGTGTATTCATATAACTGAAGTCGTAAAAGTGTTCCATCTCAACATTTCTCTTTGTATGTAGTGTTTAAATGGAATTGACAAGAAAAATATGCATTCTCCAGAATAGCGAATTCTTGCCCATATATTAATCCTTTGCGTTTTAGAATCTATTAGATATATTAGATCTAACAAGGCAGATACAACTATAATGAGCATAATGGAAGGTTGTGTGTTTGAGAATACGTTTCAATGTACAAACAACAAGAGTTGTCAGAAGACAACGAAGCTCGCCTGTTGGCAGCCTTCATTCAAACTTGTCACAGTTCAAGACAGTTGTATAAAAAACATGAATATTATATAACTTGACCTTGGGATAAGGGGTGTGCGGTGGACCTTGACATTGAGATCAGTGGTGGAAGGTGGGTCATGGATTTGATATAGCATGATATAGCATATTAAGATGAATGCATGTATGAAATATCAATGCGCTCCCTGAAAAGAGAAGGAAAACAAAATTTAACCCAGCGTTAAGTTTATGAACACACTAAGTTGGTGATTTTCTATAGCATGATAGCTATTCACATGAGGAATGCATGTATAAATGTGCTAAGTTTGTGACCTTGGCCTTGGCAAAAGGGGTGAGGGGTGGGTCATGGATTTGCTGCAAAAAGACATTTACTCCAACGTTACGTTTATGATGTTCATCTTGGGGAAAGGGGTGGGGTGGGTCATGGATTTGCTGTAGCACAATAGAGGATCATCAGATGAATGCATGTATGAAATATCAAAGCGTTCAAAGTGTAAAGAAACGGACGTTACACAACATTTACCCCAATGTAAAGTTTATGAACATGCTACGCTTGTGACCTTGACCTTGGGGTAAGGGTTAGGTGGTGGGTTGTGCTACAGCCTGATAGAGGGTCATCTGAGGAATGTATGTATGAAATATCAAGGCGTTCCATCAAAGGAAACAGTTGTTATCAGACATTTACCCCAACGTTAAGTTTATGAATGTGTCAAGTTTGTGACCTTGACCTTGGGGTAAGGGGTGGGCGGTGGGTCATGGAATTGCTATAACACAATAGAGTATCATCAGATGAATGCATGTATGAAATATCAAGGCGTTCCATGAAAGGAAACAGATGTTATAAGACATTTACCCCAACGTTAAGTTTATGAATGTGCTAAGTTTGTGACCATGACCTTGGGGAAAGGGGTGGGGGTTGGTCATGGATTTGCTATAGCACGATAGAGTATCATCAGATGAATGCATGTATGAAAGTGTAAAGAAACAGAAGTTACACAACATTTACCCCAACGTTAAGTTTATGAACATGCTAAGTTTGTGACCTTGACTTTTGGGTAAGGGTTGGGTGGTGGGTTGTGGATTTGCTACAGCATGACAGAGGGTCATCTGAAGAATGTATGAAATAGCAAGGCGTTCCATGAAAGGAAACAGACATTTACCCCAACATTAAGTTTATGAATGTACTAAGTTTGTGACCTTGACCTTGGGGTAAGGGATGGGCGGTGGGTCATGAATTTGCTATAGCATGATAGAGTATCATCAGATGAATACATTTTTGAAAATATCAAGGCGTTTTCCCTGAAAGGAAACAGATGTTATAAGACATTTACCCCAACGTTAAGTTTATGAATGTGCTAAGTTTGTGACCTTGACCTTGGGGTAAGGGCTGAGAGGTGCGTCATGGATTTGCTACAGCATGATACAGGGTCATCTGAGGAATGCATGTATGAAATAACAAGGTGTTCCATGAACGGAAACAGAAGTTATAAGAAATTTACCCCAACGTTAAGTTTATGAATGTGCCAAGTTCCAAGTTTGTAACCTTGACCTTGGGAGTAAGGGCTGGATGGTGGGTCATGGATTTCATACAGCATGATAGAGGGTCATCTGAGGAATGCATGTATGAAATAACAAGGTGTTCCATGAAAGGAAACAGAAGTTATCAGACATTTACCCAACATTAAGTTTATGAATGTGCCAAGTTTGTGACCTTGACCTTGGGGTAAGGGCTGGGTGGTGGGTCATGGATTTGCTACAACATGATAGAGTGTCATCTGAGGAATGCATGTATGAAATAACAAGGTGTTCCATGAAAGGAAACAGAAGTTATCAGACATTTACCCAACGTTAAGTTTATGAATGTGCCAAGTTTGTGACCTTGACCTTCGGTAAGGGCTGAGAGGTGTCATGATTTGCTTACAGCATGATAGGGAGGGTCATCTGAGGAATGCATGTATGAAATAACAAGGTGTTCCATGAAAGGAAACAGAAGTTATCAGACATTTACCCAACGTTAAGTTTATGAATGTGCCAAGTTTGTGACCTTGACCTTCGGGTAAGGGCTGAGAGGTGGGTCATGGATTTGCTACAGCATGATAGAGGGTCATCTGAGGAATGCATGTATGAAATAACAAGGTGTTCCATGAAAGGAAACAGAAGTTATCAGACATTTACCCAACGTTAAGTTTATGACCTTGGGGTAAGGGCTGGGTGGTGGGTCATGGATTTGCTACAGCATGATAGAGGGTCATCTGAGGAATGCATGTATGGGAAATAACAAGGTGTTCTGAAAGGGAAACAGAAGTTATAAGACATTTACCCAACGTTGTTTAGAATGTGCCAAGTTTGTGACCTTGACCTTAGGGGTAAGGGCTGGGTGGTGGGTATGGATTTGCTCCAGATGATAGAGGGTCATCTGAGGAATGCATGTATGAAATAACAAGGTGTTCCATGAAAGGAAACAGAAGTTATAAGACATTTACCCAACGTTAAGTTTATGAATGTGCCAAGTTTGTGACCTTGACCTTGGAGTAAGGACTGGGTGGTGGGTCATGGATTTGCTACAGCATGATAGAGGGTCATCTGAGGAATGCATGTAAGAAATAACAAGGTGTTCCGTGAAAGGAAACAGAAGTTATAAGACATTTACCCAACGTTAAGTTTATGAATGTGCCAAGTTTGTGACCTTGACCTTGGGGTAAGTAAGGGCTGGGTGGTGGGTCATGGATTTGCTACAGCATGATAGAGGGTCATCTGAGGAATGCATGTATGAAATAACAAGGTGTTCCATGAAAGGAAACAGAAGTTATAAGACATTTACCCAATGTTAAGTTTATGAATGTGCCAAGTTTGTGACCTTGACCTTGGGGTAAGGGCTGGGTGGTGGGTCATGGATTTGCTACAGCATGATAGAGGGACATCTGAGGAATGCATGTATGAAATAACAAGGTGTTCCATGAAAGGAAACAGAAGTTATAAGACATTTACCCAACGTTAAGTTTATGAATGTGCCAAGTTTGTGACCTTGACCTTGGAGTAAGGACTGGGTGGTGGGTCATGGATTTGCTACAGCATGATAGAGGGTCATCTGAGGAATGCATGTAAGAAATAACAAGGTGTTCCGTGAAAGGAAACAGAAGTTATAAGACATTTACCCAACGTTTAAGTTTATGAATGTGCCAAGTTTGTGACCTTGACCTTGGGGTAAGGGCTGGGTGGTGGGTCATGGATTTGCTACAGCATGATAGAGGGACATCTGAGGAATGCATGTATGAAATAAGGTCCATGAAAGGAAACGAATTATAAGCATTTACCCAAGTTATTTAGAATGTGCCAGTTTGTGACCTTGACCTTGGGGTAAGGGGGGTGGTGGGTCATGGATTTGCTACAGATGAGACATCTGAGGAAGCATGTAGAAATAAGTGTTCCTGAAAGGAAACTTGAATTAGACTTTACCCAACGTTAAGTTTGTGGACGACGCTGACGACGCCGGGGGTATGCCATAAGCTTTTCTGCACTTCGTGCAGGCGAGCTAAAAACGAGTCGTTATCCACAGACGCACCCGATAGGGTGAACACAATAATTTGTTGCAGAAAATAGTATGATAATGGTGTTCACGTGGGTCTTGAGAAATTGAAAGAGAAATGATATCACCATACTTGTGTGTCAACTCATCGCACCACAGGAAGTGTAAATAGAAAGCCACACTGACAACATCCATTTATCCAAACCGAAATATCTAAGACGATCAGTGGAACATCCATTCGTCTTTAAGTAGCAGTGTGTGTTCTGTGGCAATCGATGAAATTTAAAAAATAAGACCACAAACAGCCAAAGCGATGGAGACTGGCTTACCAAGTTTGGCAAGTAGAGAAAGGACAAAGTGACCAATCACTTAGAGATGCAATACTAGCTAAATGTGAGGAGCGCGGGCCCCGAGATGAATGGGCGTGGACCTCCATGCCGCCGATTAACACTACTACAAGGACTGTAAACTGAAATTCATGTCGAGTGCTGTTAGGCAAACACAAAAGAGGCCGGTCCAATTGACCGGGCGTTTGAATCTCTAGTTGAAGTTATCAAGTCTGATTTGAGTCACGTTTGGAACTCAGTAGAGCTATATGAAACATACACAGAAAAGGTGGTCGTATTCTGTCTAAACACCTATTGTTGTCCCAATTGTCTGCTCGTTTCGGTGATGACATATTAACTCTGGAATTTCCAGGTGTGGCGAGCATGGTGATGTTCAAGAGTAAGGCTGTTACTCTTCTAACCATAGCACCCGATGAAGACGATGAAATCGATTTGGGGATTTCAAAAATCAGTAAACGAGTTACGAAGGAAACAAAAGATCTATCCTTGGAAAAGAACCACAATGCCCGGATAGACAAACATATAGTGGAAGAGTCTGTGAGCAACACGTTCCATAACTTACTCGCAGCCATATCTCCAAAGCCGTGTACCACTCTGCCTGCATTAATTATTGGTAATATAGTTACCAGTTTGTTGCGTAATCAGTCGACTAATTTTCAGACTGCTCTCTGGATTCTGGTGAGAGATTCCAAGTCACTTGTGAAACAACTGAATAAGTTCCAAGTAACGTACGCTTACGACGTAATACGGCGCTTCAAAAGGTCAGCTGCAGTAGGGGAAAACAAAAACCACGGACTGGCAGGCATTCATGATGCAAATGAAGGCTTGGTACAGGTGGTAGTTGACAACTGCGATACTGATATTGACTCTCAAAATGGCAAACTGTCTACCCATTCACTTGCGCTTCTAGTAACACAACCGGCGACCGTGCATGAAGATAGGGAAGCAGCAAATGGGAATTTTCCTCGAATATCCTAGTCTGAAATGGCGGATGAAATAGCTCACAATGTCAACATTGAACGATATAAAGGCGGAAAGAATCTAGAAATGCCAGGAGCAGTTTCAAGAAGACAGTTCTACCACTGTAAGTGCTTGCACAAGCTTCTGTATAGCGGAAGAGGGCAATTGAGTTCAAGTTGTTAAACACGTACATTCCGAGGATAAATGTCCCGAGTTCAAAGGCTACAACACTCGGGTATCACAGGAACAAGATCACACTGACACCAGCAACGAAAGCGGCTTACTAGCCACTCATAGATATGCCACCTGCGGATCCCGACACAATGACGACAGCCTTGGTAGAGGCACAGAGGATGACGGCACAAACAAGACAGACGTTCAGTCTTCACAGCAAGCCGATACCATTGTTGTTAAGCAATCGATTATGGCTGCCAAGGATAACACTGGCGTATCAGTCGTGTGTGATGACACAGACGTGTTTGTGTTACTACTGTACCACTACTCCCAGCAGAAACTGACATCTCCAGTGCATGACAGAGCTGTGGTAGACATCCGGGCAACGGTAGCTAAGCATAAAGCCATACTACCAGGACGTATAGCTGCTCACGCACTATCGGGATTTTTGTTGGTATCTGCAAAGGCAAGGTATTGACGACACTACGGACAGGATACTCACTCTCCCTGCTGGGTGACATAGATGTCGGAATGCCACAGGTCATCGAATAAGCAAGTGCATTCATTGTAGCATGCAATGGACAACCGAACCATGTCACAATGTATGAAGCACGTCTGAAAGTTTCGGCTCTAAGAATTGGGACTAGAACGGCATCCACTCCAAAACTTAGTCCTCTCCCTTCAACCATTGAAGCGTTATGGATAGAGGCATTGGGATAACAGCCTGTCCAGCTTGATCCAGTTCAGTATGGTTGGTTAAAAGATGATCAAGACAAATCCCCTTCACCTAATGTTGTACCCAGCAATGTAGATGTTGCGCCTGTAGATACGTTGCGCTCATCAAGTGCTCTTGTGCAACAGACACCCCGTGCAACACTATGAAATGTTGGTGTAGCAAATTGAAGTTTGCATGCACTATATTTTGGGAATGTCGTGCAACAAACTGCTGTAATGTTCTCAATAGTTCGGTGGAGTCGGCTGTCGACATAGAAGTTGAATGAAGGAGTCACAAGACGGTCTTTCATATCGAACAAACTATTGCCTGTGTAATGAAGGTTGAAAGGCTCTTTGAACAACACTCAACTAATATACGACTATATGCAGCCCTGTAAGGTCCTCATGAAGAAATTGTGAACTAAAATTGCAATATATAGAAATAAGGCCTCACAGAATGGAACTGTTAGAAAACTAAGATACAAGACGATACACCACCCACATATCAATGAGGTATTGCAATACCCATCTGGTAGGCATCGCCGTGTCGCTGGATTATAAATATTCCGCTGTGGGCATGGTGGTGGTCCGATGTGGTTCGCATATATTTCATATAAATCGTGTTGGTATTAATTTTGTGTTCTGTGGAGCTACCGTTGTTTTCTCATTTATGTTGTTCCAGTAAGTCTTACTATCATTTGGGGATCTGATAGCTATGGTTGTGTTGGACATCTCGACGCACATGCCTTGATGAATACGTTGCAATCACCGTATTACGTTTTCTTATAAATATATATATATACGTATATTGCGAAATAAATATATTTGGCAGCCATCTTGGATTTATGCGTCCATCTGTCATTTACATCATACAAGTACCCAAATGATTACTTGTGCCCAGTAACCGCACTACAAAGTGTGAAAATTAGTAAAGTATAAATATTGACATAATATGTGAAGCCATGTAGAAGTGACGTACGGGACAGACGTACAGGACGGACGGACGCCGGTAACAATATATGCCCCCCCACACCTTTCGGTAGCGGGGTCATAAAAATCACAAAATATGCGGTAAATCACAATTGTATGTAACTGTAACTTAGACAAGAGCTCCGCGGAGCAAGATGTCCCGCCTGGCGCAGTTTGATAGTACATATGGAGCTTGTAATAACCTTGGGGTTAGTGAGCACAATGGGCTTTCTGTAGAATGATGCGGGATGTTGTTACAAATGCATGTATGGAATATTAAAGCATAAACTGAGCGTTATCTTTTCCAAACACGGAAATTTCTAAGTCAATGACCTTGGGGGTATGCTGTAGGTGAAACTATATAACAGGGAACACAAACAACCCTTGGCTGCTCCACCTCCCCTACCTCACTGAAACATCCCAATCAATGCAACTATACTCTAACAACAAAATAAAAGTTATCAATGCTGTGAAACCAACTTATGATACGAGGAAGTAAATTTATTTACATTGCGAAAACCCATGACACAGATTTTTTTTCTGTGTAAAATGACTTCTGCCAAATTCCGGTGCCAATTAAAATGGGTCCAAGTAATTAATGCATTACACAAGTCTGTTCTTGTATGGCGAATATATAACACACATGCACATAACAATGATACAACTGTCAAATATCGACTACTGGTACCATCCGACTTCTCATCCAGATCACGGTCACGTACATGTAGCTCGACTGAGAAATTTTAGGAGGACATTTTAGATCACATTTTCACCTTGAGCCGGGGGGGGGGGGGGGGGGGGGGGGGGGGGGTGGTAAGGGGGTGGGAGGGTTATTTACTATAATATCACTTGAAAACATTAAAGAAGGGTTTATATTATTCAAATCATTCACCTGTTGTGTTGGGTATATTGGATTTTTTTTTTAAAAATTCAACGTCAAAAACTTACGGATCAAATACAGGATAGACAATGATGAAAATTGGGGCTTTACGAATGTCCTGTTCAATTATCTAAACGGAATTTTCATTGGCTCAAGGTGAATTTTCTATCCAAACAGAACCCCTATAACTTGGCAGGTTCGGCGGAAATCCAAAATGGCCGACGAATGTAATTAAGAAGTCGCGGTCTGAGAGTATTACGGTCAACGCGCATTTTTGAGCAGGTATTACTCAGGAAATCGATTGATATCAAATTAGTATTCATTGTTCTTGTAAGTTTCCAGGATTGATTATGGAAAATCGTTCTTATACCCCCACATAAACGGGTCAAACTGAGTCACTATGGAAATTCCAACAGTATACTTTGGGGTTTCCGGTATTTCGGTGGTTTTCGGTAAATAAGAGGTTTCCGGTAATTCCAGTTACCGGTATAATTTGTCAATATTCGCCCCAGTTTCGAGCGTCTATTGGACTGCCTAATTTAGTAGAAATACGGCGGAATGGCGAGTTATTATGAATATAAAGTTGTAGGTCTGAATATGCGATATTTATAGATCGGTTACGTTATTGTTTCCTTAGCTGCGCGAAATCACCGAACAGCACCGTAAGTCGCCACACGTAACTTTTATTGCGATTGCCGATAAAATAAAGCAATTAAAGGCGTAAGCGTGAAACCTTCCACACCGAATTCGCTGTGGAAAGTTCAGTGTGTAAAACGGCTGTTCGCACTTCCACGATGAAGGGAGCGACACAGTAAACGGACTGAAACCGTGGAATATCACCAAATATTGAAAAAAAAATCTTCAAATATTTGTTTTAATACTAATAGTTTCCACCTTGGGTACTGTTGATTTCAACTGAATTCTTCCTTGGTATCAATGTAAAGATATAATAAAGAGAAAGCTGCACATGTATAAAACGGGTGTCAAGTGCTAGAAGTGAAATATTTAATTAAAAAACCCGTAGTCAACGAACTGTCTTACCGTCGTCGCCATCTTGCTTCAAACGTGGATCTTTGTGAAAACGTCACGGGTTGGGCGATCCCTACAAGCCGGTACCGGTACTAACTGAGACCGATACCATCCGGTTATGTACAACGGTAACTGTAATGCGTGGTGAACGCGAATATGGTGCGTGTACAATTTTAACCATATGTGACGGTTAAGTACGGTACCAAGGTTAATGTAATAAATACGGGCGTTATAAACGGATAAGTGTCACATGGTGAGAAAATGCGCACCTGACCCTGGGCCCGAACCGGGAACTCTGGTTTACCGTTCTAGCGCTTTAAACAACTGAGCTAACCGGGCACGAATACCCAGGCTCGTACGCAGGAATTAATTTAGGGGGATGCGTTATCGACGGCGCGAAGGACCAACAATGTTTTTTTGCACATCCACAGATAGACCTCGGCAGACTAACCCTTTCACCCCTAAGTAACTGGAATGGATGTTGATGTTAAGTTGCAACCAATCCAATGATCACACAATGATTTTCAAACCAGTCTATTTATAATCATGGGATGTTTTTGTTCTAAAAATTATGAAAATTACTTGCAAAATGTGCAGATCCTGATGAGATGGCTCGTCACGAGCCGGCTCATCTGGATCTACACGTTTTGTCAATACCAAAATACAGGCATTCAGTGTTGAAAGGGTTAAAGGGGGTGCGTACGCACCCGTCGCACCCCCTCTGTGTACGGGCCTGATACCATCCAGACCATGCAGACACATATAATCGTGCTACGTCAGTTTTCGTCCCCACGTCATATCTCGTGAATGACGTCGAACGCACAGCATTACGTCACAATAAAACAATTTATAAAAAACGTCAGTCATGACTTGTTATGACAACAATTATGTCGTCATTAACTATCGGTGTGTTTAATTAGAGCATCATAATAAAAACACCCTCCAACTACCGAAAATCCGCTAATGAACTTTGTATCTTCATTATATCGGCTGAAATTTCCATTTCAACGAAAAAAATATATAAATTTTCAAACAAGTCATTGTTTTGTTGACACAGTTTGACATGAAAATGTAGAATGATAGTAGACAGAAATACCCGATGCTTAACAAAGCTGGAAATAAAAACAGTGGTGTCCTTATTTGTTGTCGTGCTAACCGAATATGAATGTTGCGACATAAGGCTGCAGTTTACCTTGGATCTTGCAGATCAATACATTATAACGGCACGTGGAAATAAAATTTAAAGGCACAGTACGGCTCAAGTTACCGAATTTGACCTCCTATTGGGTTTTCCCATGAATAAATCAAACAGTTTTCCATTTAGACACTCTTCCAAACTGTGTGCAGTCATTTTGGTACAAAAAAGACTTTGTAGCCGATAAAAATATCAATGTTTGTTGATCAACAAACAGCAGGTGCGTGTTTCAGTACCCCGAGTTATTTTCCGAAAGCCGCTGGATAACTCCGTGACCAATCCCGATTCGCTCCGGTAATTTCACTGTAGTACTGTTTGTAACCCCCGTATATATGCACAACTTGATGACGTATTACACATACCGCATTCCGGAAGCATGTTGACATTTTTGTAAATAAAATAAATATTGGAAAATATCTCCTCGGATCACCTAACGACGACCGGCATTACTGTGTAATCAGGTAATTTTATGTTCCACTTCACATCCTCGGACACATACGAAAGTTTATTCGTTTATTTCACTAAAACTACTGTTTTATGGTGTCAGGGTCATTTCGTACCCATACCATTTCGTTCCGTGTTTGGTCAATTCGTACCCATAGGCGCATGTTTTCCGGTAATTTCGTAAATATACATGTAGGTACGAATCGACCATAATGTTTGGTCATTTCGTACGCATTCTTGTTTAATTTTTTATATATTCACATATATATTTGGGCTATATTTGCATATTTTAAATTTGTTTTGATGAAAAAGCTGGGTCATAACCTGAGATAAAATAAAATGAATGTTAGGTATAATTTAATCCTTTCACCCATAAGTAACTGGAAATTGGAATATATGTTTGGACCAATCCAATTGCCATCAAATTATGTTCAGACTACCTTAGTCCATTTATGAAAAGGGGATATTTTTGTTGTTAAAAATAAGAAATTATTTGCAAAAAGTGCAGATCCTGATGAGCCGGCTCGTGATTGATTTTATAGTTGATTTTGCGGACCAATCCAATCGCCATGCACAAAATGGTTTTGGTTTTCAGACTACCGGTAGTCTATTTATGAAAAGGGGATATTTTTGTTGTAAAAAATAAGAAAATTATTTGCAAAAAGTGCAGATCCTGATGAGCCGGCTCGTGATGGATTTTTATATCGCCATGCACAAAATGGTTTTCAGACTAGTTCATTTATGAAAATGGGATATTTTTGTTGCAAAAAATAAGAAAAAATATTTATTTCAAAAAGTGCAGATCCTGATGAGCCGGCTTGTGATGGATTTATAATATGTTGATTTCCGGACCAATTCAATCGCCACAAAATGGTTTTCAGACTAGTCCATTTATGAAAAGGGGATATTTTTGTTGTCAAAATAAGATGTTTTTGGCAAAAAGTGCAGATCCCGATGAGCCGGCTCGTGATGGATTTTTATATGTTGATTTCCAGACCAATCCAATCGCCACAAAATGGTTTTCAGACTAGTCCATTTATAAAAAGGGGATATTTTTGTTGTAAAAAATAAGAAAATTATTTGCAAAAAGTGCAGATCCTGATGAGCCGGCTCGTGATGGATTTTTATATGTTGATTTCCGGATCAATCCAATCGCCACAAAATGGTTTTCAGACTAGTCCATTTATGAAAAGGGGATATTTTTGTTGTCAAAAAAAGATTATTTTTGCAAAAAGTGCAGATCCTGATGAGCTGGCTCGTGATGGATTTTTATATGTTGATTTCCGGACCAATCCAATCGCCTCAAAATGGTTTTCAGACTAGTCCATTTATGAAAAGGGGATATTTTTGTTGTCAAAAATAAGAAAATTATTTACAAAAAAGTGCAGATCCTGATGAGACGGCTCATCACGAGCCGCTCATTTGGATCTACACCATTTGGCAATACCACTATACAGGTAGTGTTGAAACGGTTAAATAGATGTTAGTTGGCCAGCTAACAGAGAATTAGCAATCTACTCATATCGTGATGTACATATGTAGCTGTGACTGGAGAAATGGGGCTTAGTCAATTTGTGGCCAGTGTAGCCCCTGATCAAATAGAACACTCGTGTAGCCTAATAGCGATCTACATGTATATTACATGCTACCCAGTGATTTACCACATTTCTGGTAGCATTTATTTCCTTGAAGGAAATATTTCCTTCTGGACATTATATATAGCGAAACGTCATCTCCGGCGAAGAAACAATTCATACGCGAACGTCAAAATGGTCAATTTTGATATTATAAGCTGGTCTAAGAGCAAATTTCACATTTTTCGAAAAGCATGTAATATACACTACCATTTTGAAATACCAGCTTTATTTCCCTTGATATCTGTAAATCAGACAAAGAAACTTGTGCTCTGCACTCGCTCGTTTCTTTATAAGACTTCCAGATGTCTCGTGATATAAATCCGGTACATGTATTTCAAAATGGTAGTTGAATAAACTCTACATATTGCTTGTTAGACGCACGACGGGCGTTTCATTAATGGAATGACAAACAGTCCAGTTCCTGATCAGACTGCGGATGCACATGCTTATCTGGATATACACTGGTCGCAAAACCCATAAGCCCCATTTCTCCAGTCACATATATATGTTTGACACTAAAAAGTCTTTGGGGTTAATTACTTGTATTTTGTAATCAGATATTTCGATGCATATGATGCATATCTGTTGATGTCATTTTATTATATTTTGTGTTGTTAATTAATTGGCAATTAACCTGAGGTACGAAATAGCGATTCCCGGGTGATGGAACAGGACCCACCTCTTTCATAGGATTTACATACAATGTACATGTATGGGCCACCAAATCGCCAACCGTCATCAATAGCTTCCTTACATTGATCAGGGGGGCTCCAGATAAGGAATTAGTAATTGAGTATTTTCATTCCATCATTTCTGAAGCAATTGGGTGTTTCAAAATTTTAATTGGGTAAAATAAAATCACACTACTGTTTACACATCAACAGGCAGCAAGAATAAGAAAAATATGTTATATTTGTGGTCTGTTTATTGTTTTCTGCAGCATGCTACATGTACCACCGAATTGTAATTGCTTTTTGATACTCGCTGCTTCTGATTTCAATTGGATTTTGGGCAATTTTAATTGGGTATTTAAGCAAATATGCAGCTTATCTGGAGCCCTCATTGATATATAACCGCTCCGTGTAATTTAGGTGACATTGACCTACTTTCACGAAATACAAGTCACATCCGTCAAGTTGTATACATTGTACATCTCCTGATGTGTTGGATGTTCGCCAACCTTTATCAGTTGCTTCCTTACATTGATACCTAACCACCCTGGGTCATTCAAGTGAACATAGAAATCGCATATCAGTTGTCGTCGTCCAAAATTTTGGACATACCGGTAGGTCCATTGTAGGTCCAAATAGTTGGATGTTCGCCAAACTTCATCAGTAGCTTCCTTACATTGATAGAAACCATTCTGGGTCCTTTGGGTGACACTGACCTACTTTTCTCAAAATATAGGTCACATCCGTCAAAACTTGGACGTACGTCCCTATTTCGCATATATCCGGATACGTTTGTTGGATATATGCCAAACTTCATCAATATCTTTTGTCTCACTCATGCTAGATTGGCGGTAAAATTTAAAATTAGTAGCCGAAATTAACTGTCACAGTAAAATACTAAAATAAACAATAAAATGTACTATTTTATATTACATATAGAGTATAATTTCTGACATATCAGTAGCAAAATAGCCATCTGAATGATTTCTGAAATATTGGTAGCCAAATGGCCATTTGAGTAGCCAAATTGCGACCATCCTAGCTCATGATACTGGAAAGTGAGACAGCGGTGTCGTCTTCATCAACAATTTTGGACAAAGTCCAAATTTCGCATATCTCTGGATCTGTTCGGCGGATAATTACCAAACTTCATCAATAGCTTCTCACATTGATAGCTATCCATCCGGTGTCAGAACCTTAATCATGACCATAATTTCATCAATAGCAGTGTATTTCGACTGACGTGACCATGGTCACTGTATCAACAACTTTCGACATAAAAAATATGTTGTTTTTTCTTCTTCAGGAAAACAGCAATACATCAAGCTTGGACTCGAACTTGGCCATGTGAACACTGGATTGTCCACTGTGCATCTGGATCGTCCACTGTGCATCTGGATCGATCGATATCAACAATCAGCAGGGAGGATGAAGAAGAGAAGACACCATGTACACAAGACCCTTGGCCAGATAGAGAACAGCCGACGGACACTTATTTTATGACCAGTGTTTACAGACTTTATGCAGTTAATTTGGCTACCAGTATAGATGTGAATATGTTTGTTCAAACACGTGGGTATAGTTTGTCACAGGCACCTGCTATTGGGATGGGGTGAACTGAATCAGGAAGGGAAAACCCTCCAATTCGACCATACTTTTTTTTACATTCGCGATTTTGACGCGATTAAGCACAGCTATCGCGGAAAATTGATAAGCAAACCTGCCATTGCCCCTTTTTTGCTGGAAATAAGGACTGATGGGGTTCACTCCGATATGCCCCAAAATCGTTCGAAAATGCAGTTTATAGCCACGAAAAGAGATGCACGAAGACGCATGTAATAATATTGCACATTCACCAGTCAGGAAAACTTGAATTTTATACCTAGTGCACCCCATCTTTCCTTAATTCCAGCCAAATGTATATGTAGATTTTCTCTAAATAACTCTTAAATGGCTGAATCTACGGGTACTAGAACATCGACAGGTGTTGCTGATCAATTTTCCGGGTTATCTGCGCATAATTGCGTTTAAAATGTTCTTACCTGATTCAGTGCATCCCATCAAAATAGCAGGTGCATGTGACGTACTATACCCACCGTGTAAAAGTATGCTAGACATTCCTATTCCATTGTTAAATAAATAGGTTGGTGCTACTGGTAGCTGCAGAACCATTTTGTTACTGTAACAGTGATTTGGCTACTAATATTTCAAAATTTGGCTACTGAAGGTTACGATTGGAAAAAGTAGTTTTGCAAATATTGGAGCTACTGGTATTGTAAAATTTTGTTCAAGGTAACCTTTAATTTTGACTATTTAAATTTCATAATCCTTGCGCTAACCTAGAGTTATAACAAACAGTGTAGACCCGGATCAGCCTGCTCGACTGTGACTGGTGATCCGAGTCTACTACATCTATCACACGGTCAGAAGATCCATTTTGTCAGTACATGTCATCTCAAAAATAAACTATACATTTTTCAGTATTATACTGATGACAACCAGTATACTTAAATACATGTACATGAATATAATGAGACACAAACTATAACAGTTGCTGCTGCTTTTATTTTCCTCATTTAAATGATTGTACATGTAATGTTGAGCCTACACACTGTAGCACATATGATAACTCTTACATTAAAGGTACTGTGTCTCGGGATAGATTCAGTGGAGGGCACATTTAGTGTTGCCCTTGTCCGTCCGTCCCCAACCTTGTAACTTGTAAAACTTTTAAACAGTAATAGCTACAGACCTGAAACCTGGTATGTAGCTTTCTTATGAGTAGATGCACAAAGTTTATTTTAATTCTTTCAACCCCCGGGTCATGGATTATCTCCCCATTTTCGACTTAGAATTTTGCCTCGTTTTACAGACGACTTGGACATATAATTTGGTTCCAGAAATACGATCTAAATTAACCTATTTTGTCCTAATCTGTTTCATCACATTCTAGGCATATCAGAGACCCAGTGCCTTTAATGCACCCGTTACAGATATTTTGTGAACAGTTCAGAAATTATCCGTAAAAAAACACGAAAATCGGACTGATTTCATGATTCATCTGAAATCTACATGTGCTGTTTTTTTTATAATTATGCAGATTACCATTACGATATTAGATAACACTACTTGTATCTGACCAGGCTACTCATTGTTCACAACTTCACAATTTGATCAATAAATGCCGTCGATGATACAGATATTGAAAAGTGTGGGTTATTGGGAATATTATGAGCTACCGGCTGAGAAAAGGAACCCGAGAACATTGTGCAATCAGCATGGCGAGTGCATAGATCTGATCATGACCTACATTGTTTGAATTACTGTCATCAGCAAAACAATTATATTTTATACTGCGAAGTGGACCTCTATCTACAATTGTTGGACATGTTGTCAGGTCCATTTTCTCGGCTGGGGGCTATTGGGCTATATGTGGCTATGACTGGAGAAATGGGGCTTATGGGATTTGTGACCAGTGTAGCTCCTGATCCAATAGCACTCTGATAGCCTGGTGGTCTATATAGCTTGGTAGAAGCATGATATGTGTATCATTCACGGAATGGCGAACAGTGCAGATCCTGATCAGTCTGATCTGCAGCTATAGTGGTCGCAAAACCCATAAGCCCTATTTCTCCAGTCACAGCCACATATGTGATCTGTGTGAATGTTACATTATTTCTTCGTAACGCTAGCTTTTACTCGTTTGTTCTGTATAAGCTTACAAAAGCCATGACAGAACCATTTGCCCTTTCAGGGTATGGGGTCACGTGATTTCAGAACGACCCTAGATAATGTGTGATGTCGTTTTTACAGTAGATTTTCTTTACAATGTAATAAACCAATAATTTTCACGAAAAATAGAGTACATTTTATTTTGACATTTCTTGATACTTGATTGTGGAGTCCGGTGATACCCATTATAAAAGTAAGAAGATTAGTACTAATCCTTTTACTTTTAGGAAGTGGAGTTAAATTATTCTGGTGAGCTGAGGATATATATTTGTACATATTCAATTCGAGAACACAACTATGAGAACTGCCCTGATCAAACGGCATTTGTGGCAAGTGTAGATCCTAATCATTATGCACAGCAGTAATAAGCATATGCTCAACTGTCAGAATAGCGACAATAGCCGGGGGGGGGATGCTGGTCACTAATGTTGTTAGGTGAATTTTCACCGCTGGGGTGAGGGGACATGCAATTGTATGTACATAAAAAACTTACTTCTATAAGTAAGTTGAGGAACCGTTCTATACCTGATCATGTTTGATTCAAAGATAATTGCTTCGTAAATACATTTACATTTACTCTTTGTTATTAGAGACTATGACAATAGTGTAGTGGAGCTTCATAAATGTGAGAGTATATCTGGCCCATGTGTATTTACATATATCACAGTACAGTGTCTAGGAAAAGTGTACACGTTAGTTTATGTACATATTGAGAATGTTCGCAAAAGTACACCAATATCTCACTTGAAGAACATCTTGGTGTAGTATAACTTATAGGAGTCCGTTGTCCTGGCTTTTCTATGTATGATTGGCCACATTATATCATATGTTCTACTTCTCATTGTCAGTTCTTTGTCAAATGCCGGAAGACGTGAAACTAGCTGATGGCTGGCACACACACAAAGATGGCCGACTTGGCCACTCCATGTGCCGTATATGATACAGTAACGAGGCAGTGTTCATATATATGTTAAACATATATTCCATAATTTTTACGAAGCAATTGTTTGAATCATATGATGATCAGGGGTCCCATAATTATGTCCTCATCATGACATTAGTGTCTTGCAACTCGAAACTCCATGTTCTCAACTTGAAACTCGAAAATATTAACTTGAAGCTTTCAACTGAAAACTGAAGAATTCTGACTCGAAAGTCAAGAATGTCAACTTTCCGTAGTCTTTTGACCTTCAAAAAACAACAGTGAAAGTGAAAGGGTTAACGTCCCAGCAATAGCTAAGGACATTGTGAGACAGGACAACAGTTTAAAGTCTCATCAGACAGACCAGTGGCAAGGAAATACTATGAAAGTATTTTTGGATGCCCTAGGCAAGGTTTGAACCCACAACCTCCGGATTGGAGTCAGGTGTTCTAACCCCTATACCACAACCCATCCCTCATTTGACCTTGAACACAGGTGAATAATGGGCGGGCGATAGAAACCTTTAATGCAAATTTTGCCAAAACTTGGCATTGACATTGGCCATTTAAGCCACATGGGTGGTGAAAGAGAATGGGTTTTTATGCCCCATCAACAGCCAAGGTCATGTAGGAATGGTAGATTGGTTTCAAATCTCATCTGGTGGGATTTTGGGATTTCCCCCCACCCCCTCACAACAAGTCTTTAACCTGGCCTAAAATGACCTTAGCTGTTGACAGGCCATTAAACACCATTCGATCAAATCATCCCTACTGGAATCCCAATATCCTTGGTTTGACCCTCAGGTGCATGATTGCCTTTCTTGTTACTTGAGAGTTGAATCAGGTTATACCCATCATAAAAGTAGTAGGATTAATACTAATCCCATTACTTTTAGGAGCTGGGGCTAAGTGACTGGTGTGGCGAGAACCTAGCACCCGATCAGGTTCTTTTCTTATTTCACACCTGAATATATATATTTTAGTGACTTTCTCCCCATCGATGAAATTGAAATATGGGATTTGACTGTTAACCTGGCCTAAAATACCCATAGCTGTTAACAGGCCGTTAAACTCCATTAATTAAACTGGCAAGTATTCCTGTCCCATTTCCCACTAAACTCCATTAATTAAACAGGCAATTAGTCCCGTCCTATTTCACACGTCCTAAGGACATCAAAGTCTTCTGCGGAGTTGACGGTTATGGCTTGTGAAGAAACTCAACACCAGTTAAAACTTGACTTAGACATCATTAGGTCCATGACACTATGTTTGACACCTCAGTGGCACCAAAATACTCCTGCAAATACACAAGAACAACATTTTATATTTCTTTGCTAGAGTAACCATTATGATTACAACATGCACATTTTCAAGATCCCCTGACTGGCAGCCTTGACAATAATAACATGTGCCCTCAGTGACCTTGACATTGTCGAAAGGCATGTAGCGGTAATACATGTTAGCAACACCTTTCATTTTCTTAAATAACTTCTGATCCACTTTATCGATTTTAATAATATTTGGCCATAACGTGTGTCTAGGTATAGTAATTGGTTTTGCAAGCACCACACGTATGAATTAAGACACAAAGTTACGGTCACTGAGAACCTCGGGGGGTGGGGGGCAAACTGGCTACACATGCCATAAGCCCCAATCCTCCAGCCACACATATATATCAAGAGTCAGACTGGTCACACATGCCATAAGCCCCAATCCTCCAGCCACATATAGAGACCAGGAGCCAGATAGGCCACAATTCATATAAGCCACATTCACAAAGGCCACATACATGTACAGAGATCTGTAGCCGATATCATCAAAATTGCAAAGTATACTTTTCTAGCAAAGTATACTTTGAGGGAGTAATCATTTATTTTTCCCGAAATGCATTATTTCATATAGAACTAACGACTGCATATATTTGATGATTACAAGTATGCAGAATTATTATACTGAATTTATTACATTATCACAGCCATTTTGGCTGTGATAAGTAATACATTCAGTATAATAAAAATTAATAAATTTATCCTAAAATTTAAAATTTCTCCCTCAAAGTATAGATTGCTAGATAAGTATACATGTACTTTGCAATGTTGGTGAAATAGGCTACAGGAGTCAGACTGGCCACAATTTCCATAAGCGCCAATTCTCCAGCCACAGTGACATATAGAGATCAGCAGACTGGCCACACAATATAGTGATTAGCAGACTGGCCATAATCATGATAAGCACCAATTCTGCAGTGACATATAGAGATCCTGAGTCAGACTGGCCACAATTGACATAAGCCGTCATTTTCCAGCCATATATAGAGATCAGGAGTCAGACTGGCCACAATTGCCGGAAACCGCAATCCTCCAACCACATGTAGAGATCAGATTCAATCTTCCAGCCACATATAAAGATCAGGAGTCAGACTGTCCATCTTCCAGTCACACAAATGACATACCCTAAGCTTCAATCCTCCACCCACATATCAAGATTGGTAGCCGATTTCACCAACATTGCTAAGTAAACTTATCTATACTTAGCACTTTGTGGGAGTAATTATTATTTGTACTGAAATGCATTATTTCATATATAACAACTAACTTTGTACTTGATTATTAAAATTATGCAGAAGTACATGTATTATACTGTATTTATTCCATTATCATTAAATAAAAAAAATTAATTTATGCATAATTTGAAAATTCCTCCCTCAAAGTACACATAGCAAGATAAATGTAGTTAGAGATTTTGATGAAATCAGCTACAAGCGTCAGACTGCCCACATATGCCATAAGTGCATTGCTATCACTAAGCTAATCCCATGGCAGGCAGCTTTGATAATACAAGGTGATCGCTGGCGAGAAACAAATCACCTGATGACGTTTAAAAAACAAGGCGAACACCAGGAAGTGTCTCGCCCACTAAACAAGGCGATCACCACAAAGGTCAAAGTCGGTCAAGATGAGGAATTCCAAAATTATTGATATGAAGGTCAAGGTCACACAATGACACTGGGTGAATAGCCATCAATGTGAGGAAGCTATTGATAAAATTTGGTAATGATCCATCAACGTTAAGAATCTACTGATGAGGGGGTATTCAATATTTGGACGTACGTCTAAAATTATTGACACAAAGGTGAAGGTCACCTGTGAGAAAGTTAGTGATGAAGTTTGCAAATTAATGATCCGACTAACGGATCGAGAGATATGCACATTTTTTTTTACTTACATGTACTTCCAAAATGTTGTTTTTCTGGACGACCGAATTGCGACTGCTAGGTCTTATTTTCAACTTTCGTGGGCGAGACAAAAAGTGTTTTTATGGTAAGAAATTGCATTGAAACCAACGATATTCTGCTGTCTACATTGGTAAATTGAAACAAACAGGATGGGGGTGGGGGCATTTGTTAGTATAATCAACTTACCCTTCCAAGAACTTCAATGACTGCTACATCCCGGACCGAGTTACAAACAAATTGATTGTTGATGGCGCCGACCGTCGATTGTATCATGGAGTGGGACTGTCACTGCACACAACTTCACAAAGACTGAAAGAGTTCACAATGCCTGGTTATACCCTTTGCTATAGCTGAACATTTTTCGCTTTATAGGCAATAGGTTGCACTATATCGCAACACCAGTCAACGGTATAAATTATGCGGAATAACGTTTTTCACTAAAATATAGCAATAATCTGCAGGGCATTGACATTCATAGCTATATAGTTATTGAGAGACAATGTACAATATGAGAACAAAATATTATCATGAACTCTTTGTCGAAAATCTAAATAACTGTTCCGCATCGATTAATCATAAGGAAGCGACATACCAAGTTTCAGGTCAGGTGTGTAGTTAGTACGGTTTAAACGTTTACGACTTGCAAACCAAAATTGGAAAATTCTAAGTCGAAAAGGGGGAGATAATTCATGACCCCGGGTCAAATAAAAAATCAAAATAAACTTTGTGCATCTACTCATCAGAAGAATACATACCAAAAGGGGGAGATAATCCATGACCCCGGGGTCAAATAAAAACTCGAAATAAATGTTGCGCATCGACTCATCAGAAGCAAGCTACATACCAAGTTTCAGGTGTGTAGCTAGTACAATTTAAAAAAATTATGACTTGCAAGCCAAAATTGGAAAATTCTAATTTGAAAAGGGGAAGATAATCCATGACCCCGGGATCAAATAAAATATCAAAATAAATGTTGCGCATCGACTCGTCATAAGGAAGCTACATACCAAGTTTCAGGTATGTATATAGTACGGTTTAAAAGTTTTACGACTTGCAAGCCAAATTTGGAAAATTCTAAGTGGAAAAGGGGGCGATAATCCATGACCCCTGGGTCGAATCAAAAATCTAAATAAACTTTGCGCATCTACACATCATAAGGAAGCTACGGTACATACCAAGTTCCAGGTGTGTAGCTAGTACAATTTAAAAGTTTTACGACTTACAGGCCAACATTGGAAAATTCTAAGTCGAAAGAGGCAGATAATCCATGACCCGAGGATCAAATAAAAAATGGAAATAAACTTTGCGCAAATACTCATCATAAGGAAGCTACATACCAAGTTTCAGGTGTGTAGCTAGTACGGTTTAAAAGTTTTAAGACTTACAAGCCAAAATGAAAACATTCTAAGTAAAAAAGGGGGAGATAATTCATGACCAGGGGGTCGAATCAAAAATTGAAATAAACTTTGCGCATCGACTCATAATAAGGAAGCTCAATACCAAGTTTCAGGTGTGTCGCTAGTACAATTTAAAAAATTTATGACTTACAAGTCAAAATTGGAAAATTCAAAGTCGATAAGGGGGAGATAATCCATGACCCCGGGGTCAAATAAAAAATCAAAATAAATTTTGCGCATCACATCATCATAAGCAAGCTACATACCAAGTTTCAGGTGTGTAGTTAGTACGGTTTAAAGGTTTTACGACTCGCAAGCCAAAATTAGAAAAGTCGAAAAAGGGGAGATAATCCAGGACCCCGGTATTTAGCTATTACGGTTTAAAAAAAATTACAAGTTACAAGGCAAAATTCTAAGTGGAAAAGGGGGAGATTAATCCATGACCAGAAAACAGTTCGGTCCAAAAATGGCTTATCTGATGGGAAAGGAAAACGGTCTATAGATCGTGCTGTCAAGTTGAGCTAAAAGTGTGCAGCGAGTTGAAATGCTATTATGACCATCTCATCTGCACGTCCTTAAATATAGCTTAGAAAATCTCAGCTCTACGGATGTGTTTTACTATTTCATCTGTCTTTTATATTTTCTGTATCCGTGTGAGCCGAGACCCTTATAAATACTTACAGTGTAAAATTTAGTTACAATAACAGCCCAATTTGTCCTGGTGTTTTGCTACAAAAATTGGAATAAAAGGATAACCAATGTCAGGGCTCCAGATAAGGAATTAGTAATTGAGCATTGTCACTCCATCATTTCTGAAGCAATTGGGTACATGTATTTCGAAATTTTAATTGGGTAAAATAAAATCACACTCATGTTTACACATCAACAGACAGCAATTATTGAATAGTTTGCTTCGAAATGAAAACACGTCTTGGCATCCAAGGAGACAATTCTAATGAAAATGGTCTCCTTGGAGACAATTCTAATGAAATACCAAGATGTGTTTTCATGGAAAATAAGAAAACTATGCTATAGTTGTGGTCTGTTTATTGTTTTCTGCAGCATGATAAATGAACCACAAAATTGTAATTTCTTTTTGATACTTGCTACTTCTGATTTCAATTGGGTTTTTTGGCCATTTTAATTGGGTGGGTATTTACGCAAATACGCAGCTTATCTGGAGCTCTGAATGTCAAACAATGTATACCTACATGTGTATTATTAGTCTATGAATGTTTTTAACACGACCATGATGACTGCATGTGAAGTGTTAAAACTTCTCACTCGTCAGACTGTGTAGCAAAAACGCCAGGACAAATGGCTTGTTATTGTGACAAAATTGTACACTATAAGTGTCTCAGCTCTCACGGATACAGGAAATACAAAAGACAGATGAAATAGTAAAACACATCCGTAGAGCTGAGATTTTCTAAGCTACCTTATTAAATACTGCATTAAAAGGATAAGAAGCCCAAGAATAGCATCCGGCCACACTTTTGCCCCTTTCTTCCAAGTTCCACTGACTCGGTCATGACACAGGGCTACTAAAATAAGTCCACGGTAATGCAAGTCAATACTCATTGTAACATCATTACTGTGTGTTACAAGTGGGTGGGGTAATATTCAATGTTGACTGATTCACGAATACGTACTCGGGTACAGTACTGTAACTGGTGTCATGAGATCGTGAGAGTCGCTCGGCTGTTCTTATTCGATTGTGTATAATGTCAATGTCATTGATGCAAATTGTAGTTAAATAATATCGTCTTCGCGAGTCTGAAGAAACAAATAAAGTTTACTTTCTGTTGTTGTTGTTCCCCTTCAATTAGCGCACGTGCTTGTGACGTCATGGTTTTGTGTGTAAGCAGTTTTCCGACATGTCTCCGAGTAGTAGCGAGTACGCTAGCGCGGAAACGCTCGGGATTCCGAAAATGAAAAGTGTCAATATTGACATTATGCGCTGAGTGGTACACAAAACAAGTTTTTGTTTACCTTTTGTTGTCTTCACATTGCGATTATGATATGAATCTCAAGACTTGGGATATATATATTAGGCAGTATATGTAGTTTTGGTGTACTAAATCAGTTGCCAAACATGTTTTTGTGTTTGAAAAAATCTGAAAATTGGAATACTGAGCCGTTCTGTGCCTTTAATGATTCTTCTTCATGTCAGTAGCAACACATGTAAAGTATACCAGACCATGGCAATGAGTGCGCTTCTCCTCTAGTACTACACTCAATGCACATAACGCATTTTAAGAAATATTGAAATGGTTATATAATATCTCTATTTATAGTAAGGCATATACACATTGACGAACGCTGGACACTTTTTTTACACCATGCCTGATTTGTATCATCAGAAACCGAAGTAGATATGGTCTCCCGATATATAGATTTTATTTATATTAAGAAAATTCATAATCTAACTTTCGCAGACGAATTAGGACACGGAAACTCACAACGTAGTCTAAGACGCCGTTGTTGTATGTGTCGTCAACAGAATGGCAGCCGCCGTGTCAACTCACCGAGAATTATTAAAAATAATGTATAACCTCTTAGGAGATAAGTAAACGTTTCAGTCAATATTATATATCTGTTCAGCTTGTTGTAATGTTATTTATTTTACATTTGTTTCCTTAAGGGCACGAAAACCGGTATCTCCCCCCGTACACACATAGTGAGTTCCGTACCGCGACAATGTCAGCAGGATGATGTGTGAATAAGATAAGAAGAAGGTATAGCTATGAAAAACTCGACCTTATCTGTAGAACTGTACAGGTTGACTAACACATTTACTCATGAATGTTTGGCACAAGTTCGACCTTGCGGGAACAGTATTACACGAATAGCACTATTTCACTAAAAGCAACGCACACATTCGCATCAACGACAGAACGGTTCATATGTGTGTCGTCTGTCCAAGAAGTGTACTCTTAATTGTACAGCCAGACAATTGTTCAAAATGCCTAATAAGTTGTTTCACCATACCTGAGAATATTGAGCAGATTTGCATAATACATTCGATGGGTGCGAGTTTGCACCTCCTACCCTAAAAGCTGGTATTCCCCTGAGAAAGGCAAGTACTATCCGATTCCTTCATAATTAATTATTGTGTCCCATGTGAGCCACACTGACCATGTACTATTTAAAGTGGAATTCAATGAAGTGAATAATGTTGTGTACCGTAAAAATAGGAACACGTTTTATTGACCTACATTAAAACACATGTTTTCTCCATGCATCCGTACACCTTATCCTTATAATCACAATTTATTAGTTTTCTGTACAGAGTCTGAGAATAGATCTGCCCTGTTTTTTTACCCGAAATGCTGCCATAATGGTCAGTGATATTGCGAACCAAATGAAGCTGGTGTCCAGTGTGATCCGTGGTATGGCTACAAATGAAGCTGGTGTCCAGTGTGATCCGTGGTATGGCTATATGCATACATATAGTATGAACAGGAGGGGAAATCGATACATGATACACATCGCGAAAACGACTAGAAATATACACTGGAAGTGTACTTTATTGCACTTCTGCCAGTATTGTCTCAATCAATGACAAAAAAACCCGCCTCATAGCACCGGTTTAACAGAAATTCAACAGTATACTTCACCAGCCACAGTTATCTTTTATATATATTCATTGAAATTCTGCCAAAGCTTCTACATTATGTATTTTCAAACCTTGCACATGTCCAAACTGAGTGGATAAACGTTATATGTACATGTACATGTGTATTATCTTACGCAAACTGTTTACTAATTTATATTCCGCAGAACCCCAATATATGGTTTAACTTTTGTAAATCCTTGTTAATACCAAAACAAGTAAGACAAAAGGAAAACTACTTTCGAAGTGATAGTCGTACTCACCGACAACCAAGAATCTGGAAAATAGCATCACTGGACGAATACACGGGGAGACTTTATACAGTCGGCACACAGCACAGTTACACTTGCGAAATCACAGATTTAATCTTTGTTGTAGACAAAATAGTGCAGGCATACATTTTAAATATATACTGTATGCTATTGGTGTTAGTTAGTTAGCTAATGTTTAAGGGTGTGAATTGGCTGTACAACATGTACAACCCGGGGGCTGTACAACATGTACAACCCGGGCATACAAGTCCATAGAGGCTGAATTTGGATATGGGGGGGGGGGGGGGGGGGGGGGGGGGGGGGGGGGGGGGGGGGGGGGGGGGGGGGGGGGGGGGGTGGGGGGGGGGGGGGGGGTTGAGCTATGGAGAATTTGCGATGGAAACATGTGGAAGGAACGAACCCTGGTATCAACTATGATGATAAGCGTGCATAAATGAACTTGTCCAATTATTACGAGATTGAATTAATAACGTTTTTAATAAGTTAATTAATATGTCCTGCAATATAAATACAAATAACAATAATGCACAGTTCTCTTCAATAATAGCGATGTGACTTCCTCATAAACACTAGAAAACTCCAGCTAGGTGTTAACACTATCAGCAATTTATAATCAATGCCAAAATATTTTTAACCCAGTCTGGAAATGGCAAAGATGTTATGATTAATTACTTGGTACTGGGTCACACACCCAGCTTGGTGGGTTTCCATCAATGGCATTCGACTGATCAAAAGTAACACAGGCGGAAAACTAATTGATGCCTGCAAATTTAACGTGTACAGGGCAAAGATGATGCGTTGCCTGATTGCAATTATTTTATTATCAGTTATCAATTGGAAGCAAACATATTAATATTATCGTCTGCGATTTATAATTGGGGCTTACTGCCAGATGTCAGGTCATATTGAACAAAGGCCTATGCACATTATTTGGCCTGTATACCATCCGTAGAGATGGACAACTAAATACATGTTGACATTATTATCAACAAAGATGTGTGACACTATATCAATCTCTCTGTAAGTTGAATAATAATTATTTCTATCTTCTGTCCATAATGATAAAATGCATTTTCCTGTTTAAAATATGTAAATGCGATATTCGAATTGAAAGATTTTCACATTTTGAAATGAACTAAAACAGAACCAATCACTCGGACTATTATAAATATTACAATGTATTACATGCACTTTATTCCAAGTTTATACATTGTATAATAAATGTATATCTATACTTGTCCGATAGGACATGTTTTGAAATCTTTGCTTCTGATTTATGACGCATACGTATGTAAGTCTGTAGCCGATTTCACCAACATTATAGGAATGAATGGTCTTTTTGTGGAATTTATCGGGGTATAAACTTGGAAAAGTCGCGGGAATACTGGACGAAGGCCGGAAGGTCTCGATCGTCCAGTATTCCCGCGATTTTTCCAAGTTTATATCCCCGATAAATTCAACAAAAAGGCCATTCATTCCTTATAATGCCAGCATTTGAAATAAATTCATCAAGAAAATGTGTTTATTTTCCGTTTTCTTAAGAATTATTTTAACTGCGCCTCACGGTTACGGAAAGTAGTTCGGCATGGGAGTTTACTGGGATATAAATTTTGGACAGATACTTGCTACGGACCAATCAAATGTTAGGGAATTGTGTAAATATTTTTGTTCTGGAATTATTGCAAAGTATACTTAGCTAGCAAAGTATACTTTGAGGGAGAAATTTTAAATTTTATGATAAATTTATTAATTTTTATTATACTGAATTTATTACATTATCACAGCCATTTTGACTGTGATAATGTAATAAATTCAGTACAATAATTCTTCATATTTGTAATCACAAATATATGCAGTTGTTAATTTTATATGATATAATACATTTCGGGAAAAATAAATGATTACTCCCTCAAAGTATACTTTGCTAGAAAAGTATACTTTGCAATGTTGATGAAATCGGCTAATGGTATATGGTCCTATCAATAACACAAGTGTGCAGTATTTGAAAATGCGCATCAAACATGGTTATTTTAATTTTTAATATTCATGAAATATATGTATAAACATAAATCAACATTAGATATAGTGGTCAGACGATAACTTGCTACTTGTTTACAAACAAACAGGTCAAAAACAAAACACATAATAGGTGAGACAGGTAAATATACCCGTGCCAGTATTCCTTTTCAATATTGATTTTGAGATTACTCATCAAGTCTTATGTAGTCGAGGGGTTAGCGTGGCGGATATCAATGCCGTAGGTAGTGAGTTCGAATCTTAGTTTTTCATACATACATTTAAAACACATATATTTTGATTTCCTTATATTTTATTATATATTTATTTTGTATGCGTGTTGCTCTTACAAACTGCATTCATTCAACAAAGCATGAGATTACATGTAGAACGTTGGTCTCACTTTGAAGAAAGCTAATAACTGAATGCACATTTCATATCTGTGTATTTGAAGAGTATGTTCTCGCCGATCATGTCACATCGCCGTTTCACTTATTCCCTTCTCCAGCAATAAGTCATAAAAAGAACAGAATTATATCGACAAAAGTAATGAGTTTGTGAGGTTCGAACTCTCGACCAAATAAAATGAATATAAGTTCTGCAAACGGATATTCTCCCGCTTCATTACCACTGAGCCACACTACATGTCTATTTTGCGCACCAAGATATACTATTATATTGACATGCATACATGTGCACTTTATCATGTAGCTATTATGCACGAACACGAGGCTAGGATATGATAAAATACAACGTGGTTTCTACCACTATATTTGGACTCAATCGATTGACCTCCAGCAAACTTTTTTATCGTCTGTCATTTATAAACATTAACCCGCCCCATCTGTTTCACTTCTCATCATAACAGTTAATTACCATATACATTGCTTGGTGAGACGGGGTTTTGTCATCTAAAATATGATATGTTATGGGAACCGGCTACGGTTGTTTCACTGCTTGTACATATACACACGTAGTTATATGAGGATATAGGCACTCCCAAAGTTATTTCACCTTGACCTGGGGCAAGCGGGAGGATACTGGGGTGCGAAATTAAAATATGGATGATGACAAACATGTACGTGAAGTGTAAAGAGAATATCGTAAAGAAGTTATAGCGAATGGAGAAACTCGCACATATCTACTAGACGGAAAATTTCAAAGTTATTTGACCTTGAACTTGGGCAATGGGGGTCGGGGGAACATGCACATAACGTTTGAAGCCAATCGTTCATAACGTACTGGACGGAAACTTATTTAGTTATTTGACCTGGATCGTTTGCATTGGGATAGCATGGGTGGGATGGGGAATGAAACCATTGATGATAGTAAACATGCATATGAAGTTCCAAGCCAATCGGTCATACAGTAAAGAAGTTATACGAGAATGGAGAAACGCGCGCGCATTTACTGGAAACAAATTCCGAAGTTATTTGACAGTGGATAAGGCGGGAGCATGGGTGGGTGGGGAATGAAAACATGGATTTGATTTGATTTATTGGTGTTTAACGGCCTATCAACAGCCAGGGAATATTTTACATGCACATAATAAAAATAAACCTATAATACCCGGTGCCAGGTCCATACCACACCAAAGTCACTTGACCCATTCCCCTAAAATAATACCGGTAGGATTACTCTTATAAGGGGTATAACCAGATTCAACTCTCACATACACGAAAGATTAAGACGTACACGAGGGCCAAACCTGGTCTCCGGTCGGGATTCCAGGTAAGGATAAATCGTGATCGTTAAATTACCATGGATGACAATAAACATGTACATGAAGTTTCAAGCCAATCGGTAATACAGTAAAGAGGTTATAGGGATTGGAGAAACGCGCACGCATTTACTTTCAGGCAATTCAAATCTAGTAAATATGAAATTTCAAAAGTTATTTGGCCTTGACCTTGGGCACGGGGAGCATGGGTGGGGAATGAAAATATGGATGGTAACAAACATGTACATGAAGTTTGAAGCCAATCGGCCATACGCTAAATAAGTTATTGCAGAATGGAAAACATGACGGACGGACGACTTTTGCATCCCTATATATATATCCCATTTTCGCTGTACGCGGTAGGATGAAAACGTGACGGACGGACGACTTTTGCATGCCCATATCCCAGTTTCGCTACGCGATGCGATAAAAACCTAATTTCTAATGCGTACTTTGTTCTTATCATGGGTATTTTAACTGTGTCTCGTACTTAAAGGTTGCCAGCAGGCCATATGCAAAAACAGAAACTGGGACATGTGTCACTGACAGTTCCAAGTCCACTCCATTGACGTTATATTTACTCGTATACCGTTTCCCAATATTATCCTTGTTTCATCTCCCGTGACATTTGTTCTTTATCAGTGTTTGTAGTAAGACATATATTCCTTGATTTTACATGTCTATTTTATGGGTGTGTATTTTATTTATGTGCGTGTGTGGGGGCGGGGTGGGGTTCTCCGAGTCAGAACTAGTGCACCTCGTAACCTGTCGAAAACTCTTCAGTGATTACGAGTCTCTATGCTAGTCTGTTTTACATGCTCTTTTTGCCTTGGATGCTTACAGTATTGATTCTACCAGGGACCTTCCTTCGGGCACGGCTGTATTGGTATTTTCAGTTCATTCACAAATATTGCTAAGAACAGGCATCTGCCACGCGGCATAAGTAGCCGATTTCACTAACATTGCAAAGTATACTTTGAGGGAGTAATCATTTATTTTTCCTGAAATGCATTATTTCATATAGAACCATATATTTGATGATTAAAAGTATGCAGAATTATTATACTGAATTTATTACATTATCACAGCCAAAATGATGTAATACATTCAGTATAATAACAATTAATAACTTTATCATAAAATTTAAAATTTCTCCCTCAAAGTACTTTGCAATGTTGGTGAAATAGGCTACTTCTCTTGCGGCTTGTGTTAGCACTACATAAGTTGTTTTATATGTTTATAATAGTGAAGCGTTAACTTTCTTGTGGACCGCACACGCACACCGCTGGTTGTGGACCTAAAGTTGTGCCGCATTGAATATTAATTTTCTTCACTTTTGTTGATTATATTTCAGTCAACGTGAATCATTTCAAAATGTGGCCAGGCCTGGATCAATTTGGCTTATGTGTTTTGCGACCAGTGTAGCTCCAGGCCAGCTTGTCCATCCGCAGTCTGATCAGGATTTGCACTGTTCGCCATTCCATCAATGAAACATCAGGCATGCTTCTAGCAAGCAAACTCGTTATCAGGCTACAATAGTGTGCTATTTGATCTGCATTGCAACCCTTTCACCCCCAAGTAACTGGAATTGATCTTGATATGTTAATTTTGCAACCATCACAAAATGGTTTCCAACTAGTCCATTTATGAAAAGTGGTTATTTGTTTTGTTGTCAAAAACCTGAAATTATTTTAAAAAAGTGCAGATCCTGATGAGACAACTTGCTACGAGCCGGCTCATCTGGTTCTGCACTGTTTGCAGAAATCGCTATAGCGGGCTGTCGGGTTCAAACGATTTAACAATTCGTTCCCACGAATTAACAATTCGTTCCCAAGAATTGTTATATCGTGACGGTACATGCCCATTCACAAGGTGCATGATCACGTGCTTAGAACAACAACAATGACTGAAGTGTTGAAAGCGCGCCCACTCCAAAGTAAGCAATATTTGATAGTTTCCTTAATATGCAACGGATGTTGGTGAAATATGGCGTAGCAAACGCGTCTTCATGAGCTGCATTTGGCGGTCTCGGGATGTCGGCACATACTTAAGAATCGATTGCCGTGTCAGTATTACAGTAAACACGGAAACGATTCTTCGCAAAAACGACAAATTTGGGCCATAGTACCGAGACCGCCAAATGCGGATTAACAAGACGAGTTTGATGCGCCCTATCTCATCAAAATCATAAAAGAGCACGTACCTTGAATCGGAAGCACTTCTGGAAGTTTCAGTAATTGTCGTTGTAACCACGTGATCATAGACCTCGACTCAGTAGGCACACAATGTTCTTTATAACAATTGAATAAGTATATAATTGTGTCACTATTCCACCAGTTCTAAAAAACAAGAGGGCCATGATGGCCCTAATTCGCTCACCTGACTCCATGAACACCAGAGGAGAATGTGACATTGAGTTCGTGTGTTTTAAATAAATTGTATTAAGCGAGGACTCATTTTACCAAATCTGAAAATGCTTCACCCAAGGATCTTAACTTACTATGAAGTTTGGCCAGCATCGGCCATGTGGTTCCTGAGAAAAAGACGTTCAAAATCTCGAATAAATGGACCTTTTGGAGGCCATTATGGATGACATAATGATCCGATTCCGATAAATATTGCACCAGAGCAATCGCCTCATCGATACCTTCAATTTGATGTATGACGTGAGCATATTTGGTCAAAAATAAAATTTGACCCCACGGGCCACGCCCATTTTTAACCCCGGGGACACCATTTTAACACCTTTGAAAGAGCATTCTACGTCGATCATTCCTACCAAGTTTCGTCGAAATATGGCGGGCAGTTCATGAGAAGATTTTTTAAGAATTTGTGCTATTTTTAGATGGCGGCCATCTTGGATTAGCGACGACCTCTGTTTTAACAAATCTGAAAAGGTTTCACCCATGGACCATAACTGTGAAGTTTGGCCACCATGGGCCAAGCGGTTAGTGTGAAGAAGAATTTTGAAATCTCTAATATTTAAAGAACGACCTTTTGACCTTTCGGCGGCCATCTTGGATGACATAAAATGCACCAGAGCGATCGCCTCTTTGATACCTTCGATTTGATATAGACATGACCATATTCGGGCAAAAATAAAATTTGACCCACGGGCCACGCCCATTTTTGACCCCGGGGTTACCATTTTAACAACTTTGAAAGAGCATTGTACATCGATCATTCCTACCAAGTTCTGTCAAAATCCGGTTGGCGGTTCTTGAGAAGATTTTTGAAGAATTTGTGCTATTTTTAGACGGCGGCCATCTTGAATTACGTCATGACGTCATTTTAACAATTTTGTAATCCCCCTACCTAAGGACCATGACCATGAAGTTTGGTGACTATAGGCCCAATGGTTACCGAGGAGAAGACGTGTGAAAATGTTCACGGACGACGGACGACACATTGCGGTAACAATAGCTCACATGAGCTTCGCTCAGGTGAACTAAATACGAGTGCCCGCTATACAGATAATCATTTTAGAATATTTATTTTATCGATAGTGACTCGCGTTATCAGGCTATTTTCACATGAAAATGAGTCATATTTTAATTATTTACACTAATTAACTGCGACACCTGATAAAATAATACTTTCGACAGATTATAAAGTATCATCATTGCACATCAGCACATAAATAAAGAGAATAAATACTAATGTTCGTGAACATTTTAATGAAACACGGTTATCGCCCCTGACCGCGAGCAACTATCAGTACTAGATGGCCGGTAAATCCGACAAATGCTCCCCGATGACGCCTGGATTGAAATTCAGTCCTTGACCCTGGATATTGGTGTAGTATGCTTATTAATCACAATAAATGGTGATCAATGTGTATATGATGTTTCAAGTTGATATCGCAAGCGGTCACAGAGATATAGCAATTTGAAAAACTTATAACAAAAAGTTTAGTCATTTGACCTTGACCAGCATGGGTAGGGTATACAATGAAAATGTGGATGGTGTTCAATGTGTCTGAAGTTCCAAGTTGTTATCCCAAACAGGCACAGAGATATTGCAACTTGAACAACTTTAATGCAAGCTTTAAACAAATATTCCCCAAGTCATTTGACATTGGGCTCCTGGGTAGCATGGGTAGGGTATGAACATATGGATGGTGATCAATGCGTATGCGAGTTTCAAGTGGATATCCAAGCAGTCACAGAGATATAGCAATTTTAAAAAACATAACGTAAGCTTCTTTAACAAACAAAATTCTAAGTCATTTGACCTTGGGTAGCATGGGTAGGGTATACAATGAAAATATGGATGGTGATCAATGTGTATATGAAGTTTCAAGTTGATATACCAAGCAGTCAGAGATATAGCAATTTGAACATCTTTTAACGTAAAACTTTAACCAAAAAATTTAAAGTCACTTGACCTTGGGCTCCTGCGGCCCGTTTCACTAAGCTTTGTACGACTAAGAAGTTTGTAAGTGCAAATTTAGGATCGTCTGGAAATTTCAACTGATGGATTTACATTTATTGAGCATAGGCTGCATATGCTCAATAAATGTAAATCTAATAATTGTCAACACGAAAACATTGCTAATGTGAAATTTACAGACTATCAGAATTTTGCACTTACGAACATTTAAGTCGTAAGAAGTTTAGTGAAACAGGCCCCTGGGAAGCATGGGTAGGGTATACAATGAAAAATATGGATGGTGATCAATGTGTATATGAAGTTTCAAGTTGATATTCCAAGCACTCGGATATATTGCAATTTGAAAAACTTTTAACGTAAAACTCAGGACAGCGGACCTGTATGCTCCACCCAATTATTTTTTTTCGGGGAGCATAAAAATAAATAAATATTACAAATGATTATCTGTATATCAGGCACTCGTAATTTTTAGAATTGGTGGAATAGTACTTATTTAATTCCTATAAAGAACATTTTGTGCCTACCGAGTGGGCATGTACATGTACCTTTAGCACTATTAGACAGCGCATCCACATTACTCTCGCCGTCATAGACCCATTTTCGTTATATCCACATATCACGAGCGATATACACCATAAGCCCCATTTATCCAGTCACATATCAGGAGCTAGACTGGCCAAAAATGTCATACGCTCCATTCTCTCGATACACCACAGGCCAGGAGCGTGACGGACTGGCCAGTCACATGTTCTGGACACATTCACAGATCAGGGGCCGTTTTCACTCTAAACTCCGTACGACTAAAATGTTCACAATTGCAAATTTAGGAGTCTGTAGGGGTCATGTTGGTGCTACGTTTTGCCACAGACACAGGTAACACAATGAACGTCTGAATCCATGCCTGTGGTTTCGCATACAGCACAAGTCTGAATACCAGAGGTCAAGGTCACCGAGAACTTGCGTTAATTTTATTATCAACATGATGAAGGCGGACAGCAAGGAGATTAGCTTAGTAATAACGATGCTCTCAAACTATTTGGTAAATTAGTATAATTAAACCACCGATTACACAAAAAGTAGTGTCTACAGCAGTTTGTTTCCTAATCACAGATTGTATTGCAGGCAAGTTATTATTTAAATTGCAATGTTATTGCCTGTACCAGTAATCAGTACTTCAATTTGATTGAATGCGGATGAAAATGATTTTGCTGTTCATAAAAATTAATTACACCCGATCGATGTTCTTAACTATTTGATATAGGACAACACATTAGGTTAACAAGAGTTGTCACAAGACAACGAAGCACGCCGGGTGGTGCTTTAGTTTAACGAATATCAATCAATAAGCTGTGTGAAAGTAAACAGAAATTAAAAAGAAATTTTGCCCAATGTTAAGTTTGCGAACGCGCTAAGATTGTGACATTGACCTTGCATTTAGCCGGGTCCGAGGCCCATGGATTCGACAGGGATGATAAGAGAACCATTAGAGGAAGTGATGTGTAAAATATCAAGAAGAGCAGGAGAAAGGAAACAGAAATTATATAAAATTTCCCCCAATGTTAAAGTTTTTGAAAGCACTAAGATTGTGACCTTGACCTAGGGGTTAGCCAGGTTATGAGGGTCGTAGATTTGGCATGGCATGATAGAAAACCATTTCAGGAAGGCATGTATGAAATATCAAGAAGTGGGGTGAAAGGAAACAGAAACTATAACAAATTTCCCCCAACGTTTATGAAAGGTTGATCATCATCGATTTGTCACAGCATGATAGAGAAAGGCATGTGTGAAATATCAAAACTTTTGGGGAAAGGTAACAGAAAATATACCAAATTTCCCCCCAACTTTAAGGTTATGAAACCACAAAGACTGAATTTCCCCCAACGTTAAGTTTTTGAAGACGGACAGACGCGGACTACGACGCCGAGGGTATGCCATAAGAACGCTAAAAATGAAATTTGATACACGTCTTGCCCATTTTTGATACCGGCATCATCATTTTGACGAATCTGGAAGAGCATAGACTATCCATCATTTCTGCCAAGTTTCGTCAAAATCGGTCTGCTGTTCATGTAAAGATTTAAAAACTTTACCAACTTTTCTACGGCAGCCATCTCGGATAAAATCATGACCGCCATTTTAACAAATCTGGAATGACCTCACCCATAGATCATCTCGGCGAGGTTTGACCATCAACCCAGCGGTTCACAATATGCTTGAAATTATGATATGAAATTAAAAGCAGTAACAATAGCTGGCTTGAGCCTTTGGGTCAGGTGAGCTACAAAATGAAAATGCATGTGTTTACAACGTCCCAGCAACGGCTTTAGGTCAAACAGACGGTACGCAACCTCTAGTATTGAAGTCCAATGCCATATCACCTAGGCAACGGCCCATTCCTGACGAGTCTCAGCCGACGGACCAATGGTATGTAAATACTATATGCAACTGCATGTATTTTTCACGCCGATGGCAATGGTCGAACTCACAATTTCCAATGCCATATCCCCGATGTCACGCCCATCCCAGGACCTCCCAATATTTTAAAACCAAATTTGACAATTGTCTCTACTAAGAATAAGACAAAATAGAAAATAATTTTCTTGTCCTTTATTTAATTGCCGTTACAAATCAGCAGAGACGTGTCTATGCGTCGGCGATGGTGACCTCCACCTCCACACCAGGCTCTATGCTGATGGACGTGATCTGCTTCACAATCTCGGACGGACTGTGTAGATCGATTAGGCGCTTGTGGATGCGCATTTGGTACCTGAAAGACAAATTGTTATGTTTCTGCAAATGTGATTATGTACACGCAACAGAATGGTCATGTACAGATGTGAATCCATCTGTATCGGGCGAGTACCATAAATTTAGAACTAAATTCACCATAAAAGTTTTCAGTCAGATGGTGTCGTTTGCATATTCGGGATAAAAAGCAATTATTAAAGTAGTCTCCCATAATATATTTATAGAACACAATTTACTCCATTTCTAAAAGTGTATTTGGCTGGATGATTGGAGAAACTCCCGACAAACTTGTTAACCACACACACAGCCCAAGCACTGATAACAAAAATATATGCTGCAATAATTTATTTTTTATTTGAAATGTTAATTAATTAGTGGAAGGTTTATTGATGAAATTGGACGTCAAGATGTCCAACTCTTAACTTTCATGAAATGACTCCAAAAATACACGGCCATAATTCCAGCACAAAAGTATTTACACCCAACATTTGTTACAATTCCTATATTTGATTGGCCCGTAGCAAGTCTCTGTCCAAAATTTATATCCCAGTAAACTCCCACGCCAAACTACTTTCCGTAACCGTGAGGCGCAGTTAAAATAATTCTTAAGAAAACGGAAAATAAACACATTTTCTTGATGAATTTATTTCAAATGCTGGAATTATAAGGAATGAATGGCCTTTTTGTGGAATTTCTCTTTTTTCTTCTTTCCCCCCCCCCCCCCCCCGAAAATTGTAATTTTTTAGAAGGTCTTCGTCCAGTATTCCCACGTCTTTTCCAAGTTTATACCCCGATAAATTCCACAAAAAGGCCATTCATTCCTATAATGAACAGTGATGCGTACCTGTCCCAGGTCTTGGAGCCTTCACCGCAGGGCGTCTTCCTCGTCGTGATACGCAGTATCTTGGTGGGCATCCGCACCGGGCCCTTCACCTTGAGGCTCTTCTCCTTGGCTCCCTTGATCAGGTCCGCACAGACTGCAGGCAGAAGGGATAATACCAGTGTTAAGTAATAGAGGATCTTAAACGAGTGAAAATTTCATATGGGATTAAAAATAATTTATTGTTAACCCTCAACTCCTTGGCCCCTTTGATCAGGGGCCCGTTTCACTAAACTTTGTATGACAAATGTTTGCAAAATTATGATATTCTGTAAATCTCAAATTAACAATGTTTTTTGTAAACAATTATTGGATTTACATTTATTGAAGCATAGGCTGCATATGCATATGCAGCCTATGCTCAATAAATGTAAATCCATTAATTGAAATTTCCAGATGATCCAAAATTTGCATTTACAAACATTTTCGTTGTATAAACTTTAGTGAAACGGGCTGCAGGTCCGCAGACACTGCATATCATAGAGGTTCTTACACAAGTGATGATTTAATATGGTATTTATTAACCCATTACATGCGGAATACACCTTTACGGGTATCACTTTTTAAAAAATAACTTACTTTTTATTTTTGTTACTTCTCAATGAAAGTACAAAATGACTCCGCAAAAATAATAACTAACCAGCAACTCATCGACTCCATTGATCGTCCGCATACACTGCAGACAGAAAGCATCTATTGGCAATGCGGACTCGCAATCAAGCAATTTTATTGTCCGAGCCTGGCTCACCTAAACAAGCTGCTCGATTTCAAGCACAATATTCACATATTTTGAAGAAACTGCCAAGTTTAGCACAGGTGGTGCTATCTATCTCGACATCATCAACGGCTCAAATGTTTGTGTTCGGGTAATTATCATGTGCCAATAGTTAAAATCTACCATATTTCATTTTAACAACCGAGAATGCATGTGTATTTAAAGCCTCAGTGAGATAGCGATTAATCACGGAAATCATGTGTCCCTATCTATCTCGACATCATCAACGGCTCTAATGTTTGTGTTCGGGTAATTATGTGCCAATAGTTTCAACTACCGAGCATGCATGTGTATTTAAAGCCCTTCAGTGAGATAGCGATTAATCATGGAAATCATGTGTCCCTATCTATCTCGACATCATCAACGGCTCTAATGTTTGTGTTCAGGTAATTATGTGCCAATAGTTCCAACCTACCATATTTCAACTACCGAGCATGCATGTGTATTTAAAGCCTCAGTGAGATAGCGATTAATCACGGAAATCATGTGTCCCTATCTATCTCGACATCATCAACGACTCTAATGTTTGTGTTCGGGTAATTATGTGCCAATAGTTCCAACCTACCATATTTCATTTAACTACCGAGCATGTACATGTATTTAAAGCCTCAGTGAGATAGCGATTAATCATGGAAATCATGTGTCCCTATCTATCTCGACATCATCAACGGCTCTAATGTTTGTGTTCAGGTAATTATGTGCCAATAGTTCCAACCTACCATATTTCAACTACCGAGCATGCAAGTGTATTTAAAGCCTCAGTGAGATAGCGATTAATCACGGAAATCATGTGTCCCTATCTATCTCGACATCATCAACGACTCCAATGTTTGTGTTCGGGTAATTATGTGCCAATAGTTCCAATCTACCATATTTCATTTAACTACCGAGCATGTCTGTGTATTTAAAATTTAAAGCCTCAGTGAGATAGCGATTAATCACGGAAATCATGTGTCCCTATCTATCTCGACATCATCAACGGCTCTAATGTTTGTGTTCGGGTAATTATGTGCCAATAGTTCCAATCTACCATATTTCATTTAACTACCGAGCATGTACGTGTATTTAAAGCCTCAGTGAGATAGCGATTAATCACGGAAATCATGTGTCCCTATCTATCTCGACATCATCAATGACTCTTAAAGGTACATGCCCACGCAGCAGGTTACACTGTACTACTATTTTTCATTTTCTGTCATGCCTTATATGAGCCATTTGGCTACCCACTTACGAGTTATTTTTAATTACGGCGAGTGTTAATTGGTGTTAAATCACATTTTATATGCCGCGACCAGAAAGGGTATTTTCCGACCTCGTGCTATTTTTACCAATACGCGTCACGTGACACGGTCAATCATATCACATATTTGACATGCGCAGTGAAGTATCGGAAGTTGAAAAGAAAAATCTCTGTTCGAGTCCAAATCTAAATCTCCACGTAACTCTTTCCATTTGGTGATCTGGTCGCCAATATTAACCACTCTCTGTACTGCCTGACCCTCAGACATTTCGTCTTTTTTTTTGGCCGACGCCGTTTCATACAATCCGTCCTGGACGTTTCGACATGTTGATATTCTTGTTTACATATTGGGAAGCCTACTGGCGCGCGTAGTATACTGCGCATGCGCACCGCAAGCCGTGATGTGAAAGTCGTCGTCCCCGCACATTATCAAAATAGACTGTTACCGCCGCGTGTCGCTAACAGTAAATTGATAATTAATAAATGATTATATTTGTATAGCGGGCACTCGTAATTTTTAAAACTGGTGGAATAGTGACAAAATTATACACTTATTTAATTCCTATACAGAACATTTTGTGCCTACTGTGTGGGCATGTACCTTTAATGTTTGTGTTCGGGTAATTATATGCCAATAGTTCTAATCTACCATATTTCATTTAACTACCGAGCATGTACGTGTATTTAAAGCCTCAGTGAGATAGCGATTAATCACAGAAATCATGTGTCCCTATCTATCTCGACATCATCAACGGCTCTAATGTTTGTGTTCGGGTAATTATGTGCCCATAGTTCCAATCTACCATATTTCATTTAACTACCGAGCATGTACGTGTATTTAAAGCCTCAGTGAGATAGCGATTAATCACGGAAATCATGTGTCCCTATCTATCTCGACATCATCAACGGCTCTAATGTTACAGAAGATTACGTTGCACGTACATGTACCTAACTGGAAACAACTATTCCATGTCAAAATCTCGAAGAAAAAAAAACAGCAAATGTTGCTGAAAATTAGAAAATATATCCAACTGAAGATTCCAATGGATCTGGAATATTTGTAAACTTTCACATTTATTATTGGTTTTACATCCGTTTACAGCAAGGCCATATAGATGTAGAGATTCATCGACAGTGGTTTGTGGCGGTTAAAGGACCATCGGTAACAGGGGTGTAACGATACACCTACCTCACGATACGTATCGCGATATTTGAGTCGCGATACTAGTACCTCATTCACAAAATACAATTTCAATGGTCAATATTCTTGATATACAGTGAAATCGCGATGACTCGAAATGCCACAGGTCTACATATTTTGTTCCAGTGATCGCATCTTTCGAGCCATCGCATCTTGCGATTTTGGTATATTTGTCGACTACTGTACGCGACGGATTTAGGAAATAATGAAGCATAATAGAGTGTATCCCTGTTTTAGATGATACTAGTATTTATTCGCAGATTAAAGTTATCATATGAAATTAAACCCAGCATCGGCCATGTGGTTACTGAGAAAATGACGTTCAAAATCTCGAATAAATGGACCTTTTGGTGGCCATCATGGATGACATAATCATCCGATTCCGACAAATATTGCACCAGAGCAATCGCCTCATCGATACCTTCAATTTGATATATGACATGAGCATATTCGGTCAAAAATAAAATTTGACCCCATGGGCCATGCCCATTTATGACCCTGGGGTCACCATTTTAACAACTTTGAAAGAGCATTGTAAATAGATCATTCCTACCAAGTTCAGTCGAAATCCAGCCAGCGGTTCACGAGAAGATTTTTTAAGAATTTATGCTATTTTTAGACGGTGGCCATCTTAGATTAGCGATGGCCTCCATTTTAACAAATCTGAAAAGGCTTCACCCATGAACCATAACTTTTAAGTTTGGCTACAATGGGCCAAGCAGTTCATGTGAAGAAGAATTTTGAAATCTCTAATAAAAGAACAATTAACCTTTTGACATTTCGGCGGCCATCTTGGATGACATAACCATCCGATTTCGACAAAAAATGCACCAGAGTGATCGCCTCATTGATACCTTCTATTTGATATATAACATGACCATATTCGGTCAAAAATAAAATTTGACCACACGGGCCATGCCTATTTTTGACCCCGGGGTCACCATTTTAACAACTTTGAAAGAGCATTGTACATCGATCATTTCTACCAAGTTTTGTCGAAATCCGGTTGGCGGTTCTTGAGAAGATTTTTGAAGAATTTGTGCTATTTTTAGACGGCGGCCATCTTGGATTACATAATGAGGTCATTTTAACAATTTTGTAATCCCCATGACCATGAAGTTTGGTGACTATAGGCCCAATGGTTACCGAGGAGAAGACGTTTGAGTGAGTGAGTGAGTGAATAGGGTTTAACGTCAGCTTTTCTGACACAGAGGTACAAGCCTCAGGGAGTCTACACGCAGACGGGTCAACGGGGTCGTGTCCCGTATCCACCTGTCCGAGGGGGGTAAATCCCAACTTCAGAACTCAATATTTACAATCAAAATATATATTCAGTCCTGAAATTAGAACAACCTGATCTGGTGCCAGGCCCTCGCCACGCCAGCATCATTTATCCCATCCCCTAAAAGTAATAGGATTAGCGCTAATCTTACTTTTATATATGGGGCATAGCCTGACTCAACTCTCACATACAAGAAAGCCAAAAATGTACATGAGGGCCAAATCGAACGTTTGAAAATGTTCACGGACGACGACGACGGACACATTGCGGTAACAATAGCTCACATGGGCTTCGCTCAGGTGAGCTAATAAAACACCGTATATCGTTGATCGCAATCAACAATGTTAATGACCAAATTGCACCACTTTAGGCAATTAACTGCACTTGAAAAGTAACCATATTTCATAGACAGGTAGAGCACGGATCGGCCTTTGATCATAATAAGTCGGACGCGGAAGTGTGGAAATTATCCAAGCACAAACTTTCACACGACTTTCGAGTCATTTTATAGCAAAATAGCGAGATACGAGTCCGCGGGACTTGAAAAATGTTTCGAGGGATCGCATTTTGAGCCATCGTATGTAAAATACATTAAACATATAGGGACAATTATTGGGACCGCGACGCTATTTCGAGCGAGCTCGACATTACGAGCTATCACATTTTGAGCCATCTCGATTCACTGTAATGCACAAATTCAAATAAAACATATTCCTCGATATACTGGACTCTTTATAATGTGGTAGATGGGCAATAGGTTGCCACCATGGCATAGGTAAACCGCGTTATAAATTGTCCAAATGACCTTTTCATGTCGCTAATATTCAATACCCCACCCATTTTTTATTATACGCTCCTCCTAGTATGTTTAAAAATAAATAAATTCCTATGTGAATGCTATAATTGACAACTGTTTCATAATATAATAATGTTATTTACAGATAATTTCAACCACAACAGGTCAGATTAACCGCAAAAAATAGCTGTAATAACTTTTAATTTCTTATTTCCTGGTTTCAGACATGAACCGGAAACGGAGTCGTAATATTTACGGTTAGGATTTATGCCATACCGCACCGCATTATCGATCTCGGTGAACTTGAAGGTTGAAATTGCAATAATACATTTGTAAAAGTAAAATATGCATTGAATTTGAAATATAGGGGAATAATACTCAGATCTTAGATACAAAACTTATCTGGAGCTCTGCTGTTCCATAAATTTGTGCATTAAAATATGTGTACCATAAAGAGTAGGTACCTGTACATACCACGTACCTAGCTGTGCATTAAAATATGTGTACCATAACGAGTAGGTACCTGTACATACCACGTACCTAGCTGTGCATTAAAATATGTGTACCATAACGAGTAGGTACCTGTACATACCACGTACCTAGCTGTGCATTAAAATATGTGTACCATAAAGAGTAGGTAACTGTACATACCACGTACCTAGCTGTGCCTAGCTGCGCAGACTTAAATGTAAATACTAATGATGCAACACAAACATACATGTATGCATTCATTTCAATCAAACAACATACATGTAGCACATTTCATAGTTATTATATTAACCCTTTCCCTGATAGAAACGACTTTTCACGCCTCTGTAGAAGATGTCTTTTGAAAACATTGTGGGAAAAGGAGAAATTGCTTGTAACAAGCAATTTCTCCTTTTCCCACAATGTTTTCTACTCTATCAGATAATTTAACCATCATTTGATTCTTTTATTCAGATGTTTTCGATTTGGAAGAGTCGAAATATCGCAAAACAGGGAAAGGGTTAACATGTACCGACCGACAGGTTTAGTTTATTTTTATTCAGGCTTCGGCTTGGAAATGGTAGAACAACGGGTTCCTACAGACTTCCTAGCCTTGCCTGATAATATTGGTATCAGAATACTAGAGCCTCAGTGAGATAGTGTTTAATCACGGAAATCATGTGTCCCTATCTATCTCGACATCATCAACGGCTCTAATGTTTGTGTTCGGGGTAATTATGTGCCAATAGTTCCAATCTACCATATTTCATTTAACCGAGCATGTACGTGTATTTAAAGCCTCAGTGAGATAGCGATTAATCACGGAAATCATGTGTCCCTATCTATCTCGACATCATCAACGGCTCTAATGTTTTGTGTTCGGGTAATTATGTTTATATTATACATTGTACATGTACTATGTTTATGGGTTGTAACAAACCTATTTGGGCCAGATTTGTTGTAGAAGCATTAGTTTAAATCATGTATTACCGTGAGCAGTACATGTATATGACATTTTATGGTAGTCGCGTATGTAACATTGATTTTTTTTCAGACACTCTGGATGCTTATTATTCAGGGGTTGAACAAATTTGATGCACCGCGATATTTTTCCACTCGGCCAGCTGAGCAGGTACAAATAACAAGAGGGCCATGATGACCCTAATTCGCTCACCTGACTCCATGAACACCAGAGGAGAATGTGACATCGAGTTCATGTGTTTTAAACAAATTGTGCTATTTTTAGATGGCGGTCATCTTGGATTAAGCGAGGACTCATTTTACCAAATCTGAAAATGCTTCACCCAAGGATCTCAACTTCCTATGAAGTTTGGTCAGCATCGGCCATGTGGTTCCCGAGAAAAAGACGTTAAAAATCTTGAATAAATGGACCTTTTGGTGGCCATCATGGATCACATAATCATTCGATTCCGACAAATATAGAACCAGAGCAATTGCCTCATTGATACCGTCAATTTGATATATAACATGACCATATTCGGTCCAACATAAAATTTGACCCCACGGGCCACGCCCATCTTTGATCCCGGGGTCACCATTTTAACAACTTTGAAAGAGCATTGTACATCGATCATTCCTACCAAGTTTCGTCGAAATCCGGTTAGCGGTTCAGGAGAAGAAGATTTTTTAAGAGTTTATGCTATTTTTAGACGGCGGCGATCTTGGATTAGCGATAACCTCCATTTTAACAAATCTGAAAAGGCTTCACCCATGGACCATAACTTTTAAGTTTTGCTACGATGGGCCAAGCGGTTCATGTGAAGAAGAATTTTGAAATCTCTAATAAAAGAACGACCTTTTGACCTTTCGGTGGCCATCTTGGATGACATAACCATCCAATTTCGACAATAAATGCACCAGTGTGACAGCCATGTTGATACCTTCAATTTGATATATGACATGACCATATTCGGTCAAAAACAAAATTCGACCACGGGACACACCCATTTTTGACCCCGCGGTCACCATTTTAACAACTTTGAAAGAGCATTGTACATCGATCATTCCTACCAAGTTTTGTCGAAACCCGGTTGGCGGTTCTTGAGAAGATTTTTGAAGAATTTGTGCTATTTTTAGATGGCGGCCATCTACGATTACGTAAGGACATCATTTTAACAATTTTGTAATCTCCCAAGACGTTTGAAAATGTTCACGGACGACGACGGACACATTGCGGTAACACATTGCGGAAAAGTACTTGCCCAGGTCAAAAAGTTACTTGCCCAGTTTTTTACAAAAAAATAAAATGCAATTTGTCAGGGTTCGACACCAACGCTAGTCCCATAGTCCGGTGCCCACTTGATTTGCTGGAGGACTATCGCATTTCGAAAGCTGGCTAGTCCGTTGGACTAGTAGATTTTTCCAGAATGGCAAAACGCAAATTCTACTAATTTAAACAACATCACTCTTCGCTGACCATTTCATAGCAATTAGCTTAAATGTCACTTTTTTCATGAATTAAAAACTTTCCGCCAAGTTGGCTTACGATTACAAAGTTATTTCCGGGTCAGACTTGATTATATGGTCCATCGGGAAAAAATGAGAATTTTCATTGGGCTGATCTCGTATGTGAGTTGGCCTGGCCGATCACACACAGTGAATCAAATGTGTCCAACAACTTCTGCTTTGATCGACTGATTTTGTTCAGAATTTGATGTAACAAGCGTTTGTATTGGCTGAGGCTGGGCATGTGATTATACTAACTATTAACGTCAACATCGCCAATAGATTGTGTGCCCTGGTATGCGCATAATGAAAATGAATTCAGCTGATATGCACCATTGTTTGGTAACTAAAAGTTCTTACATTGTTGAGTTCAGAGGTAAAAGCTATGGACATTCAAATTTGCCATTTAATGAAACATTATTCATTGATCTGACACCTTAAATAAGAGAAATTTAAGCATCACCAACTGAAACGTAAAACAAAATTTTCAAACCGGAAGTCAGCGTTGCGGACGGTTGTGGTTCATTTTCAATGATGTTGCCACTATTAGTTCAGTTGTATTCTAGACACGTTCCAGGAGTAATTTGTGTAGTTGCATGTTTCTTAATATTCCAGAAGTAAGAAGAAAGCGGTTTCTGGAACACTAAATACTTTAACAACAAAAGTAAATTGTGTTATTGAATAACCAGTAGTCAACAGAACCAGTAGTTGGACAAAATAATTAAATTCAACCCCATACCTGTGTCTTCACTAGCACTGATGTTAGCTGATTTTGGAATGACTTAGCACTGAATTTTGTGAAACTTTGATAGTTTGATTCATCAGGTTTTTTTATTATTGTAATTTACAATGGCCAATCATTTTATCAAATGTCCCAAACTTTTTATATGAGGTGGGCACATGGGCCCCACTTTAAAAATTCCTGGAATGAACACTGGGCCAGTAAATATCGCCAAATAGCAAGCCCGACTATATTTTGAAAAGAAGATTACTTTTTGTATAATTTGTTCACGTCGCACCATTTATATTACTATTGCAGAAAATCTCTTAATTCTTTGTAACATTGCCTTCCCACCACCCCTGGTGACCCACTCAATTAGCATTTTTATTTACTAGTTTATATTTACACACAACCGCCTGTTTGCTGATATTATGGATGTTTTTATTCCAGGTAGGGACGGTTTATATCATCTGAGCCACCAATCTCGTTTTATTTCTCAGACTAACTGCACTGAAACATACGACGTGCACTTTTACCCGCAGGGGGCACGTACGCAGAATAGATAGATTATCTTTCATTAAAAAAAGGCACTACATAGGTAGTGATGTTCCATTTCAGTTATATTACATTTTAAAAGTTTGGTCCAGTGAAAATTGAAAAGCCACTGGCCCGACTGGCTTGTGATTTCCACATCCTAAATTCTTTGACTGACATGGATGTTCAATACAATTTACATAATGTAGTCTAGATGGTCTATGATGTAATGGACGATTATTCTAGCGCCCGTTTTCAAAAGACAACGATGAAATGTAAATGCTTGGATTTAACAACGGCACTGGCTCGATGACATTGTATGCCGTAGAATAGTTTTATATACTTGTAAAATACAAAATTGTTAATGTTTAGAGATGATTCTTATGTGTCGAGATGAGACTATGGTGGACAGTCTGCTTCTGATATGTCAGAGGCATGAAAGAAATGAATGATGTTTCAAATTTATGCCCTTCAACTTACTATAGGATATCAAATCTAACTGGAATTATTTGATCAATGATTCACAAAACTATGACTAAATGACTTGGAAATGTGCAGCACTTATAAAAGCCCTCGTTTGGGGTACATACACCTGTGTAACTGATTTATTTTATGTACATGCATATAACGTTCGTAGGACCAGCAACTTTCTCGGAGGACTACCAACTTTTTGAAGTCACTAGTCCTGCGGACTACCTGGTAAAATAAGTTAGTGTCGAACCCTGTTTGTAATGTTGCATCTTATTAAAAAAAAGAAGCTTGTACATACATATGATCATTACCAAAACGGATAAGACATATTCACTATTATTGTTATTTATATTTTAATTATTAAATGAACATAAACAAATAAATATTATTTATCGAGAGACAAACTTCGTTGAGTTATTTCTTCTATAAGCGTCGAGTGACATAGATTTTGTTTTATTTATATAAAAATATAAAGGCGCTGCCTTAATTACTAAATTCAATGACATTTCGCCGACGTTTCGTCCCAAGCAGTTATATTCAGCGTCTGAAATGCGAGTTAACCCAACTGTATACGAGACGATATATGTGGCCGTCTATACTCAGTCATATTATTTGTTAGCCCAGCCGCGTACAGCCGACAAATAATCTGTGAATTAAATTTGCCCGATATGGACCGTGTTCAAAATCGCTAGCGATTCTACCTGTAACCGTGTACATAGACACTGCTTGAATCTTACTTCCAGCAAACTGTAAACAACAAATGGTCGCTGAATTAATACCATGATTTGTTGGCCGTTATCGATGGAATAAATTGGCAATTTCTTCAGAAAAAAATATCCTGACCAATTTTTTCACTCGCCAAACTGGACGAGTGCCTGTAGAAACTACTCGACCGCCACAAAAAACACTCGCAATGGCGAGCTGGGCGAGTGAAATTTCAACCCCTGTTATTATAAGGCAATTGGAATTTCTTCTTGTAACACAATAAACTGTATTGATTATTCTTTAAGGCACTGCAACATGTTTTCGTCAATGTTACGTACATATTATATACCTTCCTTAAAGGTACATGCCCACTCAGAAGGCACACAATGTTCTTTATAGAAATTAAATATGTGTATAATTGTGTCACTGTTTCACCAGTTCTAAAAATACAAGTGCCTGCTATACAGATATAATCATTTAGTAATAAATATTTTACTGAAAGTGACGCACAGTGGTATCAGGCTATTTTCATAAGGAAATGAGGCATACCATTTTTTTTCTCCATTATTTATACTAATTAAATGTGTCACCTGAAAAAATAATATTTTCGACAGATTATAAAGTATGTCATTGCACATCAAAATATAAAGACAGATCATAAATAGTAATATCCGTTAACATTTTAAGGAAACACAGTTATCGCCCCTGATATCAGTGTTAAAATTTACGTCTGCGAACAAATCTCATTTCTCCTGATCGGCTGCTACTGCAAACTTCGTGGCAATTATATTTACACTTACAAAACTTAGTTGTATGAAGATTAGTCACAGCCTGTAGTCACTATTTATCAGCAAGTTACACTTTGGGAAACTAAGAAACATGTACAAAGTGTTGATAATGTACCAGGCTACGTTTGTGCAACGATGAAGTACAAAGTGTTGATGGCAGGCAGAAGTCTCACCTTTCTCCAAGCTTTTTACGTTCCTACTGGTCAACGTGATCCGGATCCTGTGGATCGGAGCTTCATCAGTAGGAGCCTTGCTGTCTTTGTACGACTGAAACATACATGTGTACCAAACATGAAATTGAAAGTGAATGGGTTTAACATCATCTGTTTCATGTATGATCATCCGAAAGACTTAGACTCGGGCGGGGATTGAAGTAAAGTGTATTCAAGTGTAGTGTTCTAACTACTAGTCAACAACCCATCTCTGCACCAAACGCGAAACAAGGACGGTTGTTATTATCTATGTCGGGTACCGTACGGTATGCCCCACATATCGCTTTGATAATAAACAAGGCAAAATTCCAAGTCCAAAAGGGGAGACAATCTATGACCTGAGTGTCAAATCAATAATCAAAATCATCAAACTCATCATAAGGAAGCCACATACTAAGTTTCAGGTCTGTAGCTACTATTGTTTAATTTTTTTACAAGTTACAAGACAAAATTGCCAAATTCTACGTCGAAAATGGCTAGATAATCCATAACCTGGGAGTAAATTAAAAAAATCAAAATAAACTTGGCACATTTACTCCTCATAAGGAAGCTACATACCAAGTTCAGCAGCTATTACGGTTTACGAGTCACAAGGAAAAATTCCAAGTAGAAAAGGGGGAGATAATCCACGACCAGGGGTCGAATAAAAAATTGAAATAAACTTTGCACACCTGCTCATCATAAGGAAGCTATACACCAAATGTCAGGCCTGTAGCTATTACGGTTTAAAAGCTTTACGAATCACAAGGCAAAATTCGAAGTCGAAAAAGGGGAGATAATCCAGGATCGGGGTCGAATCAAAAATTTAAATAAACTTTGCGCATCTACTCATCATAATGAAGCTAAATACCAAATTTCAGGTATGTAGCTACATGTATTATGGCTTAAGTTTTACAAATCACAAGGTTGGTGACGGACAGACAAGGGTAACATTAAACGCCCCCTCCACTATCGTGGTGGGGCATAATAAATTGCGGTACAGACTATATTTCAGAAATGGTACAACAAAAAAATAAATGAAAAGTCATGCAGAGCATGATGTTATTAGCCGATCAAATCAGGGTAAAGTGCATCGAACATATGTAGGTGTCTCTGGTAACATTGTCAATGGTAAACTATTTTCGACCACAGTTCTGTACCCAGCGTTGACATTTTTCTCGATTTTGTGCAGGTTTTGGAAACCCGTTCCCAAATCCATCCAATAGCAGCAAGGCCATAGCAGCAATGTTTTGTTGTCACCATTATGTTGCGAAATATTCCAGCGTAACACCTGTACTGTATGCTCTATTTATCTACAAATTACACTCCGCAATACACAAAGTTGTAGTCACTGTGTGTGTGTCCGAATTCTGTGGCAGCATGCGAGTGGGCGGAGCTACCAGGGCTATATATATCTAGCGGTTACAGTGTCATCTAAAAATAGACGCAAGCTCCTGCGTATTCAGGCACATGCCCAGATTGGCCTAATGTGCCCCATCCGTGATTTTTTGCGCGATGTCGGGCGCAAGACAATCAATAATTTGCAGCATTGACAATAATTAAGGGGGATTGCCGCAATCGCGCGTGCTGGATGCATCCCTGCCATCCCTGCATGATACGTAAACAAATCAAAGTTGGCTATGAAGGGCAATTCTTCGTTTTGATTGGTGGACAATTTTGTGAATATTAACTAGCGTCAAATGACGCGCATACGCGATCCAATGGGATAAACCCCGAGATGCTGGGATAAACCCGAAATGCTGGGGTTACTAGTAAGGAGATTTTGAGCAGAGGTCGATTATAAACCTAGCCGAATAAACACATTTTACGCGATTATACGTGGCTGAAACTTGTTCTGTTTAATAAATAAAAGCTTTAAATTAGCCCAATAATCGGCGTATGTTGGCGTATATGGCCATTAGAGCCAACTATGGACTTCAACAACAATAACTTCCGGGTTAAATCTCTTCAGGCGTTCAGCTCATTAAGTATTCAAAATTGTGTTATTTGGCTATAAGTAGTTTTAAACGGAGATAATTGCCAAAAATGCAAACTTTATCGGTTGATGCAATTTGGAAGTGATACAGAAAAATTCGCGTTCGTAGATTACCGAATAGCGGAGAAAAGGGTTGCTACAAACTTTTTCAGAATTCGATGGATAACCAACATATTAGCCGATCTATAAATAGATCGGCTAATAATAAATACAATGATTATGTACTTGTAATGCCTCCAAATTGGGGTATTTGACGGTACTACCGATTCAATAACGTTCAGCAACAAACTGCTCGGGCGAGGCAAGTCAGTGAGCCTATTCAGACAAATCAAGGTTCTCTGCTCATTTCAGTGTCAGAGTTGGATCTCTTTTATCATCACCATAGGCTACACGTGCATGATGCTCCAGATAAGCTGCATATTTGCTTAAATACCCAATTAAAATTGTCAAAAATCCAATTGAAATCAGAAGTAGTGAGTATTAAAAAGCAATAAAAAAAATAATTGTGGTACCTTTCATGATGCAGAAAACAAACAGGCCACAAATATAGCATATTTTTCTTATTTACCATGAAGACACATCTTGGTATTTCAGAAAACAATAAACAGACCACAAATGCCAAGACATGTTTTCACAGTAGTGTGATTTTATTTTACCCACTTGCTTCAGAAATGATGGGAGTGACAATACTCAATTGCTACTTCCTTATCTGGAGCAACTGATGTATTTTGGCCTGATGGAGGGAAATCATCTAATTTAACCCACTTCATGTTTGATACCAATGCATTAGTTGATTAGAAAACAGATAAATATGGAATTGACAACTTCATGCTATCAAATTCAGTGTAAATTGCATTAAGTTCATAGTACAAACAGCCTATTCAGATATATATTTTGTTCTTCGCTCATGCTTGTGCATCAGAGTTGGATCTCTTTTATCATCACCATAGGCTAATGTTACCAATGTGTACAAATCCTTTGACAGGTATTATTAAGTCAGGGATTTTGGGAAGGGCCCTTGTATTTCTATTTTGGGAATAAAAACTGCACTAAAAATGCGTCTCACTAACCTAAATTCGCTTTTTAAAATCAAACACCTTCCTGATTAAAAATGAATGCCGCCATCTTTAACAATATCAAATCACGCGACACGCACCGATTTGGTTGGCTAATGGAAATGACGTCGTCTCCAGTAACCAACCCACTGTGTGCATGTGATTGAAATATTTTAAACAAGAATTCCGCCACGGAAGCGGTGTCGCGCCTGCCGAGGCATTTGACCGTGAACATTACAAGTAAATAAATGACCTTGACCATGAGAATTTGGATGTGGGGTGTGCGTAATGAAGCATCATCCATAGACAACCGTTGATGTGAAATATCAAAGTCTGGCAAGGGGTTAAAGAGATAATGTGAAAAAACAATAACTTTAACGCATTCCTGTTACAAAACCGGTGAACATTACAAGTAAAAAATAAATGACCTTGAGAATTTGGATGTGGGGGTGAAGCGTAATGAAGCATCATCCCTAGATAAACATTGATGTGAAATATTATCAAAGTCTGGAAAGGGGTTAAGAGATATTGTGAAAAAAAACTAACTTTAACGCATTTGCCTTACAAAAAAAACGGACGACGCAGACGGAAAAAGCGCCGACTATAGTCGCGCCTCTGCTAAAGCAGGTGCGACAAAAAGTCATTGAGAATGCGGAAGTGAATGTGTTTTGATTTTAAAAAGCGAATTTAGGTTAGCGACACATATTTAGTGCAGTTTACACTAAAAATCTTTGAGTTACAAGTTACAGATGTCTACATCACACAGGTTTTGGTTTCAATGGTGGCGATTGGGAGTTTTATACCTTTCCAAGTACAATTATATTCACACCCGGGCGCATTTGAATTATTTTGTACATTGTTTAGAAAGGCGTTTCATGTATATACAAACAATAATTGAGCATCTAAGACGAACTAGAATCAATCACCAGTGATTGCAAGTAATAATCAGTTGAATCAAGTTTATACAAACACGAGATATCACCCAGTCCTATAATCGTTATTAATAAGTACACATACGAGGGGTCTAAGAAGTCCTAAACTGATAACGACCTGATCATCAAAGGTAGCGATGGCCGTAGATCCACCATTTACTACTCGCCTATCTGCCACCATAGTAAACCGCTGTTCATAAATGATCGTAATTTCACATTTAAATCGAATATATTGGCCATAACGCACCTAGAATGTTTCGAAAAATGCTTATCCTTTCTAGTTATAAACATAAAGACCTTCTCAATATCGATTTAGTTAGAGATAATAGATTCTGATTATCACACAATACTCCGCTATGGACTCTATTTGCGTAATTTTAACAGGTGCGCTCGTATTTAGGTCATGGAAACAAAAACTAAAAATAAGTATTTAATCCAGTTTTCAATCTGATTTTTGTGTGTATTTTGTCACAAAATGCATTGCATTATCTATAAAAACAATTTTAACAATTGTTTAACTCATTTAAATGTGTAAAAAATGCTTTTGAACATCGACCTAGTTTAACAAAATGCAGCTCCACAACGCATGGAATACGAACTGAGGTTCAACCAAATATAGAACGGGAAATCCCTCCCAAAGATGTCCCCCACAGGGATTTCCCCGTATCTAGTGGCGGTTTTAAGCACAAAACACTTCAACTGACCCACTGGCAGCCTCAAATTTATTTCCCCGCTAGATGGCAAGGGAAGTAACCACCTTGTAGTAACCCTTAGTAACGAGTTAACTCCCGCATTTCCGTGGTTCCCGGCTTCAGTATTTCGCTACATAGCACGCACGGGATCCAGACGGTAAATTTCCTAACTTCCTGCTTCGGCGGGGAGCAAGTTTAAATTGAACGAATATTTAACGAATTATATATGGAAGAGGAGACTAGTGAAGATGTAAGTCAATAATCACTGCCACAATTTAGGTATGGATGTGTTTTCCCCGCGTTTTGTGCCAAAATATACGATGTTTCGGGTGCAGCAAGCGTATCATTTCCGAAGGTACCAATTGCCGATAGATGATTGCCGAGGCGTACTATTTTGGAACGAAACGTACTAAAACTGTGTATATATTATATAGGGTATTGTAGGTAGGTCCATATTAGATGTTTTCATACTAATTTTTAAACGGATATACCGTCAAAATAAATATCTATTAATAATTTGAAATTGATCCAGCATGAAAATTATTGATTTCCAACCCTGCACAAAACTAGAAAATGTGTTCATTGAACACAGATGCCCCCTCGTACCACTGTGAAAGTGAAACATTTTAAAACTTAAACGCACTTACCAAACAAACATTTCGGACACATGCACAGACATGGATAACACATACAATGCACCGTCTACATAAATTGGTGGGGGTATAAAAATATACATGCCGTCGATAGTTGGCAGCTAAGTATTAGTTAGACGATGTGTTCAATTTGGATATTGTTATTAATATATATAGTTAACTGCCCATGATAAATATTAATTTTGTTCAAGAATCTTTGATGACTTCTATAAATCTGCATATTGGAAATACAGTGAATTTATAGATTTTCTGTAAATTTAGAACTTTCTTTGACCTGATAAATTGTTGTAATCAGGGTTGGCCGGGAAATACCGGGGGCGGGAATTCACGTTAATAATTAGATATATGGGTTAATTACAATGTATAGATCTGTTTCATTCCCAACTAGGGGTAGTCATCAGGTGGAATATTTGGCAACCATGACATTTATATTTTGGTTGTATTATTTTTTTGTAAATTACTTCTTCATTTTTTAGGAAGCATCCGAGTGTCTGCTAGATACAATTCACGTCATCCAGAGCTTTCAATAAGGATGAAAGTAATAGGATGTTTTGAAAAAGTAGATGGCAATTTACTAGTGACTGCTGCCAACGCAGGGCTCGAATTTGGCACTCGCATACTCGCAAAATGCGAGTGCTTTCTGAAAAATGCTAGTTAAAATCAAAGCCGCTCGCAAAAAACTGCGAGTGCCAATTTCAAAAAGGAAAACCAAATCTTCAAAGTTCTGTCGCGATTATTTTGTTCTGAACAGCGATCTGGATCATGAAATGCTCTCGTCAAAGCGCCTCGATGATAGGAACATTGGAGGTCGTAAATCAGGACGTTGTTGCCCCGGCTATATATCAATTGCGACATCCCTCTAGTGCGACATTGAACTACTACGTCACAGGTCGTAAATGAGTACGTTTTTGCCTGGGCTACATGTATTTATCAATTGCGACATCCCTCTAGGCCACATTGAAATACTACGGCGCATTAATATCATTACAAAAATAAACATTTCCGGTTTCATTTCAACAAATACACATTATTTTACCAGCCATTGATAGAATGGAACTTCCCAGAAACCGAATTAGATAGATCGACAACCACGAACGGTCGTAGAATAGTTTAATTGTTGGCACTACTTTTTTTCATAATGCGCACCTTAGTGATACTGGCGGATGACAGACGCTACAGTGTACAACAACAACAAAATCAAAATGTCCATAACTTCGTATTTTCTACAGCCTGAAGCCAAAAAAGCCAAATTAAATGATGTTCTTTCTACACCAGCTTTGACAATTAAATCGAAGGATGTTTCTTCCTCATTAAAAACTGTACTAAAGTGGCAAACGGAACTGGGAATTAAACTTGGATATGAAATAAGAAGTGGCCAGGAGAATGTTACAACTATCTGGTGCGAGATGTGTCGGGAACATGCTCTTGACAGAACATCGTCTGTAAGTTGATTATCTGGGTGATGGTGTCAATTGATGGACCCCCCTGTCGGAGACCCGCAAATTGACAAAATAAATCAGATTGGCTCATTCCGGCAATCCGCGAGGCGCCGACAGGGGGTCCATCAATTAATTGACACCATCACCATATATTTATTTAGTTTGGTGTCGAAGACATTTTCATAGTTTTCAGAGAACAATAACAAAAAATAGTACCCACGAATAATATTGCTACTATAATTTGAGTTTTATAGCGATTATGGTCCGTATGTCTGTCACAGTCTGTCCTGACATGCCTATTTTGCAAGTTTACATATGCATTCGAAACCTAGACTAGACCTGGAGACATGCCTATCTATATTGATAGTCGCTATATAAAAACTGGAGGTATTTTAGTTATCATTAAACTTGGGTGTAAGGATATTATTTATTTGCTTGACATACTATTATTAAGTAAGTTTGGTAAGTAATTTCAACTCTTTTCTTGAATCTTCATTAAAATGTGTTACACTTGTAAACAAATCTAAATGGAACCCACGTACATTTGTTATTATTTTCAATAATATGTCTTCAAACAATAAACATAACATTCCATGCTTTTTTAACATGTATATTCCGTGTAAGAAGTTGACTTTTGAAGAAAAAGTTATAATAGAAATAGCTGTTGTTTTATATAGCGACATTCCATGCCTATGAATCTAGATAGTCATGTATCCAGGTCTTATAGTGGGATCTCACACACTATTTGAAGTCTCTTTTTTTTCGCTTAGCATACAATATGTTAATGGTTCAGTTACTGACTGCTGACTGATTTACATATTTCTAAATGGTAACCGTTACACTATCTATTTTAAGTTTGTAACTGGAAGTTCGAATGTGAAGAAAGAATCTCTCCGGTACCACAAGCTCTCACACACACATGAGCGAGCAATGGGCATCAAGAGTGCATATGAAAAACTGAAACAAAATGAAGCTACACCTATTGTGCAGGGGTTTCAAAAAATGGATGAAAGCACGATGATTAAGATGGATAAATTGTTCCGTACAGCGTATTACTGGTACATAGCCAAATCTGAACGACCGTTTGCTGACTTTCCAGATTTACTAGAATTACAATGTTTGAATGGATTAAATCTGGGTGAAACATAACATAATGATAAAGCTGCAGCAGCATTTGTTAGTGAAATATCAGGAAGCATGTTTGATGATTTGAAACGATGTCTAAAAAATTCAGATTTCATCAGTGTATATAGTGACGGCAGTACCGATAGGTCGGAAAAAGAAATGGAAATGATAATGGTTAGAGTAATGGAGGATTATTATCCAAAAATTAAATTTTTGAAACTGGAACAACCGCCAAATACCAAAGCCAATGGTATATTGGCTGCTATAGACAAAGCGTTTGAACAATACGATATGACCGACTACAAACGGAAAATGGTTGGCTTTTGTTCTGACGGAGCAAGTGTCATGATGGGCAAACGTAAAGGTGTAATTCAACTATTGAAAAATGATGGTGAAAATAACTGGATTCAAGCCATACACTGTTTCGCACATCGTCTTGAGCTTGCCGTGAAGGATGGATTCGCCAATACTTACATGGATACAGTGACGTCAGCATTGACGTCAGTTTACTATTTCTATAGAGGGTCTGCGAAAAGGAACAATGAAGCAGGTGAAATTGCTAATGTTTTGGAGGACATGTTTCTGAAACCTGAACGGGCAAATGGAACCAGATGGGTAGACCACAAATTAAGGGCTGCTTCAAAAATGTTGAAAAACTGGAAGGTTATTGTAACTCACTTACAGAACTACATCGAAGACACCACCAACACTGGTGATGACAGAGCAAAAACAAGGGGCATATTACGGAAGTTGATGCAGTACAAATTCATCTGGTACTTGCACTTCATGAAGGACACACTCGTTGAAGTAGCCAAAATCTCGCTTTCATTCCAACGCGAGGATCTGAACATATCTAGCGCCGTTACAAAACTACAGAGTGCTCAAGTGTCCCTCAAGGCCTTGTATGACAACAAAGGTGAACACCTTACTGCATTTGAAAATGAGTTGGATGGTGACCAGTACAAGGGACACACACTTCTAAACTGCCCTGTGGCTCCAGAAAACGTATTCCAGAGCAACGAGAATGAGAAGAAGCAAATTCTGCAAACTCTCACTGACTGTTTGTCAACCCGCTTTGCCAATATTCACGAGGACAAACTGTATGTGTCTTGCCATGTGTTTGACCATAAGAACTGGCCTGATACCACACCAGCAGATGTCTTGTCACAGTATGGCCATGACGAGCTAAACATTCTTCATGAACATTTTGTAGTATTGTTTGACAATGCAAATTGTGAAAATGACAAGGCCCATAGCGAGTGGAATGACCTAAAGATGTATGTGTCCAGGAACCGCCACTTCAGGTCACTTCAACCGCTGGATGTATGGCAGAGAGTGAGCCAGGAGGATGCTGGCAGGGGTGACTATACAAACATATTGAAAATCATCCACCTGACCAGCATGTTTCCGCTCAGCAATGCTTCTTGCGAACGATCATTCTCAACAATGAAACGGGTGAAAAGTGACTGGCGATGCAATCTAAATCCTGACACTTTAGATCAACTCATTAGGATTTCATTGATGGGTCCGGAGGTGAGCCAATACAATCCAAAACCTGCAGTGAAACGGTGGTGGTTGGCGGGGCAGAGAGAAGAGGCCAACAACTATCCCATATGGACAGAGCGACTAAGTCCAGTGTTTTATCTACGTCTGGACTGCAAAAAAATGTAGATAAAACACTGTATTGTACAGTAAGTCAATTTCTTTGACCATATGGGATGGGGCCAGCAATAGAATATTGTTCGTTTCCATTCACTCTACATACTCACTAGAATTATCAAAGAAAAAAATAATTTTGAGGCGCTGGGTAGGGAAAATACTTTATTTAATTTGTACCTCTGCAGGTTTTGGATCGTACGCATCAAACCCATCAATGACGCCCCTTGAGGATGCATACCCACACATTACGCAAAAAGATAATTTTACGGAAATTAAACAAATACCTGTCTTTGTAATCATTCCACATGTTTCCAACATCAATAGCGACTGTTTTTTACACAATATTAACTAATTTCTCACTACTTTAAAGAGGCATACCTACACTTTACGGAAATCAAACGGACGCCTAATTTTGTAAATGATTCCACACATACATTACATTTGTAGGTTGTTCCACTTGCTATGTCGCCACAGCTAGCATTGTCCAACAAATTCAATACTACAACATTGTACAAGTGTTCATGAAGAAGGTTCAGCTCTGTAAATAACTAATAAATCCAAATTTTATTGTAGAAAGATGACAATATATTTACTTTTTTACAATTTTTATTCTAAGATACATTTATAAGGAGGTTGGTACAATGCACGAGATGGCTTGACTGTCTGTGTCCTCTTCTCTTGTAGAAGTTGTGGTGAAACCTTGGGATGGGTTCCTCGGAAAAAAACTGGTGATGTCATACATACTTAGTAATTTTGATCTTATTTCTCCACCAATGTATTTAATTTGAAGTCAGAACATTGGTTAAATTGTCTTGGTGTTCAACTATTGAAATGAGGATCAAATTCAATATATTTTTATGGAGAAATAAGAAAAAAAGATCGGCGAATTGCAATTTGTGAATCAGATAATTACAGCATTGTCATTTTGTATTTAGCCCAGATAGATGAATGATCAGAATATGACAGAAATATGTGGCTACCTGGTATTGTCATGATAATCATGTCATTAATAAATAATTGTTACAAGTTGATTTGTTCTACAATATATGTCTGAAGAAATCCAATGAAAAATCCAGCTAAAAAAACAAACGTTCCATAATACAAGAAATAATCAATATGCTTTTGCATTTTTGTTTTATTATACTTTAGTGATTGTTCTGCTAGCATGGAACTTGCTGTAGCTAGGAAATAATAAGCACATGCAGTTGTGGACACAATTTTTCCCACCACACACACAACTAGGAATGTACATGTTTGATCATGTCTTTTCCAAACTGTGTCAATTATTCACAAATTACTAAAGCTGGCAGTATAATCACATCAAGAAACTGAACAAGTTGATATTGAATATTTGTGTAGGTAACTGTAGATTTTTGAGCTACGTTTTTCCATCGACTACATGAGTGCAACAACCTTCATGTACTCTGAAACCATATATTAGGATACATGTATACTGAGCAAAACTAGAAACGTCCCTCCATGTTTAAGGAAAGATTCATCAAAAACCAAAAGGGTTACTTTTAAAAATCAAAATGGAAAAACAAGTTCATTCATTTCTGTATGAAAGCCAATAAATTGCATTTGGATATCTTGTTAAATATTCGAGAGATAACTGGCCAAGGGCGGTAGGGGTCAAAATAAAAAAAACTCAGAAATGTGTTACTTAATGTTTAGAGATGGAATTTCAATAAGTAATGTGGCAAATTCAGTAAATCTCGTTAGTACCGAGTGTGGCCACCATTTGCATGAATGCATGCAATGATCCTACGCCGCATCGACGTGACGTAACGCAATACCAGTGCGTTGGGCAAATTCCTCCATTCCCGTTGTAACGCCCGTGTAAGATCGCGAACATTGTCAATCTGATGGTTAGCTCGTGCTTTGCGGCCCAGCTCATCCCATATGTGCTCAATGGGATTGAGATCCGGGGAGACCGCGGGCCATGGCATGACGTCGACGTTGTTTTGCTGTAAGTATTGAGTGGTGACCCTGGCTACGTGAGGGCGGGCATTGTCGTGCATCAATGTCACACCAGGACCATGCTGACGGATAAATGGTAAGGCATGTGCATTTAGCACATCTGCAACATAACGTTGTGCATTGATGTTGCCCTGTACAACAACCAAATCTGTCTTCCGGTTTCCCATGATCCCACCCCAGACCATTACGCTCCCTCCCCCAAACCTGTTCTTCTCAACAATGCAACAATCGGTGAATCTTTCATTTTTACGCCTGTATACCCGTAATCTTCCGTCAGCATGACTAACTGTGAACCGAGATTCATCGGTGAACAAAACTCGGTTCCAGTCAGCCCTTCTCCAGTTCAGATGGACGTCGCGCCCATAACAGTCTGGCAGCACGGTGACGTTGGGTCATTATCTGACCAGTGTACGGGCGGCGTGCCCGGATTGGTTGGGCATTACGACGTAACCGGTTGCGAATGGTCTGCCCTGAGACACCGTATCGCCTAGCAGTGACTGTGGCTGCCAATCGACGTTGACGTAAGTGCGTCAACGTAATGTAACGATCGGCTCCAGCCGTCGTTACACGAGACCTACCAGGTCGCTGCCGGTCGTGAACAGCCCCAGTCTGCTGGTACCGGGCTGCAAGACGATCAATCGTCTTCCGACAGCAACCAAACCGAGGCGCGACCGCCCTGGCGGCCATCCCACCCGCAAGCATCCCAATTGCCTGATTTCGCTCGTTTTCGGAAAGCCGTGGCATATCGAAAACAGTGAAAAATTAAAAAAGTTTTTTAATTTTCCGAATAGCCCCCCCTATCGCATGAATGGTACGACATGAACTGAATCACCTTATCGATGACAAGTATAGCGTGCACGTGCAAAAAGTGGAAATCAACGTTCCGGTCACTGGCCGCTATGTAAACCGTGTGTATCGGCTAAACTCTACACGATCGTATTCTGAACATCGCCACGGTTTAAAATACATGTCTCCCCGGATCTCGATCCCATTGAGCACATATGGGATGAGCTGGGCCGCAAAGCACGAGCTAACCATCAGATTGACAATGTTCGCGATCTTACACGGGCGTTACAACGGGAATGGAGGAATTTGCCCAACACGGGCGTTACAACGGGAATGGAGGAATTTGCCCAACGCACTGGTATTGCGTTACGTCACGTCGATGCGGCGTAGGATCATTGCATGCATTCATGCAAATGGTGGCCACACTCGGTACTAACGAGATTTACTGAATTTGCCACATTATTTATTGAAATTCCATCTCTAAACATTAAGTAACACATTTCTGAGTTTTTGTGATTTTGACCCCTACCGCCCTTGGCCGGTTATCTCTCGAATATTTAACAAGATATCCAAATGCAATTTATTGGCTTTGATACAGAAATGAATGAACTTGTTTTTCCATTTTGATTTTTAAAAGTAACCCTTTTGGTTTTTGATGAATCTTTCCTTAAACATGGAGGGACGTTTCTAGTTTTGCTCAGTATACTTAGCCGCCATCTGAAGTTGGAAATTTGCATTATTTTTTTCCAGAGATTTGCGTTAAAAGTTTTTGGGTACCCATTATCTCTGCAACCGTAAGTCGGATTGACTTGAAACTTCATATACTTATTAATCATCATCATCCATATTTTCATTCTATCCAACATCCATGTAACAAACTACACTTGTAGTTATATCTCAGCATTAATTATGCCCCCCTATACGATAGCAATGGAGACATATTGATTTGGTCTTGGAAGTTCCGTCCGTCCGTCTGTCCGCGTCAAGAAGATTGTACGAGTATGTCTATTATGCTACGGGGCATAGTTTGTGTTTTACAAACACAATTTCTAGTTATATCTTATGGTTTAAGTGTAAGATACTATTTAATCTCTGTGTTGTTTAGTTCCTTGGCATAACAATCATTGAACTTGTGTACTTTAACAGATGTTGTGGTCAGTTGGTTTTGATTGTGGCGGCCATTTTAAAGAGGCTATTTACAATAAAATAAAAACAAATACAAAGCCAGTAGGCCTAATTGACCATGTATAACAAGTAGCAATATACACACAAAACTGTTTGAAACGCGACAGTTTTTGTTATAATTATTTTCTGCATTACCAAAATATGGGTGGGGTATTTATCAATCGTATTGCTGTTTCTCATTATTACACAAAAATATATGAAAATACATGTAACAAAATATAAAAATGTTGAAAAAATACAAAGGTAACAATTTTGGCAAGGGATATAGATTTCAAATGACCATTTCTGTCAGAAAGTCGTGTTTCGGTAACATTGGCCCAATGATTGGGAGTTTCGGCAGAATCGAAACTACAAATCCGAAAAATAATTTTGGCATAACTTTTTTATTTGTTGTTCAAATTGAAAAAGATTTCTTCTAGTTAAGACCATTGTATTCATAACCCACATAGATATAAAGCCTACAGTGACTTTTTACTAAAACCTCTGTCATGTCTATCAAAGGTATATAATGTACACCACGGAATTAGGCAGCACACGGTGTTGGGATAAAAAAAATCCATGGCACCACGTGCTCGATTAAATAAATTACAATACAATTCTAAAACAAAATGCCGTTGAACAGATTCATTTATGTAAACGGCATGGGAAATTATCATGAATATTTCTGTACCATTTTATTAATGTAGCTGGCCGACTTAATCAAAGAAACTGGATCTTTGAACAGAGGTGAGCCAGAGTCTTGTTCTCGCAGCAAATGGCGTAGCGGGGAAAGGACGGGTTGTACCACAATTTTTCTTAAGAACGTCACTAAAATGCGAAAAACGCTATATTTAAAAGCGACAGTTCAGAAGATCAATGAAATGGGTGTACCTAAAATATGTATACAGATTCGTAAAGTGGCGAAAAGTGACGAAAATAGGCGAAAGGAAAAAATGACATGAAGCAGGATGACCTTTAAAAGACTGCTTTTGTCAGGCGGAGGTGTAGTTTCGATTTTGCATCAGTTTGAAGGCATACATGCTGTTTTACGTCACGTCCATGCGGCGTAAAGTGGCGAAAAGTGGCATGAGGTAGAATGACAACCAACTGATTTTGTTAGGCGCGCAGGTACAGCTTTCATTTTGCATTTGTTGAAACGCATGAATGATGTTTTACGTCACATCCAAGTGGCGTAAAGTTGCGAAAAGTGGCACGAAATATGCATACACTTCAGGCAGAGGTGTAGATTTGATGTTTCATCTATTGAAATGCATAACCTTTTGTTTTACGTCACATCTGTGGATTATAATGGCGGACAAACAGTTGGATATACTATCTCTGAAATTATGATTAGGGATATACTTGGCATTGAGTTTGAATCTTCATGGCAGTGTCTCAGTTTGTTTTACGTTATATTTAGATGTAGATTATATCAGTTGAAGACCGTTAAATTGCGTAAAGACGATTGAAGAAATGGGAAATAACAGTGCCGAATCATGGACTGACAAACATTGTTTGTTACAATAATTATAATCCCGATCACTCAGGAAATACGAATAGTGTATACATTAACATTATGTGTTTATGCTGATCTGGGTATGCACTTGTTGCAAATAATTCATGTCCGTACTGATGTCCGTCAGCAAATGATCTGTGTAAAGTCGCAAGTTCAATAATACCTGTACCAGGGTGCTAGTTAATTCCAACGAATATAAACCCTGTCCAGACCGCATGTATGTGGGGCTGATCTGGGTATGCACTGGGTATATACACGGGTCGCAAATAATAAGTTTACATGTAATCATGTCAGTCAAGTCTCAGATACATGTAGTTAATTCGGAGAAGTGTAAACCATATTCAGACTGCATTTATGTTTAGGCTGATCGGCATATGCAGCGGTCGCAAATTAATAATACATGTACATATGCATGTCACAAAGATCAGTTAGCACTTCCGTGTGTAATACACAGAATCGCAACAATAAATGTGAATGTTACTGGCGGAATTGAGCGTATCACCTTTAACCAGTACATCGGTATGCGTAGATCAGTCCGATCATGCAATGCATGGTTTGTCATTCAGTCAGTAAAACAACGACCACAATTATAATCGACAAATGTAAAAAATAGATCCGCATCAGGTTGCAGGAATGCAGGAACGATACTGACTACAAATGCCATAAACCGAATTTCTCCAGCAGACATATCTATTAATTATCATTTAGAATGGAATCTGTGAAATTAATAAAACTTACAGCAGTTGTTTATTTGTATATTCTATTTTTTTCATATATAATTAATTGAAATACAACGCACAATTTGTAAATACAAGTATTAATCACAGGTGTTTCTAACGTGTCTTCGATGGCCAATTATTGTTTGTACATACATGAAACACCTTTCTGAACCATGTACAAAGCAATTCAAATGCGCCTGTGTGTAATGCTTATAGTACATAACTTATCAAGGTATTAACTATTATTCACCACCGTTGTACGAAATATTCACAAGATCGCGCCGCGTAATGGCCGACTCACCTATACAATGTGTCACGGTTACAGCGTTTCGAAACCACTGTTTGGGGCGTCTTTTCGGCATATATTTTACATATGCTAATTAATACATTAACATAAATGTCAATGCTTTCGAGTGTAAGCTGTACCAAAACGGCTAATATTTATTGAGAATCAGGAAGTGACTGTGTTGGATTTTAATAAGCACATTTATGTTAGTGTGAAGAGTTTCGGTACAGTTTACATTTATGTTAATGTATTAGTAGCTATAACATCAATGACGTTTCTCGATTTTTATTCGAGCGTTAGCGAAGAATTATACAACCAACATCCATATTTGAGGTCTTACAACTTTTATGCTAAAGAGCTTATATATGTCGGTCGCGAAACATATTTTGCGGGTTGAACCTTTTAAAAACAAGGGTCTTACGCAATAATAACTAGTTCCAACAGCTAGATCGCCTTTTCATTTACAGTGTAATCAATGTTGTTTTTTTCTGCTACATTTATATTATTCCAAACGTTTCCGTATGTCATATAAAACCCTTTATTCCGCAGAAGCGCGTTTCCTGGACTTAGACCCATACTTACACAGATCCCGTCAATTACATTATGCACGCGCACGATTTCATAACGACACATTATTATCTGATTGGTCATTCGGGACAATACGTCACGGGAACTCCCGCAGAAACCGTTTCAAGTCACCCCATATCGCTGCCAACACAGATAATCAAAGTACTGAACGTACTGAAATATGTTATCTCCACAAAAACTGATCACTTGCGGAACTAGAGACTGAAAGTTGCATGTTTTCTCAATTATCATCCAGAGGCACATTTACTGTGCTGGTGCAAACCCATTCCCATCCACACGTTTTCTCTAGAATAAATTATTGTTTGTAAAAAAGTTGTACGAAATTGGCGGCTAACTGGTCAGATAATAGCTGCTGTATTCATACGCACGAAATGTCTTGATTCGTATTTTCCAAAATGTAACTGATAAACTGAGCACAAAACTGGGAAAACTGTAGAAAATAGTATATGTAGAGTTTTAGATACAAAACAACAAAACGTCATAGGATAAGTTGGCACAGGGCACTATTTTCTTCGCAGTACTCGCTGTTTAGGCGTAGCACGACAATATGGCTGCCCCCATAGAAATTTGCGCGACATAATATGCTATCTCAAGGGAGATAACATATCAAAATACACAGATCTCCCGACAAAAGCTGTCTATTCCGGCGGACTAGTACTTTTTTCTGAATGCCAAACATATGTACAGAAAGATATGAACCATACTTTACAGATATAAAAACAATCATAGCAAAACTATCTAGCAAACACTCACACCTATGCAGCATTATTGACAATAATGGTGGCCATTTTGAATTCAAGTGGGCGGATACTATGGAGATGATTCTGATGTGCTGCCAAAAAACGACAATTTATATTTAAAATGGCAAATAAGATGCATTTGTGCGCATGTGCAGACTGGTTCTGTGTTCATATCGCTCGTAATGAGTCTCATTTGTTAGAAATCTGTCAGCCATCCGTGGAAGTCCTGTGCACAGATTTGACCTTTTTAGGCACTGTGTGAGAAAAAACACAGCTATATACTTCCAGCCAGCATAGTTGTTACTGACAAGACTATAGTGTCTGTAAAAACAGAATTTCTAGATGTGTTTTGAATAAACGTACTGTACCTTTTAGTTTAAGTTCACCTATTAATAAGTATTGCAACCGCTGAACATAGGGTACTTAATTTTAACACGAGCATTCTCTACGCTGGTTGACATTATCATAATTATCTATAGTTCTCGTGTTATTCATTTTCACACTGAGGTCAGGAGCCAGCCTAACTGGTAGAGATCACGTCTCCAGATACACATTATTTGGTATGTTGGGATTCCAATTATCTCGGCGCTTTTTTAATTGGTGATTTATGTGAAATAATTGTTAATATGTATGAAATATATTGATTTTTCAAATAACGCTGGATAATTGTTTTAATTAATGTCAAAATATGCCAAAATATGCAGATTACCAACTTATCTATAGCGATATTTACAGCACTCGGAACCCCTCGCACAATTCCGTAAATCGAGAATAATGAATAATTATTTGACACACAGTTTGCATAGTTGGGAGCTCCTCCGTAGAGTGTGAACTACTACATCACAGAAGTCACTTTTAGCCACGCCAAAGTAGCTACCAATAAAATGAACATGCAGATGATGTACTACAACAATCCTCACAAAACTTAGCCTGCGTATTTATAACAATGATTTCTGCCCTCCTTAGCAAATTGGGTAGTATATCAAAAGTTCGGTCACTGTCTCAAGAATTTATATATCCTTAATTGTAATCTCGATAGGAGCCTTATTTCTGAACATGTTTTTACCAAACCTGATCACATCTTCATCTGAAATTAAAACAAGCAGACCTTAGCTAAACATGGACAACATTTTTAACTGGCCTAATGGCGATGAATAGTTGTCCGGAACGTTTTCATATTTTGTCAGGAACACACGCATTGACTTGTCAATCGTGCATCCCTTCTATTCCGAGTCTTCAAACTACAATGTACTTGAAACATTTTCCACTCTAGATTACTTATTAGTCTATTCGTCATCCACACACACATACTGTGAAGAATGTCAGGACGTTCAGTCCGTTGATTTTTGTGATGCCAAATGTGCCGGTCCAAAGGCCACAGCAAGTTGCTTGTGGTCCTTTAGTATATTTGTTATGTATCCAGTCGATGGCGCGCCGAGAGTTTAATCTCCATTGCAGTATTATAAGCAGGCACGTCGCTAGGCGGAGACCTGGAAGCCCGGGCTCCAACATAATTTCCAGACATACCTTTTTTACAGTTATAAAATTGCACAAGGGATTTAATAAATATTTGCCAAAAGAAACATAGATGTAGGATAGTCCACTATAGTTTTAAAAAAATATTCCGGGGTGGGGCATGCCACCGGACTCCACACCCCACCCCTCCCACCTAGTGTACTCCCTCACTTTGCGAGCTCCATTGTAGTTGCGAGCAGTAACTCTTGCAATCTACTCCCGTACCGTCCGTAGCTGGCTACGGTCGGTACGGCTGTATATTACAAAAGTTACTGTTCGCAACTAGCTTCATCGGATCACCCACCTGGGCTTCAGCTTTAGACAGGGTCTGGCGGCGTCCCTGATAAGATGCTTCTTTATGAGTCAGTGTCCACCCAGTCGTTTACTCGTCTTCAACCGGGCACTACCAAGAAGGCCTTTGTTGTATTACATTCAGGAGCTCCTACACAAGTATTTTTCCAATTTTACTTCACTCATAGAATATGTTAAGGGGACACATATTTAAGTAACAACACACATACAATATATATAGTGATATTGTACACGTTTTTTATTCTCTGAGCAGGGACCATACATACAATTTCAGTTCGTCCCAGATCTGAGGACAAATATTTCTGTATTTTATCAGTGGAAAACAATCACCTATATAAGAAACAGGGCTCGGAAACGTCCGTACTCCAAGTTTTCAGAGTATGTATAGATAAATGAAGCGTTACTGTGAGTTTGTTGAAGCAATGCACAGTCACTGATCTGGTTGCACGGATTCACGCCATAAGCGTATTGTACTTCTAGTAATTTTGAAGGGAATTACTTACAGGTGTATTTCTTTTTGGAGATATATATTGTTTATGCAGAAATGCATGCTTGGTGAAGCTCAATAGGAACACGGCTTCGCACATTTTTAGAAAATCAAGACGGCTGCCATGATGGTTCCCGCTACAAATGTTTACGGAAAGTTCAGGAAGGCCGATTTAAAGTCGATTTTTAAAAGCGTCTTTTGGCAATTGTAGATTCTACCTTTATTCAGTAACCTCCGCCACTATAAACAACACTATTAACTCTTTGCATGCTGGAAAACGTGTGGGCTATAAATAGTTCAAAAATAGCGGACAAAAAAATCATCATATTTTCTTTTATTTCTCCTTGTACATATCATGAATATGTCTCAATTCTAATGAAATTCTAAGACATATTTACAGAGAGAAATAACAAATATACACCTAGTTTATTTGGCGGATATTTTCACCGCTAGCATGCAAATAGTTAACTAGAGCTTTTGTTGTTGAGATATAAGTGTTTAAAACAGAAAATTTCTAAGATTTTCCAAGCAGTTGACAAACACGTCCTTTCACCACCCTGGTGGCACTGCATATGCTGCTTAATTGGAAATTTGATACCAAATACATGTAAAGTGCAAACTAGAAAGTACATGACCATAAGATTGCCAACTAATCTAAGGATTTTCAGAAACCTTACCGAACTCACTGTGTGTTTTGTACATAAAGTACTGCTTACACACAAACTATCAAGAAGTTTCATTTAAAGTTACATGCCCACTCAGTAGACACAACAGGCTCTTTATCGGAATTAAATAAGAGTATAATTATTCCACCAGCTCTAAAATTACGAGTGCCCGCTATACAGATACAATCATTTAGTAATATTTATTTTACTGATAGTGACGTGCGGTGGTATCAGGCTATTTTCATATGCAAATGAGGCATGACATTTTTTTAATTATTTATACTAATTAAATGCGTCACCTGAACAAATAAAACAATAAATACAGAGAATAAAATAGTAATATCGGTTAATATTTTAATAAATCACGGTTATCGCCCCTGATATCAGTGTGGAAATTTACGTCTGATATAAAATGTATAATAATGCCAATCAATACGTGGGGTAATGGTGAATTAATGTTTATTTTGCCAGAAAATGTCTTCGATGATGTCTCTGATATAAAGAACATGTTATGCCTACCGAGTGGGCATGTACCTTTAAATAACAGCGATTGTCATAAATATGTTTCGTCAAATTCATCACAACCATTGAATATATATATCATTATATAGCTGCATGTCTACGCCAGTTCATGATAAATATAATGGCACACATTTTACTAAATGGCATATCATTCGCAAACAACTGGTTAGAATTGTTCAACAACTGAGCAAATTTAAACTTCACGCCGTCGTTATACACGTACGATGATATGGTATTTCAGGCCCGTACGCAGGAATAAATTTAGGGGGAGATCGAGGGAGGGGGTGGGGGGGGGGGTGGGGTGTGCGTTATCGACGGCGCGAAGGGCTAAACATTTTTTTGGCACATCCAAGGACAGACCTCGGCAGATTAACCCTTTCACCCCTAAGTAACTGAAATAGATTTTGTTATGTTAATTTTGCAGCCTATCCAATCTACACCTTTTGCCAATACCACTATACAGGCCTGTGGTGTCGAAAGGGTTAAAGGGTTAAGGGTGGGGGTGGGGGATGTGCGTACTCACCCGTCACATCCCCTCTGCGTACGGGCCTGTATTTCAGTATATTCCAACAAATTACTACCCATATGTATCACAACCAAGCAAAAACTTAGCCAGTACATTAGATAATATAGGTCAGAATATATCTATATTGCCAGACGCCATTTCAACACCTGACTGTCAATAAAATACAGTTATTAGACAGAATGTCAGCGAATGCGCCCATAATTTGTGGCTGTGACTGGAGAAATGGGCTTATGGGTTTTGCGACCAGTGTTGATCCAGATCAGCCTCTGATCAGGATCTGCACTGTTCGCCATTCTATCAATGAAACACACGTCATGCTTCTAATTAGCAATACAGATCACTAGCAGGCTACATGAGTGTGCTATTTGATTAGTAGCTACACTGGTCACAAATCCCATAAGTCAAATTTCTCCAGTCACAGCCACATTTCAAGATGCTGTTTGGTAGTATTCACAGAAAAGTTGACATATTACGTAATAGTATAAATTGTAATTTTATACTTACTACCTCTGTGATTATCCTATGATTATCCATGCTTAATATTCGGGAAACTGGCAACAATTATGGACTTTATAGAGGAAACAGACAACTTGTAGTTCATAAAACTGTGCACACGTGCCCTCAGCGGCGGCATATACTCAGCTTGATTTCACTGAAGCTGTTTGATTCGTTAAGCGTGATCAAAGGACTCTCAAAGTGACTTTGGTCACGAGTCTTTTGTTTGGCTGCTTTACATATACATGCATTTTGTATATAGTTTTACCATTGTATTGTGTCCATGTAGTTCATAAAATTGTACTCTCGTGACTTTGGAGGAAATAAAGATACAACATGCATATTTTTGAGTTAACCATTACGCCGCTATCTTAATTTTTATCGTCTGCTGTTTATTTTCTATTTTGTCTTTTTATCATCAAAAAATATGCTTTGACAGCACTTTATAATAATTTCCATTGGAAATGATTCGGAAGTGCTGTTAAACCATATTTTTATTGAGAAATAAGGCAATATATAAAAGCAACAGCAGACGAAAATTGTTGTGAGTAGCGGTCTATATGCAGCGTATTTACAGCACTGACTACTGCTATTATTAGATCCACACAAACGGAAGTTTTAAGTTGACTTTATATCTTCTCAACGGCTGGGCAGCACTAGAATGAATAGTCATACTTCCGCTACGCATATTGTAGCTAGGGCAGCACAAGACGTAAGTTTAATCATCGACTCGTCGATTTTCTCCGAAAAAAGGTATGATTTGTGAATGTACGATACTCATAGTTGGTTTAGCAAAGAATTCACTGCCTGTGACTGTATATTATATAGTATTGTATACATTTGTCATGCGTTCATAGTTATCAAGATCTGCACTTTCACTTTCCATTTATCAATAACGCCTGTCTATCAGACAACTGTATTACGTGATTATGTTATGTGAACATGTTCCAGACATATATTATATATATATACATATAATATATATATACACACACAGGTATAGAAGTTTACTTTGTAGTGTCAATGCAGGTAGTAGGTCTATATGCCCGTTTCTACGTGCACTTTCGGTTTCCATGTGTTATATATAACGTGGATCATTGACTACTCTGCACCTTCATTATATGTTTAGATTCGATAAACATACTCTGATACAAGTTTCAACCATAATTACCCTAAATATTCGGACCATATATTATGTATACGTTAGATCACGGTTCGTCCGCATGTACGATGAGATAGCTTTAGCTCCTGGATTATCGCTCGTACATGCCAGACGCGGATCCAGGATTTATGGTTGGTGTGGGGGGGGGGGGGGGGGCGTAACTATTTTGCAATACTTACAATAAATTCACAACGCGAAAGTAGAAACGTGTCTTGTAACCTGTAAACAATCTTTACTCGGCGAATTTTAGGGGGGGGGGGGGGGGGGGGGGGGGGGGGGGGGGGGGGGGGGGGGGGGGGGGGGGGGGGGGGGGGGGGAGGGGGGGGGGGGGGGGGGGGGGGGGGGGGTGGGGGGGCGCGCGCGTCAAAGATGTGATCATATTGTGATAAACCAGTACAAGTGTACTGACAATAAATATTGGGACACGTTTTGTTGTGGGAAATCATATATTTAATTGTTTTCCCAGAATAAATTGTATCCTAATATCTAGTATTATTGCGGTATTGTAAATGTTGAAAAGCATGCATGGATGCACATACTGGCCAAATAAGGGTGTTCACTTTAGACACATGCTCAACAAAACAACCCGTTTTACATCCGACTATACTTGCATGGACACATACAATGATCTATTTGCAACTGTATATTACTAACGCAAGGTGTATGGTCACGTGGTACTAACAACAACAACAAGTACTGAAATTTCCAGAATCCATCTGATTCAAATTACGTATTCTTTTATATTGTCCTTATTACGTAACGGATTTTGATGAAATATGGCGCATCAAACGCGTCTTTTAAGCTGCATTTGGTGGTCTCTTTATTTTCGCCCAAACTTATGTCGTTTTTGCGAAGAATCGATTTCCGTGTCTACCGACACGGAAATCGATTCTTCGCAAAAACGACATAAGTCTGTGGCGAACTCCATGCATGGATGTACATGTATATGTCATTGTAATCTTAGTGATACAATTGATTTAATAAATGTAAAATGTAAAAATAATGAAAATATGTAATACGAGAAATATACAAAAATATCTTCTGTGGAGCTTTTAAATGACCACACACACGTGTTACATGTGTTCATCAAGTTTAAACTTGGGGTAAATATGAAAATGTTATAAAGTTACCGTTACCCCACCTACTATTAAAATGCATGTAAGTTATTGTAAGTGTAACATAATTGTCATGATGTATGGCGATAACATTATCTGACAACAAATGTTGCAGTATTTGTATCTCTAATTCAACTGCTTTGTGCCATTTTGGGTTCTGTGGAAAATACCTTCAATTCAAAATGGCATCCAAGATGGCTGCCAAAAGGGATATATTTATTTTCCGCCATGATCTGATCATGTGCATGGTAAAATTGTGATATGAACTGTAGATAAATAAATGTAATGTCTGTTTTGGTATGCGTGTACATGTAATGCATATGCATAAGAAGTTATAAGAAATATAACAAAAGTAAACGCATCAGTAACGCATCTATATACACATACGATAAAAAGAAACAGCGCCTAATGCAACCTAATTTTACACATAATGGTCTATGTTTGGCTTCTATGGTACTACACATTCCTTGCATGTTCGTGTAAATCAACAGCTCCCGCTACGGACAATGCAATTTGCCGAACACTATAGTCTGTTTCATGAAAGCTGCCCAAATTTTACGGCCATATAAACAATTCAAAAACCATATTTTTTTCGATAATATTAAATTAAAGGAAAATTTAAGAATGAGCCTTCTTTTTATTTCGTGAAATTTGTTCAAATATTGATGTTATTGCGAAAGCAAAATTTCCCCATGTTAAATCCCCATAGACACCTTCACGGAGTGAAGATGTCTATGGGGATTTAACATGGGGATTTTTTTTAGAATATTTCAGAAATACTGGACCGATTTTTAAAATTTAACTTTTGTTTTCTTAGTTAGATCATTTCCAAGCTATCTAGCTAGGTTTCGGATTCAATTTCCAAAAATATTTCGTTTTTTACTCCTCCCACAACTCCTCTACCTTTTTCCCCCATGTTAAATTCCCATAGACAAATCAATTTTTCGTAATAAAATCAATATTTGACCAAATTTCACGAAATAAAAAGAAGGCTCATTCTTAAATTTTCCTTTAATTTAACATTATCGAAACAAATATGGTTTTTGAATTGTTTATATGGCCGTACAATTTGGGCAGCTTTCGTGAAACAGACTATAGTTGCAACCTAACTGAGCATGATTATGTTGTTAATGTTCCGCAGTTGATTCCACAACACTACAGTTTAGGCTATTGACAGGAACTATTGTCAGTCTTATGAAAGTATTGTTGAGCAGCAGTGACGTTACAGTCACAACAGTCTCCAGCTTTGCACCACCAACACCGTCATTGACGTAGCGAGACATCATCAAGCGCATGAAGACTTTCAGCTTGCCGAAGACATCTGTTCCCTATACAACGAAGCTAGTGAACCAGTTATTATATTTACCAAGTCACAGAAACGTGTACACATTCTGCGTGAATGCCCCCTCACAAATGACACCACACACGGAATCTTAACCACATAGTTGAAGCCCAGGGGCCCGTTTCACTAAACTTCGTACGACTAAAATGTTAGTATGTGCAAATTTATGATCGTCTGGAAATTTCAATTTATGGATTTACATTTATTGAGCATAGGCTGCGTATGATTTACATTTATTGAACATAGGCTGCATATGCAGCCTATGCTCAATAAATGTAAATCCAATAATTGTTTACAAGAAAACATTGTTAATGTTAAATTTACAGACTAACATAATTTTGCACTTACGAACATGTGTTACGAAGTTTAGTAAAACGGGCCCCAGGACCTTACAGAATGACGCCTTATTCAATAGAGCCCAATATATATAATAAATACATCAGTGGTATTTCACGTCACCTCAGTGTTACAATATTCCGACGTCGATAACAGCACGGCAATACGCAGAAATAAGTGATCATATTTGTGGATCCACCAACTACACGCGCTCAGACCAGTCGTATTTGGGTAATTCCATGCAGTTATCACGGTTATACCTATAGTATAGTAAATATGACATGAACTTTCGCTTTGACATTTGGCCTGTGTACGTAATTTGGCGAGTTCTAATTTACTGTCACGGGAAAAAACATGTCTATGTCATCATCACCCATGGAACAGAACAGTACACAAAGTAATTCATAACACAACAGTAGGCAACTGGTTTACCTGTTTTCCCCTATATTGTATTCGAATTGTCCAAATTACGTATGCCAGTCAAAAGTCGAAATGACAACCCCATGATATGATAGTAGTAACGTGGTAATGAATTGTCCTCATCGGAAAATGTTACATGTACCATATCATCTCCCATGATCAACATAATTTTGTATACAGTAGCGCACATTGATTCGTCGGATTCGCCAAGATTTTCATTACACTTACAGCCATACCGGTCATAATATGAAAATTCCATGACAGGACATTTTAAAAATGTATAGCTGTTTTAATAGTACTTTTATTAAACAATTTACAGATCATATTAATTCCCTCAGGCTTCCTTGTCATATCCATTGTCTGTTGGTAAGGTTAACTCCTGTTTCACAAGTAATGCACATCTTCAAACAAGAGATATCCAACGTAACAGCAAACTGTTTTATGTACACGGGGGCGGATTTCTGGGATTAATGGACTGTTCGCCTTCTCTGTACGTAGTTTGTTTATATACAAAAACAAAGCGATCCAACGCTGGCAAGTGTCTCAGCCAGAAAGGTGGAGGCCAGTGTCACCCGAATCATACCCATCAATGTGAAGAAGCTATTGATCAAGTTTGGTGAATGATCGGACTAACATATCACGTGATATGCACTATTTGAACAGGCATCCAAAAGTATTAACGCCTACTGCTACGAGACCTACGAAGCCGGAATTGTGACCGCTGTGTCTCACTTTGCACGAACGTGAGTGAGGCAAAAACTCTACATTTGTTTTATAAATGCATTAGTCTGAAAATCATCTTGTTATTGTGGATTGGTTGAACATTAACATAGAACTGTACATTACAGATACTTACTATTGAATGGGTTAATACTACATATGTTTATGATTTACATACATACATGTAACCAGAGTGGAGCCTTCAATGGTACGATTTATGCTCCTGTCCAGTAGTATTATTGTATAACACGTTTACTGTTATTGGATGACAATTTGTCATTTTTACAATCTTGACGTTTATAAATACCAACAATAAATACCATTATAGATTTGTAAAAGTTAATTACAAGTGTGAGCTTATCAATTATAACATAGACTAAGGGAACTTCCAAAAAGTAGTATTAATAACTATGATCATATCGTTATAATCAGACTTTGTCAAACCAAAACTTCGAAGGGCGGGGTATGTAATACACGTACACGTTGTACTTAAGTAGATGATATTAATTGGTATTAAGTGCTGTATAACTATTATCGTTTTACGCCATTTGCTTTGCTTATTCCATTTGTGTACCATACTCGTATATTAGTCTGGGATGGGGTATGTGCTTATGCATGTCCTATGTATTTACCTTTACAAATATGTTGGTATGTGGAACACAATAATTCCAATTCTTAGGGCGGGGATGTATAAACGCCAAGCCCAGCCCACCCACTAGTATTTTATGAACAAGCCCTTAGTCGCCAATCAACCCAACATAATTTTTATGATACCGATATAACTCGTGCATTAACCTTTCCGTCAATGCTGTTGACGGAAATTGCCGTCTGCTGTTTTTCATTTTTACTTTAATTCTTAACAAAACACTGGTTTTGACAGCACATGAGAATCGTCTCCACTGGAGACGATTCTCATGTGCTGTCAACACCAGGTTTTTGTCGAGAAATATTGAAAATAAAACATTTCCAGCAGACGACAACATTTAATTCAGCGTAGTAAGGGTTAAACATATTTTGAATAGAGTTGTGCTACCCATTGTAGTTAAACTCATACAAATCATGCATGTACCAAACAATTGCAAATGGCATGTATTGTTGCAAATGTGAATAGCCATTATAATGCCATTAATGTTTTACCAGTTATGGCTATTATATACTATGTATAATAAATGATTGCGATTTGTCACTATTGGCAAACACATGGACATGCAATTATAGTTTTAAAGATACCAGTACAACGCTGATTGGAACTTCCAAACAGTCAACCAGTGGTACTGATTTTAATTTTTGTCGGTCATCATGGGCGCCATCTTGACTTTAATTCCTATACATTGTACTTACATACTGCTAAATATTATGAGAATGTTTTATAAACTACATACCATGCAGAACAGTTTGGCATATAATGGCCATTGATGGAATTACTGCATTTCCATTTAAATTGCACGACAAATACCTTGCACCACAAGTGATTGTTTATATGAGTGGGTGGGGTATTGGAGGTTAATAAGTGCAACATTTATATATATTTGTGTTCCTTCTTATTAGAAATACGTGTTTCACATACTACATATTAGTGTGTGTGTTTCATTAACAATTTATAAAAGTAGTTTATGTTGTAAACATGACTGCGACTTAAAATACCACTATTATTTCTTCACACACATTTCAAATTGGAAAAGAAATAACATTTTATTATATTTATGCTACATGAAATTTTCGTTACCATTTTCGACCCCATCTTGAATTGAGGCATTTGCCCACGTAATTCAGAATTGCATTAACTGATTTCATAAACTAAAGACATTCACAAATATTTTGGTATATCACAACCTATGTTCTAAGAGACAGTCCATCTACTCCTTAAATAGGCCACTTTTGAGCTCATTGTTGCTCTACTAGTAACTGGGAATTGATGGTCTATAAATATTTCAAAATAGCAGACGACACTATATTACATTTTCTTTTATTTCTCACTATAAATATCATGGATATGTCTTGGAATTTCATTTTGAGCCCGGAGGACGCATTCTAATGAAATTCCAAGACATATTTAGAGAGTGAAATAAGAAACATACTCGTAACTTGTTTTGGATGTTATTGTCACCGCTAGCATGCAAATTTAAGAGTTAACGGTGGATCTTATTGGGATTCACGCCTGGGACCTCACGACGCCGCTCAGGGGCGCCGGAAGCATCATAAGATTGGTCCGGCGAATCTAGTGGGTGCCACCGCTACCCCCGCTACCCTGCCATTATGTATATGTTGTTACCACTCAGGTAAACGCTATAAGGGAAACAAGAAATGACATTGTTATACGAAGTTAATTCCCTCGCTGGCAGCCTTGGTAATAATAATAATACTAATAATAATAATAATAATAATAATAATAATAAAATAAACAACAAAATACAACAAAAACAACATACGTGTTCAGTGACATTGACCTTGGGCGGTTGGACGTGTGTCGTTTGCAAAACAAAGCACCATCACTAGACACGCATTGTGGCCAAATATTATCAAAATCGGTGAAGAAGTTCATAAGTTATTGAATAAACAAAAATAAACTTTAACCTATTTGCCTTACGAACAAGGTGAACATAAAATGACCTATGTTAATGCACGTACGTGCATGGACTAACGTTATTTATTATATACCTACCCATGAAATACATAGTTATACGATGTAAATAAAAGTCATATGTTCTCATCGATGAAATAAACATCCTCCGGTGAAAATACGACTACTTCCGCTATCTATATTCATAACGCGCACCTGCAGTGCCGGACTGCAAATAGGTTGCAAATACACATTCATTACCGTATGCAGTCTAAAAACTGCTAATTTCCATGGAGCGGTATATAATAAATAGAATATTCATATTTTTGCAACGAATATGACATATATGTTCATCGAGTGGCGTGAAATGTCCATATTTCACGAGTGCCGTTACCCTCTACATTTGATTTCTCTATGGGAATTTAACATGGGGGAAAAGGAGTTGGAGGAGCGGAAGGAGATACAAAACGAAACAATTTGGAATTTGACTCCGAAACCTGGCTAGAAGTGGATTTAACATGGGTAAATTGTATTTTCTTAATAAAATAAATATTGGACCAAATTTCACAAAATAAAAAGAAGGCTCATACTTAAATTTAACATTATTAAAACAAATATTGTTTTTGCATTGTTTATGTAGCCGTACAATTTGGTCAGCTTTCGTGAAAGCATTTTCTTTCAGCATAGTAAGGGGCTTCATTGCAATTTACCCACCATGGTAAAATGTGACAGTTTACAAAGCACACATTAACTCATCTTGGAATACCATTTGTGCAGCTTTATAGTGGAACCTCTCTAAACCGGACACTATAGGTACCTCCCAGGATGTCCGATTTAGAGAGGTTCCCCATTATATACCGTGTTTCCGTTGATAATTATCTACTAGATAGTTGGGCATGCCAGGGTGTTAGGTTAAGAGAGGTTCTTGCTTTTTATTTAATAGGTACATTTCGTGTTGCAGCAGATCACTATCTAGATAGTTGAGTGACCATTGCTGAATTACGATGACGTCAGACACGTTCGAGATTGCCTTCTCCTTCGATACTACGGGCTCCATGTACAGTTGCCTCACGGAAGTCCGGAGCAAGCTCGCAGAGATGGTGATGCACCTAAAAAAAGACATTCCCGGAATTCGGATCGCCATTTTTGCACATGGCGATTACTGCGATGCTGGGAAAACGTATGTTACCAAGTACACCAATTTCACGAACGACGCCAGCAGTCTGTGCACCTTTGTTAACGGTGTAGAGGCGACTCATGGGGGAGATGCCCCCGAGTGTTATGAGCTTGTGATGAGAGAGGTGCAGGAAGAGCTGTCGTGGAGTACAGAGTCGCAGAAATCGCTGGTGCTGATTGGAGACGCACCGCCGCATGAGCCGAGCGAGGAGCAGAACTATCGCCACCTTGACTGGAGAGAGGAGATTGTACGACTGAGGGAGAGTGTGAGTTGTCCGACAGTTACTGATATTGTTTATCACATTTACCGGTTCTCCTGCTTTTAGTTTAGTTTAAACAATATTTATTTCAAGTTGTGGCAAGTGATATATATATACATACTTGAGAACAGGATTAGAAAACAAGCTTTTACACTTATGTGAATTCTTCTCCTGCATAAGATCAGTTTTACAATATGGCTAAGGAACTTGCATATATCGGGTCGATAGAAAACGACCCCAACTGTCAAATTGCTATGTCTGAACTATATGGAGCCCCGCATGGAACGTATAATTCTTTTTTTATTAATTCGTTCCCACGAAATAACAATTCGTTCCCTGAATTTAACAATTCGTTCCCACGAATTAACAATTCGTTCCCAGCATTACTATCGGATGGGGTCTTAAATAGTGGGTCCCGACATGCAAGGTCATCGAGCCAGTGCCGTCGTTAAATCAAAGCATTTACATTTACTCTCTGCCATCTAAATGTTTCAATTCTGTGGCGCTAAAATAATAAAATCAGTATCCGCAATCGAAAATGCCGGAATTAAGTGAATACCAGGGGCGTAGCTAGCCAATTTGAATCTGCAGGCCCGGTTGACGACTTCGAGCACCGTTGGTGCGAGTATGCTAGGGGGTGTGGGGGATGCCCCCCAGAAAACAAATTCGAAACTAGAAGGTAAATGATGCACTCTGGCACATTATTTTTTCCATTTTCTCGAAAATTCTGCAAGCCCGGGCCTGCAGTGCCTTAATGCAGCTACTCACCTGAATACTAAACTGATGGAAACTCCAATAAGTTGGGTCAGCTTTTTAAACACGAGTACATGTATATGAGACACTCCATGAGATTTTGTACCTAAGAACATATGCGTTTTTTTTTCATGAAATATACTTACAGAAACTGATATTTGTTTTGTAAATGACGTAGAAAGATGACGATATTTTCATAGCAAATGCCGCATATTATAATTCCGCATTTGCTATGAAAATATCGTCATCTTTCTACGCCAAAAATATATTTTGACTTCATTTACTGAAACTATCGTAAATTGTAAATATTTTTCTTCAGATATCGAACATATTATTACTGTAGGTACACACTAGGGTGTCTCATATTTCTAGGCAGTGTGTGTTACAATATCGGGTACCGTTTCACTAAACTTCGTACGACCTAAATGTTCGTAAGTGCAAAATTATATCTGTAAATTTCACATTAACATTGATTTATTGTAAACATGTATTGGATTTACATTTATTGAGCATATGCTACAGCCTATGTTCCATAAATGGAAATCCATCAATCGAAATTTACTGACGATCCTAAATTTTCTGGTACGAACATTTTAGTCATACGAAGTTTAGTGAAACGTACCACAATACAGTAACCAGCCGAGGTGTCATTTTTCCCGGGGTGGTGCGGGGAGAATGCTCCCTGACCCCCATATTGGGACTCGGTCCACCTCGTCCGGTTTTCACCTCTGGTTACGGCCCTGAATATACTATACCGTGCATGTCTATCGGACGGTTACATTTACTGGAATGCCTTATCAGAATTCCCATTTACTAATTTGCATTGGCTTTGGTCTATGGACACTTTATAATAACTCGATTTGCTCAATACAGCAGGCTTTGAGTTTGTTAGCCCTATGCTATTCTACTATACATTTGTCACACAAACTACCCAAGGTTTAAACCGACAATTGGGTGTATGTTTATCCATGGATTACAGGCCCGTACGCAGGAATTAAAGGTACATGCCCACTCAGTAGGCACATGTTCTTTATAGGAATTAAATACGTGTATGACTGTCACTATTCCACCAGTTCTATAAATTACGAGTACCCGCTCGCTATACAGGTATAATCATTTAGTAATATTTATTTTACTGATAGTGACTCGCGGTGGTATCAGGCTATTTTCATATGCAAATGAGGCATGAACAGATTATAAAGTATGATTATTGTACATCAAAAATGAAATACAGAGAATAAATAGTAATGTCCGTTAACATTTTAAGGAAACACGGTTATCGCCTGATATAAAATGTATAATAATGCCAATGAATAGGTGGGGTAATGGTAACAGAATGTTTATTTTGGCAGAAAATGTCTCAGATGATGTCTCTCAGATAAAGAACATTTTGTACCTACCGAGTTGGCATGTACCTTTAATTTAGAGGGGGGAAGGGGTGGGGGGGGGGGCGGGGGGTTGCGTTATCGACGGCGCGAAGGGCTAAACAATGATTTTGCTCATCCACGGACGGATTAACCCTTTCACTCATAAGTTACTTAAATGGATTTTGATATGTTAATTTTGCAACCAATCCATTTATGAACATGGGGTATTTTTGTTATCAAAATGATGAAAATGACTTGCAAAAAGTGCAGATCTTGATGAGCCGGCTCATCTTGATCTACACTTTTTTCCAATAGTGGCAATACCACAGGCCACTGGTGTTGAAAGGGTTAAGAGGGTGCGTACGCTCCCGTCGCACCCCCTTTGCGTACGGGCATGGATAATATGATTGTATGTTCCAAAACATGAATCCAAAATGTAATGGACATCATTATTTACTAGAAATAGTCAGAACTGTTTTGATAAGCCTTCATTGATTTAATTCTGGCATTTTCATTTTGTTTACAGTGAACTTTAGTACCACATAGGTAATACCGGAACTATTTAGTTAGATGCCAGAGAGAATAGCATGCAGTGATATTATGAGAAATTATACAAACATTTTATACATAGTTTTTGAGATATGACAACTTGAAAGTTGGGATCGTTTTTATTTTATATCAACCCGACATGTCGTAACAACATGGCCCAGTTTAATTAATTTAAATACCCATGTATAGCGTGAGTAGACTTGTTTAATAAATATCAGTAGTCTATTTCACCAACATTGCAAAGTATACTGATCTAGCAAAGTATACTTTTAGGGAGAAATTTTCAATTTAAAGATAAATTTATTAATTTTTATTATACTAAATTTATTACATTATCACAGCCATTTTGGCTGTGATAATGTAATAAATTCAGTATAATAATTCTGCATACTTGTAATCATCAAATATATGCAGTCGTTATTTCTATATGAAATAATTCATTTCAGGAAAAATAAATGATTACTCCATCAAAGTATACTTTGCTAGAAAAGTATACTTTGCAATGTTGGTGAAATCGGCTACAGATCAAGTGTTCCACTTATCTCATGTATTATTTGTTGTTACATGTACAGCACGTGTTCGCACATAACATGCCTATTTCTGCAATTTTCAACAGAATATTAAAATATATGCGGTTGAATGCCACGGTAGCTCGACAGAATTCTACCACCGGATAGCTTCCCAGACATTCGGTGAAAGAATGAGTCTCTCCAACATTAATGAGGTCAAAACTACTCTGATGAACATATGTTACCGTGAGGCTGGCCTGGAACACGTAAGTGTGATATTATTTATCAATTTGAGGTGTCAGAAGATTGGTAAGATTGGTCCGGCGAAGGTACGGAGTGACCCCGCCCCCGCCCCCACCCTTACATACCCAAAATTTATGTTGTTACCACTCAGGTGAACCGGCCCGTCGAGTTTGTTAATACATCGGCAAAAGATGCAGAAACATATTTAGAAATGTGTGCATCGGCTGATTTTATAGTATCAAACAGATCTAGCCGACACGGAAAACAACACAATATAATGTGAGATGCAAAATTCATGTTTACATAATATTAAAGGTACACACCCACTCAGTAGGTTATAATATAGGGAGACAGTTAGTTTTGCATATTCTGTAGATATGACATTTTCTGTAAAAATAAACATTCATTCACCATTACCCCACGTATTGATTGGCAGTATTATACATTTTATATCAGACGTAAAATTTCTACACTGATATCAGTGGCGATAACCGTGTTTCTTCAAAATGTTAACGGGCATTGCTATTTATTCTCTGTATTTTTTTTTTATTTGCAATGATCATGCTCTATAATCTGTCGAAAATATTATTTTTTCAGGTGACGCATTTAATTAGTATAAATAATTTAAAAAAATCATGCCTCATTTGCATATGAAACTAGCCTGATACCACCGCGCGTCACTATCAGTAACATAAATATTACTAAATGATTATATATGTATAGCGGACACTTGCACTTTTTAGCACTGGTGGAATAGTGACACAATTATACACTTATTTAATTCCTATAAATAACAGTTTGTGCCTACTGAGTGAGCATGTACCTTTAATAATAAAAAAATACATTCCTGACATGTTTTTGAATATATTATATGAATTAGATCTATATATTTCAATAAAAAAAAAATCAGATTGTTTTCAGACGTGTTCCGACGCCCCTGTGATAGTGTTAGTAGGGTATATATACTATCTGAATTATTTATATCCTAATTACCATGAGTACCGATAGATATCCACGAAACACAGCACATACTAGTAAGCTGATTACACGTACATCATGTACATATACACGTATACTGCATTTGCCATAGGTAAAGGTAACGCGATACGGATACTATTATGATATTGTCCCGTTATTCATGTATGGTTGGCAGAACATACATTAATGATACACATGTAGGATTCCCTAGACTAGAAGCGGCCCATTGGAAGTCCTCGACGGAGTTAACCCCCTTAATTCACTGACACATTCAATTAACATGTACAGTGAAACCTCTCTAAACCGGACACCCTGGGAGGTCCCCAGGGTGTACAGTTTAGAGAGATTTCACTGTAATTAAGCACTCGATGGCAAATGTTTGTCATTTTCTATTATGAACAGGCTGGATAATGACACAAATTACATTGAAACTCATCTGAATTAGACACAATGGGGTCCCCAGGGTGTTCGGTTTAGAGGGGTTCCACTGTAATAAGGATGCGCTGTCTATTTATTATTTCATATAGAACTAACGACTGCATATATTTGATGATTAAAAGTATGCAGAATTATTATACTGAATTTATTACATTATCACAGCCAAAATGGCTGTGATAATGTAATACATTCAGTATAATAAAAAATTATAAATTTATCATAAAATTTCTCCCTCAAAGTATACTTTGCTAGAAAAGTATACTTTGCAATGTTGGTGAAATCGTCTACAGGAGTGCAGAGTTGATTATGGAAAGTTTGTGAAATAGGCTACACTCGAACCTATGCTAAAGATCACCTCCGAATAGCTATTATAACTGTTAACAAAGACAACCTGTTAACAAAATGCCAGATCTTTCGTTGCCCATGATCGGCCTTTATTCACAGGTCCGTACATTGATATTATACTATTATCGTCTCTTAATGAGATGTACATGAGATTTACGGACCTGGGGAAAGTCATATTCACGAAGGCCTCGGTGAATATGACGTTTCATAGTCCGTATATCTCGTGTACACAGACTAAAAAGGACAATACATATTTTATTATATGACCCGTATATAATACAACAATGCACGATAAGTATCATGCTTTGGTTGCGTAATCAGTGACACGCACATGCTGCTATATCTGAATATCAGTCTCGGACTAGTCTCTTTGCGCGAGAAGAGTCCGAGAGTGTTATTCGAAATGTGATATTTACCTTGAGGTGAATATCACATTTCGAATATCATATATGTCCACAATCATATGACTGGAAATTGGACATTCTCATTAGTTGAAATTGTCAGTCATATAATAATGTTCATTATTCATTGAATATTATACAATTATTGACTTTTGAGGAGGTGTACACCAGATTTACGGACCTGAGAAAAGTCATATTCACCGAGGCCGAAGAAGGCCTAGGTGAATATGATTTTTTTCAGGTTCATACATTTCGTGTACACCGACTCAAAAGCCAATACTTATTTTATTATAGTAATTTCCAATAACCTCCGAAGGGAAGCACATTTAATACACATTGTTTTAAAGTCACTTTTTTATTAAATTATCGACCACATGGTCTTTGTCAAAATAGTATGAAAATGTATCGGCAGTCCTATGTGACGTCCATAGTGTAGCAATAAACCGGATGTTATGAGCCGGACGTCATGACGTCGCGCGAGCCCAGGCCTTACGTCAAACCACAAAACCACGATGCACCACTTGTGCATCATGATCCCGCGATCCGACACACAGTCCAGGCCCGTACGACGTCAAACCCATCCCATGACACCCGATACCAGAAACACGAATATCGAAAATATTCGCGTTTCCAGCATCGGGCCGCATGTGGTAAACCAAGAATGCGATTGACGCCGCTACATTACGTAGTCCAAAATCAAAAATATATAAATAAATAAATAAAACCCTTTCAACCTGACACCAGTAACGGGATTGTTCGCGTTGAACAGGTTGAATACGTCCGGATCAAAACACCAATTCACATGTTACACTTCACATTACACCCATCTGGGAAGTTCGTTCCCAGTCTGTTTATCCAATTTTCTTCGCTGTACAGCTTCTCCAGTCACAGCCACTTATGAAGAGCCTTCAAATTGGCATTTTTATAAAAATAAAACAAATGCTGAAAACCACATCAGAAAACAAGAAATAGTTCTTGTGATTTGAAATTTGAAAATAAAAATGAGTTAGCTCAAATATTGGGTCTCCTATGACGTCATTGTATTATACATGCAATTTATAATTTCAATTCCAGTTTCCCACATACGTTTATTTAACAAAACGGAAATTCATATGATGACGCAATAATCTCACCGTATACTTATATTAGTTTTATTGTGACAGACACACACATATTTCTCTCATCACCAATGTTCAATTTGGGAATATATTTGCATAATCTATTAAGGAAACATGTCAACTTCCATAACTCCTATCAGAATTTGAATGTTTGGATCGGGTTTTCGGTGTTTAGTTTTCATTTGCATTTACTGTTTGTTTGCCAACTGTATTTTAAGTTGCTATATGCGGAGAAATAGGGCTTAATGGTTTTGTGACCAGTGTAGATCCAGATCAGCCTGTGCATGGAACTTTGTTTTATACAATTAGGACAGCCACATTAGCTTGGTTGCTACTTGTGCAATGTGGAGAATTTGACTAATTTTCAGCGTTTGATTGCGATGACCTGTACCCGATTTGACCAAAATTGCTAAGCATACTTATCTAGCTAAGTATACATTGAGGGAGTAATCATTTATTTTCCCCAAAATGCATTATTTCATATAGAACTAACAACTGCATATATTTGATGATTAAAATATGTAAAATTATTATTCTGAATTTAGTACATTATCATCGACAAGGTGAACATCTATCCCCGTTACTTTTTTCTCTATACCTAAATGATTTGGAAGCATTTCTTGAGGGTAGTACATGTCAAGGAATTGAACTGCAGCTGAATATGCCAGAATTTTATTTTTACATGAAATTATTAATTTTACTGTATGCAGACGACACTGTTGTTTTGGCCGAAAATGAACATGATCTACAGAAAAACCTAGATTACTTTTACCTATATTGCCAAAACTGGAAACTAAATGTGAATTTCTCTAAAACGAAAATCTTAATATTTGGAGCCAGGAATACTAGCAAGTTTAATTTTTTGTTGGGAGGAAACAAAATTGAAATCCCAGATGAGTATAAATACTTAGGCATTTACTTTTCCAAATCGCGAACGTTTTATAAGGCAAGAAAACATGTAGTAGAACAAGCAAGGAAAGCAATGCATCTCCTATATAAAAGAATACGAAATTTTGATTCGCCAATCGATTTACAACTCCAAATTTTTGAACACACGATACTCCCTATTCTTCTCTATGGCAGTGAAATTTGGGTTTTGAAAACATCCAAGCAATTGAAAAAGTGCAAAACGATTTCCTAAGAGCTATTACAAAACTGAGGAAAAGTACACCAATTTATATGCAGAATTAGGTAGATTCCCAATTGAAATAAATTTTAAAGCACGCATGACCGGGTACTGGATCTCTTTATCGGGTACTGGATCTCCTTAAGAATGGGAAAACAAACAACATTGAGCAATCTAACATATGCCGTTATGGCAAACAACTACCCTAACTCCAAATGGATCAGATATATAAAAGGTATATTAGAAACTGTTGGACAAAATGATTTATGGTTGAACAAAGAGATACTATACCCAAAAGCAACAAAACTATATATACTACGAACATTACAAGATCAGTACATTAAAACATGGTCAGGTTCAATGCAGTTATCAACCAAAGGGAAAATGTATCAAATTTTCAAAGAATCAATTGAACTAGAATCATATTTAATAAATTTAACCGACACAAAATATATTCCGCTAATCAAATTCCGAACAAGCAACCACAGATTGCCCATTGAAACTGGAAGATGGAACGGCATAGAAGTATCTGAAAGGAAATGTTTAATATGTAACTTAAATACAATAGGTGATGAATTTCATTATCTCTTGGAATGTCCATACTTTAGTAATGAGCGTGAATTCTACATCCATAGGAAATACTACAGTCGTCCAAATATACCTAAATTTCAGCAACTGATGCAATCAAAAAGTACAATAGTATTGTCTAAACTATGTATTTTTGTTAAACTTATAATTGACATATTTAAAACATAGATCAGCAGTTTTAATTATATACACAGCATCATTTTAGGGAGTAAATAAAATAAACAACAAGTGGTCCGCAAACAGTATTTATAGGTATTTATGCTGTATCCTCCCTGCCACAACTGCTACATCAGATTATCTTACCATCCGTACATTGTACATTACCTTGTCTATATTACTGAAGCAGCATGTTCTCATATGCCAATTGCATGTGGCTAGAGGTGACTTTGCTTTTAATAAATGATATGTTCTGTTCTGTTCACAGCCAAAATGTCTGTGATAATGTAATACATTCAGTATAATAAAACATAATAAATTTATCTTTAATTTGAAAATTTCTCCCTCCAAGTGTATACGTATACCTTGCAATTTTTGTGAAATCGGCTACTGGAGGTCAAAGACTAATTCTGATCATCAATCTAACAAGAAACATAGATCAGGTGACAGGAGTGTGCTAATTGATCAGGAGCTATGCTGGTCACACATTTCTCCAGTCACAGAAATATACGAGACATCCATGTGATTTTGTATCTTCATGTACAAAGATGTTCGATATTTTCATGAAAAGTATTTCAACTGTGAGATTTTATGACGAAAATTGACGACATTTTCGGAATTCAACAATTTCGCATTTGCTCTCAACATTTCATAATTTTTTGACTTCAATTACGGAAAATATCATATTTTTTGAGAATATATTTTGTGAAAAATCGCACATTTTCTTCGATACTAAACCACATCGCTTGTCTCATATGTCCTCCATTGATTGCTGCAGTTGGCCACGGGATCGAGCGCAGTATATACGCCCGCCCCACCAGTCGCGACGGTCCGCCCTTCCACCCCACCACCAGCGGAGTCCGACGTCGAGGACATGAGCGAAGACTCTGATGGCGACAACTCCGCAGGTTAATTTGTTATGTTTCAGTGTCACTTGTGCTAGCCGCCCTTTTTCCATTGACCTCTTCAATTGTCCTTAAATATTCCCGGCTATGGAGATTGTCCTGTCACTGCCTACACTGATGCTGCACGTGCATAAGTGAAATGTTTCACGTCGAAAATTGCACCGGTTTCCTGACGAGATGCCACTCGTCTCCTCTTATATATGGTATACACGCATGTTTTGTCTAGTAACCGGAACAAATTTATTGCGCCGATTTCTAGACGAAAAAAGTGTTTAAGAGGTACATGTATCTTCTGAATGTAGCGGAATCCGGCACCTAATTCGCCGTGAACCATGTTACGCCGACGCGCAGTTACAGCACACGGGAGTGTAGGAAGTGACAGGGAACCCACCATAGCCGGGATTTATTTGAGCTCAATTGCAGTGGCCTGTAGAAAAAGGGGGCTAAGTCCATGAGGGACTTAGCCTCCTTCTTCCACGGGCCGCTTCAATTAGAGACACCATTGACGGTGAATTTTAATACACTGTGTTATTCCACTATGAAAGCCTATTTTAAGCAATACAGTACATGAACAGATTGCCAGACTGTGTTATTGTTTTTGCAAAAAACACATGTTAGTTTGAAGATCTGTGCATATTCACTACTATCCGCTATTATCTGTGACGTACAGACAGTTGTTAAAATATATTTTCAGTGACGCGCGTTACTGGAAATATATAATTACTAATGGATAATTTAAATCATATTAATGTATATATATAACGGACAAGTATAACATTTAAAACTGGTGAACTAGTCACACAATTGTATACTTATTCATTTTACGCAAATAAATGATTCCATCCGTTATGTGGATTCCATCTTTAATAGGTCTTGAGTGTTACCAGTGCAAGAAACTGAAGCTTGCCAATGAGTTCCCGCCAGTTCCCATAACAGAGAAGTGTACACACCACCCGGGGATTTGTCTTAGGGTGAGCATGAACAAGGCGGTGTGGTGTGAATATAATCCATAGCTAGAAAATGCGTTGATATAGCACATCGGGGAGTATGCCGTTGCAGAGGTCAAGATATTTGTTAGTATATTATTTATGTCTCTGCAGAGGTCTATCATTTGCATAACTATGCAATTAACCAGGGTGATAGAAATCCGTGGACTCTTTTTTGAGGGTCCGTTCTCGTCCCATTAAAAAATAAGCGACATTGTATTCTCTGTAATAGGGAGCATAAACTTATTTTTTTTTACTTGCTAATAGATTAGCTATGTTTAAATTCATAGCTTCAACTTCGACCTGTGTACCAAAGTCAAATTGTATGCCATAAATGTCGCTGTAACTGGAGAAATGGGGCTTATGGGATTTGTGACATGTGTAGACCCTGATCAAATAGCATTCTCCTGTAGCCTGATAACGAGCTACATTGCTTGTTACAACGCTGTCGGGTGTTTCATTGGTGGAATGGCGAACAGTGCAGATCCTGATCAGACTGTGCGAATCTCTCCATGTTGAATTCTGCAAAAACCAGGAACCCATTTTTCTGACGTTTCGGCACAAGGTTTATCAAGGAATTAGTAAAAACCAGCAACCCAGTTTTCCAGTTTTGCCACAAGGTCTTTATCAAGGAATTAGTAGAAACTAATTCCTTTGACAAAGTGCCGAAACGTCGGAAAAGTGGGTTCCTGGTTTTTGCAGAATTCAACATATCGTATTATTGCGGAAAGCTCACATTTCTGCAGTCACAGCTACAAGTGTCCTTTGTATATTGCTATTTCAGTGCGTGGTCGCCTATGTCGACGAGAATAGCAAGTGTCCCCAGTCCGGTTGTGGGGTGGCAGTGGAGAAGAACTGTCCGAACATGAAGTGGTTCCAGGCCATCCTGGACCGGATGTTTCTGGACTACTCCACCGTTGTCAAGGCACAGAGGATGAGCGGTCGCCATGGAAACACAATCACCGTGTCCACGATGAACGGGGACACAGCATGGGTGGACAACTTGTCCAATATGACTGTTTCCCAGCTTAAAGAGGCGGTGGAACGTAAGCTGGGTATCAAGGCCAATCAACAGAAACTTCTCTACAATGAGCAAGTGTTGAAGGTGTGTATGATGGTTATTGTCATGGGATAATGTGTGGATGTGACTGGACAATGGGGCTTATGGGCGTTGTGACCATGGTAGATCTAGATCAAATAGCATACTCTTGTAGCCTGAAAATGGTCCAATTTGTTTGTTAGAAACATGACGGGTGTTTCATTGATGGAATGGCAAATCCTGATCAGACTGTACAGATGCGCATACTGATCTTGATCTTAATTGGTCGCACAACCCATACATTGTATGTATACTATATAAAATAAGCCCGTTTGAAACGTTCTGGTACTGATTTCCGTACTTTTGGTAATTCAGGGGGCCGTTTCACTAAACTTCGTACGACTATGCAGCCTATGCTCAATAAATGTAAATCCAATAATTGTTTAGAAGAAAACATTGTTAATGTGAAATTTACAGACTATCATAAGTTTGCACTTACGAACATTTTAGTCGTACAAAGTTTAGTGAAACAGCCCCAGGACTTCAGAATAATATCAGCATATGTCCAGTTTTAGTCTGAAATATCGCTTAATAAATACCATATTAAATCATCACTCATGAAAGAGCATGTGTTTATGTATCTCTGTAACCTAATTACCCGTGTATACTAAATACCGATGATAGCCGAGAACTCCGAAAATTAGAAAGTTCAGTCATCGGCTTACATCACAGATTGTTAACATGCATTGATGCTCGCTGACACCACACAAGTATGGTCATTAAATTTTCATTAACCATTTGTTTTCTACAAAAAATACAAGTATGTTCAACAATTTGAAATTGTCTAATCTTGCCAACAGGCGCTCATAAGTTTTGTCTACTGGTGATAATGTGTGTCACAGGACATGTGCAATACAGATTTGCTGCTTTATGGCAGCATCCATTGTCAAATTGGGTCGATGTGTGTTGATTTTACGATCTTCACCAGTAATTAGTTTTCTACAAAGAGCAAGATTTCCGCCAGTGTTACATAGACTTTCACCTGGTGGTTTTAAAATGAATGCATTGTGTTAATAATTCCAGCACAAAAATATTTACACAATTTCCTAACATTTGATTGGTCCGTAGCAAGTCTCTGTCCAAAATTTATATCCCAGTAAACTCCCATGCCGAACTACTTTCCGTAACCGTGAGGCGCAGTTAAAATAATTCTTAAGAAAACGGAAAATAAACACATTTTCTTGATGAATTTATTTCAAATGCTGGAATTATAAGGAATGAATGGCCTTTTTGTGGAATTTATCGGGGGTATAAACTTGGAAAAGTCGCGGGAATACTGGACGAGGCCTTCCGGCCTTCGTCCAGTATTCCCGCGACTTTTCCAAGTTTATACCCCGATAAATTCCACAAAAAGGCCATTCATTCCTATAATAAAACGGAAAATTCTCAATAAATTAAAATCAAGTGTTGAAGTCACCGGTAATTAGTACCACCAAGCTACACGTTGTTTAATGATGCATCACGGTTGTCCGGTTAGCGCACGGTTGTCCGGTTAGGCAATCGGTAACGAGCGCGCTTCTCATTAATGCGACCCCGGATTCGATCCTCGGCAGGGGCAGTATGTGAGATGGTATGGTGGTAGCCAGATCGGACAAGTGGGTTTCCTCCGGGTACTCCGGTTTACTCCCACATTAACTGCCCTTACGCCTTCATCTGTGCCAACGAAAGCATTTGTATAAGTGCTATCGCGCTTGTTTGTAATCGTTGTAAAATAAATAAAGTTTAAATTTTAATGATGCATTGCCACTCTACATTTTGTAATCGTTCCGTTAAGATATCATGTATTGTTTAGCTTGACAATTTAAATCTGGTGTGTACTTGCCTACTATTCGAGTAAATACGGCGTCACCTGTGGTAACACATACACTAGTTAACTGCATCAGATTGAACAGTTTACACATTGCAATTTATTTTGAGATTGATGGGAGAAATAGTCAGATACGTCGCCTGTTGTATTGTTTGCTGGCTTAATATTTATAGCACGCTCTTGTCATATCTGTCTATGATGTATTGCACTATATTTTGGTTTCTCTGTCATATTAGTTCATGCATGTGTCAAACGCTCGAAATGTTCAAACTGTACGATGGCTTGCTTGTACATACAAATATGGCGGAGATGGTAACTCGATATACCATAATTATAGGACACATTAACAAGAGATTATAACTTTATATTGAAGCCAAATATATATTTCTATAACCTAAGTCCTTAACGTAACGATGAGTGTTACTGCCGTTGTAGATGAATAAGGCTCCAGGTTCCCCGATGCTCCTCTCCGACTACAGTATCGAAGAAAACGCCGACATCAGCGTCATCGTTCCGCTCTACTGCGTGCCGGAAAATCTGGACCACGTGGTGTTTGACCTTTCATGGGAGTTCCCCAAGGTCAATCCCGACTTCCTGGATGCTTCCTGTCTGGCATTCAACAAGAAAGAGTTTGTGCAACTCATTGATTGGACCCACCCAACAAATGATTGGTATCTTAAAGGTATGGAGTGTGTCGTATATACACCGACACTGTTTTAGTTTGGTATTAAATAGAGAATAGTAGTTTAGTGCCGTGAATGGGAAAACATATATGGCAAGGCTTAGGAAACGGGATGGGCGAGCTCTGCCGAGCACATCCCGTTTCCGTGCCGCGCCAGATATATTTTCCCATTCACGGCACTAACCTACTATTCTATTTATCCCGTCAACACCTACACATAGCTTTAAAATGAAATACAAATACCGCCAGCCACCGCACATATTCATACGCAGTGATTAGGTCAGGATATCACAAATGTTTCACGGCACATACGCACTGCGTTGACGGGATAATCTCATTTTCACAAATATCTTAGTTAGTTCGTACGGAACACAAGACATGATGTACACGGATATTGAAATTGATACATCATTATGCATTTCACTGATACATGGAGATACAATAAAAACTTACATCATTACATAAACACATATGATTATCAGCATTTGACCTTGAATTTATACGCAATTTCACATTGGTATTGTTGGTGTGTTTGTTAATGAAAAACTCTATTCAGCATGGGCCACGAAAGGAACTTCAAACTAACAAGTGACTGAATACTTTAGTTATATTTTCGCTTTATCCCTTTCAACACCAAACGCCTTATTTGCCTGTGTTGGCAAATAGTGTAGATCCAGATGAGCCGGCTGGTGACCAGCCATCTCATCAGGATCTGCACTTTTTGCAAGTTTTCTTCACTTTTTTGAGAACAAAAACACCCCCATTTCATAAATAGACTAGTCAGAAAATCATTTTGTGACAATTGGATTAGTCAGGAAATTAACATATAAAAATCCATTCCAGTTATTTAGGGGTGAAATGGTTAAAGGCACTGGATCCCAGATATCCGCCAAAAGTGCTGAAACAAAATTTATTAAAAACTATAATTGTAATTAGAGATTTTAATCGCATTTCTGAATCACAGTGTACATATGAGACGCCTGAAAAAATGGGCATTAGTAAAACAAGTGTATTATAATCAAAATAACTAGCGTTGTAAACGCTTGTTTTACTGCAATCGCTGATTTCTAATTTAATTATAATTGTATATATTATTTGTATTACTTAAAGGCTTGTTTCTAATGGAAACGTCTTTTTAAATATGGTATTGCATGATCATTTCACCACAAAAAAAATAATTATATTATAGGAATGAATGGCCTTTTTGTGGAATTTATCGGGGTATAAACTTGGAAAAGTCGCGGGAATACTGGACGAAGGCCGGAAGGCCTCGTCCAGTATTCCCGCGACTTTTCCAAGTTTATATCCCCGATAAATTCAACAAAATGGCCATTCATTCCTTATAATTCCAGCATTTTAAATAAATTCATCAAGAAAATGTGTTTATTTTCCGTTTTCTTAAGAATTATTTTAACTGCGCCTGACGGTTACGGAAAGTAGTTCGGCATGGAGTTTGCTGGGATATACATTTTGGACGGAGAATTGCAACGGACCAATCAAATGTTAGGGAATTGTGTAAATATTTTTGTGCTGGAATTATACTTAAGTATATGACACACGTTTGGCAATTGGATCACTTGAAATGGTGTGATTGGCTGATGTTGGCCATTTCCATTGCATGAAGCGAAAACACGAATATCTGAGACATCGTCTGAGAGACAGTGCGTTTAAAGGTTTCTGACTATGGTAAACCCTCTCTAAACCGGACACGCAGACAGTCCCTGTATCCTTAATTTCATGGGTTTCATTGTCATCTATCTCTAATGCTAATGCCTGTTCATGTTCGCAAAGCACACCCGCATGCATTTGCATAGTCATATGTCTAATTTACAGTGTAACCTCTATAATCCGGACACCCTGGGAACCTCCGGGAACCTACCAGGGTGTCCGGATTAGAGAGATTCCACTGTACGATATCTCCCAAATTTACCTTCCTCTACAAATTGTTTCGACTCGTATAGAGGATCTGGCATTAGAGATGATTTAATAGGATATTTATTAAACGAGCTTTACTGATTTCGTAAGAAACGAGGCTTTGCCGCGTTTCCTATGAAATCAGTCAACGAGTTTAATAAATATCATATTTATTCATCACAACTGTTAGATTAGTTGAATAAGTACATCGTCATACACCGAAGCTGTACATATCACCAAACCTGTTTTCTGTAACGAACTAATTTTTGCATATTTATTATACTAGTGTGTTATGATTGTTATTACACACTGAGAGTGTTCATGTTATGCAATAAATTCACTTGTGCGATGCCGATTGCGACCTGTGTTCATCCGCATGTCATCCGACGGCATACCTTTTGTTTAAACAATATTTATTTCGTGAATGACTAGTGAATTACATAACACAGTTGGTAACATGATCAGAAAACATCGTTTTATTATGTATGCACATTCTTCTTCTGGACAATTCAGTAGCTGTCTGTGTGTTAAGGAATACATAGGTGAACAAAGTACCATTGTTTATAATTTAATTAACCAAATATAAGGAGCGCCAATGTTTGGTCTAATTATTCCTCACGTCGATTCTACCATCAAGTGACAAACTATCCATAGCACTACATGAGTTATGTACGGTGGCACAGAGGGACATGAACATATTTGTTATGCGTGCGCACGCGATAGGTTTTGCATGCGCACGTGATATGGTTTTGCGTGCGCACGCGATAGGGATTTGCGTGCGCACTCGATATGTTTTGCGTGCGCACGTGATAGCGTTTACGTGTCCTCCGTAGCTATGTCTACTGTTTGATTGGACAGTTGGTTGGGAGCATTCGAAGGGTAAATTTAACAATGGGCTTCATCCTTACCGGAATTCCGATGTCCCTGGCTTGACCCGCAGGTACATTTTTTGGTCGTCTGGTACGTGAGAGTTGATTTTGGGATTTTTAGATTCACCCCCTCCCCCTATCAAAACAGGTAAGATATGAGATTCGACCCCATTAACCCGGCCTAAAATGACCGTTAAACACCGTTGGATCAAATAAATTCTACTGATTGATGGCAAATTATGATTTCTCGTGTCCATTACGTAACACGTGTCTCATACGCAATTGATGGGCGTATGTTTTAATCACAATAAAATAATAAAGAGCAAAAGGTATTTGAGTCATCCAGCACAAACATGACAATACCAGAGATTCATACATTCAAACATCAAAAGTTCGCATTTCGCGCACACAACTGGGGGCCGTTTCACTAAAATTTGTACGACTAAAATGTTCGTAAGGCAAATTTAGGATTGTAAATTTCAATTGATGGATTTACATTTTTAAGCATATGCTGCATATGCAGCCTATGCTCAATAAATGTAAATCCAATAATTGTTTACAAGAACAAATCATAATTTTGACACTTACGAACATTTTAGTCGTACAATGTTTAGTGAAACGCCCCCCAGGTTCCACTGATTTCCCTGGACATTATATTCTTTACTCAGTACAATGTACCACAATATTGCAGGCTCCGTGGTTCACTCGGCGAAGAACGAGGCGACGTCTGGCGGGCGGGTGGGACACCAGATAATCCACGTGTACCTGAAGAAGGTGCCGGAGACCATCAGCCACCTCTACTTCACGCTCAGTTCCTGGCGCGCCCCCAATCTCTCCGCCTTCTCCAACCCCGGGCTTCAGGTGTGTAAACAGGACTCCATATCAATGAGACGCGCCATGTGATTTTGTACCTTCGGACATCTGCGTAATTTCATGAAATACGTTTACAAAATTTACAATATTTGGCGTAAATTGCGTCAAAAGTTGACAAGATTTTGTCAAATTTTGACATTATTTATGAAAATATTGTAAATTTTGTAAACGTATTTAATGAAATTACGCTGATGTCCGAATGTACAACATCGCATGACGTGTCTCAAATGTGGCTGTGATTAGTATAGAGAAATGTGGCTGTGACTAATATAGAGAAATGTGGCTCATGGGATTTGTGACAATGTAGCTCCTGATCCAATAGCACACTCGTGTAGCACGATAACGATCTCTATTGCCTGTTACATGTATGACGGGTTGTTCAATTAACTGAATGGCGAACGGTGCAGATCATGATCAGACTCTGCGGATGCACAGGCTGCTGATCTGGATCTACGCTGATCGTAAAACCCGTAAACCCCATTTTTTCCAGTCACAGCTACATATAAAAATAAAAATTTATGGGCCCCTCCAGCTATATGTTTGTATGTATGCCATGCATGCCGTATCTCCCGCCATTCGCTGGGCGCACCCATTCAAGCCACAAGACGGGAAGTGTAATAGCACGACACGCCAGGCGCGGATACATAAATAATTGCAGGGGGGGGGGGGGGGGGTGGGGGTGGTGGTCTGTAAGTACAAGTCGGCATAGCCGACCTCCCGAGCGCGAAATCGTAAAGTAGGGGTGTCTGGGGGTCCTCCCCCAGGAAATTTTTAGATGCCAGATCGCCGCAGATGCGATTTCCTGACACCCACCTAGGTCACGAAAAAAGTCATACAACTATTCGAGTATTGTAGATTTTCGTCTTTTTTCTTTTTTTTGCCGGGAGCGGGGGTGGGTGGGGGGGGGGGGGTCCAGACCCCCTGGAACCCCCCTGTATCCGCGCCTGCACACCCGTCAACAATGGCACCGTCTATGCAATAGGTCACAAAAAATGCCAAATTGTAACTTCCGCGATGCCCCCATGTTGTAAGTGAAGTTACTTTGCCTGGTGACCCGTTTATAAGAATGTTTTAACTAGTTCACTTTTGGTATACATGCATACCAATCGGCAGGAACTGGGTGGCCATTTCACTAAACTTCGTGCGATCACAATGTTCAAATTCAAAGTGCAATGCAGCATATGCTCAATACATGTAAATCCAATAATGTTTACAAGAAAACGTTGTTAATGTGAAATTTACAGACGGTCAGAATGTTGCACTTCCGAACAGTTTAGTCGTACGAAGTTTAGTGAAAAGGGCCCGATTCTGAACGAATACTACACTGTTTACTGTCATACAATGTTATTTGTTTTATATGAGAAATTGGCCTTATGGGATTTGTGAGTCTGTAAATGTCACAGACGCGTGTAGCCTGATAACGATATATGTTACTTGTTAGAAACATGACGGGTGTTTCATTGTTGGAATGGCGAACAGTGCGGATCCAGATCAGATTGATCTGGATCTACACTGGTCGCAAAACCCATAAGCCCCATTTCTCTAATCACAGCCGTAATTGAGACAATCGGCATAGTTTGATCTGTATCTACACATGTCGCAAACCACACAAGCCCCATTTCTCTAGTCACACACACATTTCAGTTCTACGAGGCGTCCGACAACAGCACAAACCTTTGCAGCACGACGTTCGGCCACGCCCTCAGTTCCCAGGCCGTGATCATATGCTCCGTCGTCCGTGAGCCCGAAGGGCAGTGGCTTATCTACGAGTGTGACCAGGGTGGCTGTGTCAACGGCAACTCCAAGATGTACAACCCGATCAGGAAACGCATTGTTAGAGCTTATTGACGCGGAATAACCAGAGTTGTGTGCATTTGCTTTCGTTTCGTTTCGGCTTATATTTAAGGGTGTGAATTGGCTCGAACATCTTCCATGCCCGGGTGTGAATTTCCACATTTGTTACATATGATATACATGTATCTGCACGTTTTCCGCTTTATAGACAATAGGCTGCACTATATCGCTACACCATAGTCAACGGAAAACATCGTCGGAATAACGTTTCCATCTCGCGCACTAGTATATAGCAATAATCTGCAGGGCGTTGACGTTCATACTTCTACAATATGAGACAAAAATATTATCATAAACTCACCTAATGATGTGTGTAATATATTATTCTTCGGTCACTCTCTACCAAGTGGAAACGAACAAAGAACGCTTCAAACACGAATTTGGAAATACTACTCCGCCATAACGCTTATGTAATAATAATGCAATGTAATGTAATTATAGTTATGTACTCGGAACTATATCTGATATACTGTAATGCCATGTAATAAAGAGTATCTGAGTTGAGTTTGATAACATGGACAGCAAAGTGACACACTGTATTCAAAATATGAAACGTGGCTGTTCCTGGGCAACTGGGGCTTGCGTCTTTTACGACCAGTGTATATCCAGATCAGACTGTTCATCCGCACAGTCTGATCTGGATATACACTGGTCATCATTCCATCAATTAAACACCGGCATGTTCCTAACCGGCGATATATATCGTTATCACTCGATAGGAGTGTGTTATTTGATCAGGAATTACGATGGTCGTAAATCCCATAAAACCTATTTCTCCAGTCACAGCCACTGATGTGTTATTACATACATGTAAACTGTTTTCTTTTCGCAGTGCAGTGACACAGGAAGCTTCTGTATATGTAGGGTTTATCTAAATCATGAGACGTGTTACGTTATGCAGTAAATATTACGGAGCCCCGCAGGTGACGTAGAATGATGTTGTTTTTGGGAACGAATTGTTAATTCGTAGGAACGAATTGTTATATCGTGGAAACGAATTGTTAATTCGAGTGAACAAATTGTCATTTCGTGGGAACGAATTTTCATTTTGTGGGAACGAATTTATAATTCGCAGGAACGAATTGTTACATCGAGTGAACGAATTGTTAAATTGATGGAACAAATTGTTATTTCGTGGGAACGCATGTTGGTTGGCTTCTGTAGATAGTTTTCTAGTCTTTAACTGGATTAGTAAATAAACCAGAAACACAGCTTTGTGAACAATTTGTTTTATATTTGTTGTATCAGATTCCACATTCAATACACCACAAGGGAAATGTTTCCACTTCTAACTTGTCATTAAAAGTAATTTAATTGATGGGAATAATACCGAAAGAAAAAACATATAAACGGATATTGCTTTCCCAAGTCTGTTATCATTCGGCAGGGAGCGTTGCTGTCTCTGTTTCAGATCAAACTGCAGATCCGAAAAGGCAACAGATGCCATTGAAAGCAGTTATCATGCTCTTTATCATGCTCTTTCCAGACATTCATACCATATATTTAAGTTATAACCCGCCATTTGATGGAGAATAGTGTACACCCTAATCAGTATACACGGATATGCTTGTTTGTAGGACATTACGTCATTGTCATGATTAGTATACTTAGTGCCCCCCCACCCGGGCTATTATGCAAATGAGTATGGCATATTTTTTAAGGACGTGGGCTAACAACAAGCATACTATGCTAGTGGTTAGCCCACGTGCTTCAAAAGTGGCTACCGTAACTACAAATCTAGCATATACATGGTGTATGATCATGTGATACTAACAACAACAACAACAAGTACTGAAACTTCCAGAATCTATCCGATTCAAAGTACGTATTCTTTTATATTGTCCTTATTACGTAACATATTTTGATGAAATATTGCGCATCAAACGCGTCTTGTTAAGCTGCATTTGGTGGCCTCTGTATTTTCGCCCAAACTTATGTCTGTGTCGAACTCCATGGACCACCAAATGCAGCTCTTGAATACGCGTTTGCTGCGCCATATTTCATAAAAATCCGTTGTATATTAAGGAAAATATCAAATAATACTTACTTTGGAGTGGGCGACGTTGTTGTTGTTGTCACCACGTGATCATGCACCTTGGTATATATAGAATACAATGGTGGTGTAGTTTCACACCAAGTTATCCGACAATGCTGTGAAACCAAGGAATTCCTACTGTTTACGAGCCGACCCTGATACTCTTGCTCAACAGACACTAGCATGGTATTCTATTTATCGGGTAAGAGTTTGTGCTAGCTGGTGGGCAAATATAATCTGCTTTTCATTGAAAAATAACACGGATTTGTTTATGTTTCGTTATTACACTGACTCTGCGCCGGTGTAACATGTTTCACATCGACAAAGGCACCCGCTTCCTGACTGACGAGATGCTATTCTGCGTTACACATCTATATCACACGCATTTTACGTCTAGCAATCAGCGCAATATTTTTTGCGCCGATTACTAGACGAAAAAGTGTTTATACATTATTTTCTATACGTAGCTGTGTGAATATGTCGTCAATATGATGCCTATTTTGACGTGAAACATTTTACTCCGGCATGGAGTGCAGCACCGGCGATAATGGTTGCGAATGATGAATAGCTTAACCCTTAGAATGCCTGGAACGAAAATTGTCGTCTGCTGTTGTTTTGTATTTTGTCTTCTGTCATAAAAACATGGTTTGACAGAATCATTTCCATTCTGAAGTGCTGGGAAACTATATTTTAATGAGAAAAATGAAAATAAAAAATAAGCAACATACGACAAAATTTAATTCAGCATGGCAAGGGTTAAGCCCTGACCCGAATGCCCCATCACCACGTCAGGTGGGGAAGCCACTAACGCTACTATGTGTCTTATCTGTTCTTAAGCAATTTCATATATCTTTTAATGCGACACTCGGGGTTAGCTACTGTTTATATTACCGGCTGAAACATGATGCATTAAAGCTCCAATTGCAAACGTGGAGAATATAGAAACCATGATGCATTGAAGCTCCTTGTCAACGTTGGAGAATGATAATCTTATGAATACATTCAAGAAAAACGATCTGAAAACAATAAGTATCTTCACTTTAGATTAATTAAGTAGTACAGTTCCCTTTGGTATAACCCGTTAATGTAATAGTAATCTCAACTGCACAGTATAAAAAACTACAGTCAATAAATTATACAGAAGTGAAAGGCATGCATCTAATTACGGAGCCCCGCAGGGGACGTATATTTCTTTTCTTTTTATTAATTCGTTCCCACGAAGTAACAATTCGTTCCCACGAATTAACAATTCGTTCCCTCAATTTAACAATTCGTTCTCATGAAATAACAATTCGTTCACACGGGAACGAATTGTTAATTCGTGGGAACGAATTGTTATATCGTGAGAACGAATTGTTAATTCGAGGGAACGAATTGTTAAATTGAGTGAACGAATTGTCGTTTCGAGGGAACGAATTGCTAATTCGAGGAAATGAATTATTATATCGTGGGAACTAATTGTTAATTCGAGGGAACGAATTGTTAAATTGAGGGAACGAATTGTTATTTCGTGGAACGAATTAATAATAAAACAATTCATGTCCCATGCGTGGGCTCCGTATCTAATACTACTCTTGCTATAATCTACACCAGGGTGTGTCACATTTAACTCTTCCTACGCTGTTGATGGAAATTACCGTCTGCTGTTTTTTCATTTTTGCTTTAATTCTTAACAAAAAACTGGTTTTGACAGCACATGAGAATCGTCTCCACTGGAGACGATTCTCATATGCTGTTAAAACCAGGTTTTTGTCGAGAAATATTGAAAATAAAACATTTCCAGCAGACGACAACATTTATTTCAGCGTAGTAAGTGTTAAACTTTGGACCATTCCTAGAGTTTCTAACGAACAGTGTATATCCCGGGCAGGATGATCATAATTCACAGCATGCTATTAATGACTGCAGCTGAACCATTCTACAGTATAGGCATTGCTCCAAGAAACAAGGGTAGATTATCATTTTATTATCTTCCTATGCTGCTTGGAAAGATATGAAGAGTCTAATGTGTGCATACAGTCACAGAAACCAATGATGACTATTACCATATCAGAATATACAGTAATCTCATATGGACGGTATCTCATATGCATCCATGTTGATTGACGCCAACTGTTCCCCATAAGACGATGTAGAATGTTTGGGTGATTTAATAGAATGGCAAACATTGTTGCAGACTAAAGTAGACTCGACATCATATTTAATTTAATGATGTATGACTCAGGTACTACATCCGTGTGTACTATGTCCGTGACGTACATGCTGGTTGTATCAGCACATACATACAGTCGGAGTCTAAACATGCATATAAACATAGTGTATCAACATGATCAACGCATCAAACTGATTAATGTAAAGCATTCGATTCAATTACATTTAAATGATTATATCCATTTATCATCAACTAGAAACTAAGCAGTGTGATTGTCCGAATGAAACAAAGTAAAGGTTCGTCGTCCAAACAAACGGCTTTATTTCGGATAAATTAAACACATTGTTATTATGGTCCATACAACTGCAAGTACATGTGGGTGTATGTGGGTGTCTTGGAGTGATTTGGGTGCATCCTGCCACGAGAATTACCGTGCACAAATTTGTGTTGACGCCTAAAATATGGCGGTGGACAGCATGAGACAGGATGATTTTACAGTTGGTTTACACAAATTGGAATAAAAGATAAACTTATAACGACCTGATCATCAGCATTGGTCCCCGGTAGCTGTTCGATCACAGCTCTTCACCTCTACACCGACGTATGTGAAGTTGTCATTACTTGCCGGAGGAGGTGGTTTTCCCCGGGTACTCCGGTTTCCCCACCATTCATCTCACGGAGTAATGCAGTTTATACCGGAATTGGCCGTCCGCATCACACTTATTAAACATTATTGACTGTAATATGCATCGTCTGAAATCAAATTTAACATTTTGAACCATGGTATGGGCCATTCACTAATATATGGGCAATTGCTATACCGCCGTGTATTATCTTCTCTTTTTCTTTCGTCTTCAGAATATGTGAAACACATTGTCATCTAACCAAATAGTAACAGATAAACGCCGCACCTGAACTCGAATAATAGCAAATCGTATATAACGATAAGTCGCGAAACGACAGTAGCTGGGCCCGAAAACATATTACATCATACTTTGCATAACCAAATATCGATCATTCCCAGCCTGATATGTTATACCCTGACCAACCGTCAAATATCATCATTATATAGGATAACACTGTTACAGCTGAATCTCCATATATCACATGCACTCACTCTCAGCCTTTTTCACGGTCTTATATACCGGCTTCGTGCGATAGGAGAATGAACTAGCTAGGTTAAATTAACCGCCTCATTGCCTCCTTCGTTTAATGCACATATTTTTCGCCTGTATGGCAGATATTAGTAAATTCGGAAACAAACGGGCCAACGGTCATTGGCCTGCCACTTTTGGGTTCAAATGCCCGGGTTTTTGGAAGGTCCTCGAGCCAATTCCTACCCTTAAATATAAGATAAAAAAACCCACAAAAAAACCTGATTATCGAAGGTATATAATGCACAACACGGAATTAGGCAGCACACAGTGTTGGGAGAAAAAAATCAATGGCACCACGTGCTCGATTAAATAAGTTACAATACAATTCTAAAACAAAATTCCGTTCAGCAGGTTCATTTATGTAAACGGTAGGGGCAATTATCATCAATAATTCTGTACAATTTTATTAATGTAGCTGGCCGACTTAATCAAATAAACTTGATCTTTGAACAGAGGTGAGAGAGACCGAGCTGAAGTTGGCACCCGAAATAATTGGCCAGCACTCATTTTGGTAGCACAAGATTAATTCACTGCAAGCGGTCGAATATGGCGATATTAACAACTTTCGGGAAGTATATAACATATTGTAGTAATAAGTCTGGGACAATTTACAAACGTCGGCTAAGGGCGAAAACCACCACGGGAGGGGCAGATGAACGACATCATTGGAGGGGCCGAGGAAGGTGTCGGGTACCCACTAGTATGGCGACGTAGGGCAGAGGTCCCGGTGTCCGGCGGCACCGTCGGCTAAGCGCCTGAAGTAACTTTGCGGGTATGGTGGTCAGTTGAAGTCATGGCATTTTTCGTGAACGCCATCATTGGGGGGGGGGGGGGGGGGGCAAATCAAAAGGGTATGGCGGCTAGCCCCCCAGACGAAGGTGCCGGGTACCCACTAGTATGGCGACGTAGGGCATGGGCCCCGGTGTCCGGCGGCACCGTCGGCTATGGGCCTGAAGTAACTTTGCGGGTATGGTGGCCGGTTGATGCCATAGCATATTTCACGAAATCTGAAAATCGAGGTTGGGCCGATTCAAAAGGGTATAACGCCTGCCCCCATCGCTCGCATGTTCCGGAGTGGGGTCGCCTGATATTATGTGTTGAATAGTCCCGATTGTTTTCCCAATGCAAATGCATATTATATTTCAGTGGTGCGTGTGCTATGTGAATGATTCGAATTCGGAAAACGAAAGAACGGTATATACACGGACCGTGCAGGTAGGTAAACTATCGGAAATATGAATCTGAGTGCCTGCGCCTGCCTTGAGCCCGTCTGGATCCGCGCATGCAACGAATGAAGGATCACGTGTACTGTGTTTCTTGTTCTTTTTTTTATCCATAGATGAAACTTAATATTTATTTGAAATATTATGTATGCCAATTACAGAATAGTTTATTTTTAATTATTATTTTATACGGTCGATTGCCTTATTTGGTTCCGTAGTACTCTATTGTTTACATGTGAAATTTTAATCCTGTTTACTACTAAACTAAAGGAGATAATGAAAGCATGTTTGATGCCCAACGTGAGTTTTGAATCCACAATTTCCGGGTCGGATGTTTTAACCCCAATGCCACAGCCCATCTGCGTAAATCAGGTGTAGTTATGAATGTACTTCACATGGCAGAAACGCGGGTTGTATGGATTGTGTCGTCTAAAAATGAGGTTATACAACGAGACGATTGTTTGCATTTATCCATTTACATCTGCTGCAGTATTTACTTTGACACTACATATATACGGTACTTTGAATGTCCAACAAATCTACCAAACTTAAGATGCAAGTCTCGGCACGCAGTTGACATTTGATTTAGCATGTTTAGCTGCAACAACAGTTCATACACTCCCACAACGACGGTTTCCACAAATAAATAAAACAAATTCTACTGCCACATTGCCCAGTATCGGTTGCCGGTCATCAGTAGACGGGGCCTGCGGATGCGAAAAACATTTCAGGGACCTGGAACCTTTCCTACGGGCAACTGGCTTTAATTCACTATACAAATGTAGCAATGTACGTGTATACATTAATGAAGAATCATGGGTCTCACATCCCAGGTTGTAATATGGGAAGACATTTTGTTTTTCATCAATTCTTTAAAATTGACATTTATTTTCAATTACCGAACGTGTTAATTTGCATTTTTATGCTTTTCATATAAAATCTGAATTGTCACTCCTGATATCGGGGGCGATAAGTTATTTAGCTAAACAAAATAGGTCATAGACATATGTACTTTGCTTCAATGATATTTGCTTCATAAGAGTGATGTGAAACATGAATATAAGATGTCTGAATATTGTCTTGTTACTGTATAATATTATGGTACATTGAGTTGCCATCTCCGCCAAATTTGTATGTACAAGGGATATAAGTGTTTCACCACTTCGAGCGTTTGAAACAGACGGCAAATAATATGACAGTAACATTAATAAAACTTGATGCAATACATCATAGACAGATAGACAACGGTGTGATATGTATATATTATGCCAGCAAACTTGGTAACTAGTATACAAGAAAATACGATATATCTGAGCATTTCTCTCATCAATCTCAAAATAAATTGCAATGTGTAAACATTTACTGTAATCTGATTCACAGTTTATTGTTAGTGTACACGTTACCCATAGGTAAAGCCATATCTACTCGCATAGTAGGCGAGTCGGCACCAGCGACAATACACTCATATAACTGGTTATATGTTGCTGAAACAGTATCTATGGTAATACAGGTATATATCGACAGCACTATGCATTTATCTTACTGTTACACAGCCATTACTGGATTCTCAAAATGTAAACAATGGGTCAACAAACTCTTCAGAAATCATACTTTGGGCTTATTTATATTTTTCTTCCGTGATTTTAATTTTCTTCGTGATTCATTGAACATTATCCCGTCAACACAATGCGTATGTGCCGTGAAACAGCTTTGATATCCTATCTATACGACCTAATCACTGAGTATGATTATGTGCGGTGTTTTTTTTTGTTTGCTATTACATTTTAAAGCCATTTGCAGGTGTAGACGGTATAAATTAAATAGTAGGTTAATTAGTGCCGTGAATGGGAAACATATCTGGCGCGGCACGAAAACGGAATGTGCTCGGCAGGGCCTCCCTCGCCCATCCCGTTTCCTTGCTAGATAGTTTTCACATTCACGGCACTGACATACTATTCTCTATGTATGTGGTGTGGGACTTTCGTTGCAGTTGTTGCATTAAGTTTCTATAATACACGTACTGTTAATTTCCTTTGGAACACTCCATGTCTTTTGTGTTTGATTCATATTATATAAAGTGTTACGTCAGATCTATGACGGGGGATTACAGTCAATAACGCGAGGGTAGCCCGCGAGTTAAAATACAGCACGCGAGATCTTAAATAGCTCGCGTGCTTCTTTTACCTCGCGTGGTAAATGTAGCTCGCGTGCTACTAATTACAAGCTCGCGTGCTTAATGTACCACACGAGCTTGTAATTAGTAGCACGCGAGCTACATTTACCACGCGAGGTAAAAGAAGCACGCGAGCTATTTCAGATCTCGCGTGCTGTATTTTAACTCGCGAGCTACCCTCGCGTTATTGACTGTAATCCCCCGTCATAGTAATCCCCCGTCATAGAACGGTGTGTGGTGTCTACAGTGGAACCTCACTTCAGTTACCTAATCATAACGCTAATAGTCCGGCCGCCAACAGCTGATTGGTGGCTGAACCTTCTTTTGAACACCATTTTATGTTAGGGCGTCTTCCTAAGGAATGCATGCTCATGCTATATTCCCGGTGATATCACCGTCCGTTCGGACCTAGCAGACAATTACTAGGCTTAAGTGGTTACGTCCCGTCCGTCCATCCGTCCGGGCGAACATTGGGGGTTTAGCGGCTAGCGGGAGGAGCCTAAGACAATATAATACAATATACTTATTTCGTATAACCCCTAGTCCTTTGTAGTTTAGGGGCTATTCCTTTGATCTTTTAAAGAACAAATAGCCCATATACCCGTCCGTCCGTCCGTCCGTGACCATCGGTGGTATCAGGCTATTTTCATATGCAAATGAGGCATGGTATTTTTATTAGCCGATCTATTTATAGATCGGCTAATATATTGGTCATCCATCGAATTCTGAAAAAGTTTGTAGCAACCCTTTTCTCCGCTATTCGGTAATCTACGTACGTGAATTTTACTGTATCACTTCCAAATTGCATCAACCGATAAAGTTTGCATTTTTTGGCAATTATCTCCGTTTAAAACTTTAAATATAGCCAAATAACACAATTTTGAATACGTAATGAGCTGAACGCCGGAAGAGATTGAACCCGGAAGTTGTTGTTGTTGAAGTCCATAGTTGGCTCTAATGGCCATATACGCCAACATACGCCGATTATTGGGCTAATTTAAAGCTTTTATTTATTAAACAGAACAAGTTTCAGCCACGTATAATCGCGTAAAATGTGTTTATTCGGCTAATTTATAATCGACCTGTGCTCAAAATCTCCTCCAACTATATATAGCAACCCCAGCATCTCGGGTTTATCCCATTGGATCGCGTATGCGCGTCATTTGACGCTAGTTAATATTCACAAAATGTTCCACCAATCAAAACGAAGAATTGCCCTTCATAGCGAACTTTGATTTGTTTACGTATCATGCAGGGATGGCAGTGATGCATCCAGCACGCGCGATTGCGGCAATCCCCCTTAGTTATTGTCAATGCCGCAAATTATTGATTGTCTTGCGCCCGACATCGCGCAAAAAATCACGGATGGGCCCCTTTTTAAATGACCAGTGCGCACATTAAAAAAACGTAATTGACTATTTAAACGCGCTGCGTATTTAAATCATTGGAAGGCGTGCAGTTCAATCGAGTTTGTGCGGCTGTTGAACGTAAGCTTCGAGTCGATTTAAACCATTTAAATCGATAAACAAGGGATAAACAAGTGACAACGTTATCAAGGCCAATCTGGGCATGTGCCTGAATACGCAGGAGCTTGCGTCTATTTTTAGATGGCACTGTAACCGCTAGCTCCGGTAGCTCCGCCCACTCGCGTGCTGCCACAGAATTCGGACAAACACATAGTGACTACAACTTTGTGTATTGCGGAGTGTAATTTGTAGATAAATAGAGCATACAGTACATGTGTTACGCTGGAATATTTCGCAACATAATGGTGACAACAAAACATTGCTGCTATAGCGATTCACGAACCCTGAAACCCGGTGAAGACAAATACTTTATTGGATGGATTTGGGAACGGGTTTCCAAAACCTGCATAAATTCGAGAAAAATGTCAACGCTGGGTACAGAACTGTGGTCGAAAATAGTTTACCATTGACAATGTTACCAGAGACACCTACATATGTTCGATGCACTTTACCCTGATTTGATCGGCTAATAACATCATGCTCTGCATGACTTTTCATTTAATTATTTATACTAATTAAATGAATCAACTGAAAAAATAATATTTTCGACAGATTAATAAGTATGATCATTGCACATCAAAAAATAATTACGGAGGAGAAATAGTAATGTCCGTTAACATTTTAATGAAACACGGTTATCGCCCCTGATATCAGTGTGAAAATTCATGTTTGATATATGAAGTATAAACATATGCCAATTATATCGTCCGGAAATGGTTCATGACTGTTTATTTTACCATAACAATGTCATATCTAACGTATGGATGAAAAAAATATGCCTCCCTATATTATAACCTGGCACGTGGGCATGTACCTTTAAGGTGTGTTTTTATATTTTAATACGGTATTCCGTTTAAGCCATCGTGATATCGTGATATCGTGATATGGCTACCGAGCGTACGATGCTACGATGACGACAGTACGATATTTCATCGTAGCATGATTGTAGTATCGTACTATCTTCATCGCATCATCTTACTATCGTCATCGTGATACCATATTATCGTTATCGTAGCATCGTAATATGGTCATCGTAGTATCGTATATCGTAATCATACTATCGTCATCATTGCATTGTACTATCAGCGTCGTAACATCATACTATCATCATCGTACCTTCGTCATCGTAGCATCGTATTATCGTCTTCATAGCATCGTGCTATCGCTATCGTGCTATTGCATTCCGGATGAACATGCGCATGCGCATTGTTTGTCAACAAGTAAACTATTGGCGAATGGTCTCGTTCACGCAGTCATCCATTGGTTTGATGCAAATGTGCATGTCCATCCGGGAGGCGATAACATGATGCTACGATGACGATAATACGATGCTACGATGCTACGATGACGACAGTACGATGCTACGATGACGATAGTACGATACGAGGTTTACAATACTATGATATAATATCGTAATATCATCGTAGCATCGTACTATCGTCACCGTACCATTATATTATCGTCTTCGTACTATCGTTATCGTCGCATTGTGATATCGTACTATCCTGTGCTAACCTACTTGTAGCTGTTGTGTGGTTTAATGTGTGACATATGGATTATCATGTCAAGATTGCAACACCTCTACAAATGTATGTCAATAACGATCGCATAATAATGACATGATTATTAAAATATAGAACACATTTGAAAAGTGAGACCCATAAACCCATGAAAAGAAGAAGCCAGCGCAATAAATACTTGCTAATAAAGAGATGACATGCGCACATCGGTGGTTGCAGGACCTTCAACGCGGCACAAACATGCACTCCACGATCCAAAACAAAAGCAACAGTGCATGTACTACATAAACAATAAAACAAATGTACAGCAATCACAACACCAACTATTCTCCAATGCACGACTTGTAAAGTAACAGGAAAATGAAATCACAATGAAGTACAGTACATGGAGATATGACAAAAAGGATGTCACCTGGGACAGGACAGGGCATAAAACATACCACTTGGATGGTTGAACCTGTTTAGCAAACCTCCCGCTTACCTCGCCATCATACTTCAAAAGGATAGCAACATACAAGGCACTCAAACACGAATAATATATCATACGATAAAGACAAACTAATCACAACGAAATACACAGTATACATGAAATGAAAGTTAATATTGTAGATATGACTATAAGAGAAGAAGATGATATGGTGACACAACAACTCTAGCAGCAAGGGACGACAGTTACGTTGTTCCACATTGCCATATACGTATAGTAAATTTCGAGATTACTGCTCTCCTTGTATTCACTGTATAGTACCTTGAAGGCTGTTATGTTTTATACTATGTGTATTGCTGTCTGCAATGACTATAACAGTTATTGTTACAGTGATAGAGTATTTGGTAGTGGCACAACTGGAAAGAATGCCATATATATCATTTCCATGTGTATTAGTTGTGTCGACACTATAGTATTTATTCAACATTATATCAGTGCATTTGTGATTAAATTTGATTTCCTTTTTCAGCATTTACGTACTCTGACGATTTTAACATATCATATGAATGCACTCCATATTGAGTTTTATGTAATAAAATCAACTGCACATGTGTGTCAGACGTTGAATTCCGACTTATCAATGAAAAGAAGAATGTTATAGAAACATTACATTATCTCATCATACAAATATATTTTGCTTTACCTAATCAATAACAATTTGATTTTTCATAGAACGCCTATATTCTCGTGAATAGTTACAGGCGTTCTATAATTACAATCGGTCGATGGGCGGAATGGGGTTCGCTGCGGGAAACTCCGTAAAATGAAAGTGTGCCAATACCAACAAGCTATATGTTAGTTCAATATTGAAACATGCTAACACCTGTAAACATTGATAGGTTATATTAAAATAATAATACGCATGTAATTTGCCAAAAAATAGCTTCCCAATGAAATTTAGTTTAAATAGATTATCCCGTATGGAGCCTCATTTAGAACTTCCGGTACATATAGAGTCAATATTTGAACCTTTTTACTAAACGCCATAGTGTCATGTGTCCAATTTATTGGACACAGGACACTTTTTTTTAATGTAATATACCAACCAATAACAAATTTACGTTTAAAAAGTCAGCTATTTGTTGTTAAATGCGATTGTATTTTCATTGTGACGTCATACTATATTTCGTGTCCTGCCATTACACGTACTGGTCCAAGACCATGAAGACATGGTGAAATTATTGCTGTCTTCATTGTTGATAAGCTCTCTAAATACGGAAATACAGATACTCATTGTGTACTCGACGATTTGTGAATGCTACAGACGTACATTTCTGCAAATTTGCTAAAGTTGAGAGGACAATACGGCGACAGCCAAGACGCATCAATAATTGACTTACATTTTACATAAGTTTACTAGCTGCCAGACACGAAACATTCATTTCAGGTAGGAATTATTTCTTTATTACTGTTGACCAATATTTGAATCGTGCTGACTTCGACAGCACTTTTAACCACAGGGCTACTAAAATAATTCCATTGTATTCAATCTAACATGAATTCAAGTGGGTGGGGGATATTCAACATTGCCTGTGCATGTGCCGAGTCATTGGTTTTCGCGACCAATGTTGTTTCCACAATTGTTGTTTAAATAGCTAATTTCTAATTTATGGTGCATCTCGGACTCTGTGTGTGTGGCACCTCGATACTTGTAGATTCACTTTGAATATATGTTTTCAGTTCAACAAGTCAATTCATTATATATTTAGGCTATTATCTGTTATCTATTCACTATTGTCTATATAGGCTTTTAGCCACTTAAAAAAGACACTACTTTCATTCCCCCCCCCCCCCCCCCCCCGAGAGTCAAATGTGTTTAAAAAAAATGTAACAACAGTGATGAAATAAGTAAAAAATTGAGGTGTGCGAATCCAGGTACACTGCATTTGCACAGCGGTGACTTTTCCCCGAAATATCATGAATATAGGCCGGTGCAGTATTTCTATTAAGTAAGTGTACCCGGCTTCTCACCGTGTATGTCGCTTTGCACACACCAATATTTTACATGTCTGATTATTCATGTTGTTTTCTTAAGACAAGCGTTTTCAGAAAGTCACGTGTTTACAACAGTGACCAAACAAGTACAAAAATATTTGTATTGCAGTGGGTGATCTTCCTAAAATTTATTTGTACACAGGGTACCCATGTTTGGTCTGGGGTGGTGATGAGGGACTTCTTTGCTTCATTGGGGTGACCTCACGAAATATGGGCGGGGGTGGAGACTGTATGTTTGTTGGGATTACAATCGTGTCTGTTAATTCTGCGCACCTAATAATAATTTTCGTGAAAATGTCCATATTCAGTCTAAATTCCCTGAACATTCAAAGCAGTTCTTAGTCGAGATAATCACGGCTAAACAGATGGCTTTTACTATTTCATCTGTCGTCTATTATCTGTATCCGCCTAGCGGAGACCCAGCCAAATTTGATCAAAATATCAGTCCATTTTGTCCTTGAGTTTTGCGAATAATACGGGAATAAAATGATAACCAATGTCAGTATATTTGCATGTGTATTATTGGTTTATGAAGCTTTTTTTAACATATCTGTTGTTGATCTATTCATTTAGTAAGCAGGACCACTAATCATTTTGACCATGTTCTGAATAACTTTTTACCAAACTATCGGAATGGGATAAAATTGTGACTTAGTATACCGTTAATCAGCTGATTTATTCCAAAATCAACATAATTTATTCTGACGTAAGCTGGGCAAAACATTACGTGAATTGTGCATTAGCCGGTGCGCAGAATTAGCCGAAATGACATTTTTTATATGCAGATCAGAATGTCAGTTTTCATTGGTTTGATACATGTACAGATATGTATGTCAGTGATTCTATATTTCATGTACATCTGGTGTCCCGGTGTAATTTACTGACAAATCACACAATTTATAAGGAATTTTTTTTTCTTCAGTAAATAAACTATGTATAATACCAATCCATTAAGAAAACAGTATTTACAATTCTTGTTATGTGTATTTAGTTATTATTTTCTGTTGTTGGCATATGTATGGTGCATCAAATGGGCATGTCCCGATCATCAATCAGCACAGTTCACAAGCCCGTAATTCTCAAATCGTGTCAATTTGTACTTTACTATACATTGCATCTGAATTAAAATAGTTTAACATTGACATTAAACTTATTCTGCAATAAATTTGCCTTTTGTTGTCAAAAATACTGACGTTAATGTATCTGTCCCGCGAAATCGAATCATTACCGTTACGCTGGAAAAAAAAAGAGTAAAATCAGAGTAACCTCCCTTTCCTACTCTCAGCTACTAATGCAATGAACACTGTTTATGGGCGCCCGATTTATAAATAAACACGGTGGTAACACAACTTAAGTAATTGCCGAGAACGAGACCGGTCTGTATTCGGAATTTTAAGGTTAAACATTACATGCATCATTACCGTTCACGGTTTATACACGTCCATATGTATGTAGGTCGACTGAAACCAAAATTGGTAGATAGACACACTTACAACGTTGTCTTTGCATATTCTACCTTCATGATGCGTTGTATACAGAGGGGTGAAAAATGGGAGTTTTTAAAGAAAAATCATTACCGTTACGGTCATTTCCGTTACAAAATTGTGTAACGGTAATGACGATCGTGTAACGGCAATGATAAATTACCATACTAACCAGTCAGTTGATGCGTCAATTAGATATAAACCAGGTCCCATCAGTTGTCGGTCAGTAATGGCACATTTATTCAGACCTACAACATTTATATATTAGGATTTAATTAGTAAAAGCTCTGAAGCAACAAAAAACAGACACAGCTTGCAAGGAGTGTGGGTTTCTATTGGCAATCACATTAAAAGTAAGCACTAACTTGAAGTTATATTGTACAGCATATTCAAAGTATAAATATGTTTGTTATATATGCTGTGTTAGTATTTTAAATAAATGGAAAGTCATTACCGTTACGTTTTGTCATTACCGTTACATAATCATTGCCGTTACGCCCATATTTTTGGAGGCTGTGCTATTAATTATTTATAACGATGTTTGGTACATGTGGTAAAACACGGCATTCTGTTAGTTGCCAAGCTATTTTGTTTTGCTTAACTTTACTGATTCATATTAAATACATGTTGTTGGGTTACCATAAATGAGAAATTCCAGGACTTGCTACTAAATTTCTCTGTTTCGCACTAATACAATTAGCTTACCATATTCTTGACACTTTTATAAATAGATGCCCCTTCAGTTGTATGTTTTATGCCGTTGAAAAGATAAAAATGTAAATGTAAAGCTATATTTACGTCATGTAAATGTACGTAACGGAAATTACATTTCTGAGACCCCTGGTCCCGTGAAGTGGAAATAAAATTAAAAAAATGACGAGAACAATTGACTATACTATTATAAATGTAACAACTGGACTGTCACCCAATGGAATAAACACAGTTTAATGAATTATTGGTTCTACATCGAAACTAGAAAAACGACACCAATATGTACATACAATATAGAATCACTGATGTCTCATTATTATTGAACCATGTTATTGTAGTTGCGAACAATAACTCTTGCAATCTACTCCTGTACCGTCTGTAGCAGAGTTACTATTCCATTCATACATGTAGGCTTCCTCTACATAATAGCTAATCAGATCTGATTTACACTTTAGTTGTTAATTGTGACACAATTTGTATATTTTCCATCTGAAAAAAAATATTATAAAAGTAATACGTATGGATCACGATTTGCCTGGTTTGGCCCTCAGGTACGTTTTCATCTTTCGCTCTTTCTGTTACCTGGCAGTTGAATTGGGTTATCGCCCATTATAGAAGTAGTAAGATTATTACTGATCCTACTGCTTTTGGGAGGGGCCATGTGATTCTGGTGTGGCGAGGACCTGGCATCAGATCAGGATCATCCTGATTTCAGGGCTGAGTATATAGTTATTTTATTGTAAATATTCATTTCTGATTTTAGGATTTTCCCCCCATTTGTACATGTACTTGAACATGTACTTGTACAGGTAATATATGGGATTTATTACTAAACCCATTGACCCGGCCTTAAATGACCGCATCTGTTGATAGGCCATTAGACCCCAACAAACAAATAAATGATATACGTAGGCTTCCTCTACAGAATAGCTAATCAGATCTGATTTACACTTTAGTTGTTAATTGTGACCTAATTTGTATATTTTCCATCTGAAAAAAAAAACTATTATACAAGTAATACAAAACTTTACGTGGGTGGTGGTCGAGAGAACGAGACGACGTAAATTAACGGTAGTGGTTCCTCCATATAGGAATCACTATTTGCCTGGTTTGACCCTTCAGTACATTTTTATCTTTGGCTCTTTTGTTACCTGGGGGTTTAATTGGGTTATTGCCCATTATAAAAGTAGTAAGATTATTACTTATCCTACTGCTTTTGGGAGGGGCCAAGTGATTCTGGTGTGGCGAGGACCTGGTATCAGACCAGGATTATTCTGATTTCAGCGCTGAATATATAGTTTTGTTATTGTAAATATTCAGTTCTGATTTTGGGATTTTCCCCCCATTTGTACATGTACGTGAAAATATACATGTACTTTTTCTTTTTATATGAAACGTGAATTTCGTCACTGATATCAGGGGCGATAACTGTGTTTCCATTAAAGGTTAATGGAAACTATATTCTGTCTGCTTAGTTTTTGTTATGTGCACTATGATCGTAATTTATAATGTGTCAATAAAAATATTTGTTCAGGTGACACATTTAATTGGTATAAATAATTTAAAAATGTCATGTCTCATAAGTTTGCATATCAAAATAGCCTGATACCACCGCGAGTCACTATCAGTAAAATCAATATTACTAAATGATTATATGTGTATAGTGGGCCTGCACTCGTAATTTTTAAAACTGGCGGAATACATGTACCGTAGTTACACAATTATACACTTATTTAATTCTTATAGGCAAACTGTTATGCCTACTGGATGGGAACACAGGTTGAAGTACATTGTAATGGACCGAGGTCTATAAATACATTAAATACGCCTAAAAGCGTCCATAAACGAAAACAAAAAGCTAAAAAAAGTTTTGTTACTCCCTCTATAACACACACATATATATACCTCGGTCCGTTACTTCAACCTGTGGATTGGACCCCAACTTTAGCTGCTACATGTAATTTGCGAACCAGATCTCTTATTCACTATTCTGCAGAGGAAGACTATGAATGGAAACGTAACTCTGCTACGGACAGTACGGTTGTAGATTTCAAGAGTTACTGTTCACAACTATGAACAATGTGGCTTACTCGCTTACCACATTTATCCAAGTGTTGTGAGTTTGATGCCCGGATGGGATGTAGTTCTCTAAGCACTGTTTCATGTTGGAAAGTTGCGGAGTCATTTGCTGAGTAATGGTTAATAATGGTAAGAAATTCAATAAAAGGCTAACCATGTACATAATAGTGTTTGATTGTTGTTTGTTTCAGGGAAGCCGTCTACAGATCTTAGCCATCTGGATTATTCGTCGAGCCTCTTCAACTTCACCCTGCAGTCGAGGCAGACACCAGCAGGGCTATTGAGATAGTATATGGGCGGTTTCAGAAGAAGCAGATAAGGCGGAAATTGTTTCTCATTCTGCTGTTGAAGGACAAAGGCCACCAGAAGAATCGCTGCCCGAAGACACTACTCCACCTGGGCAACAAGTTGCCAAACACTCGCGAAATGGGAACTGATCCAGTTCCTGACCTACACGAAGCAAAATATAGTGTCGCCATGACAGACTGTCATCATCTTAAGATCAGCGACAACTGAAAATATAACGCTCGAGGAAGAGCTTGAGAAAGACAAGTTCAGTTACAAAAAATTAACCATTTAACCGGAGTACCATCCATGCCAGCGGCAGTGTTTGTGTGGTTCTTAACTCTGATTTCTGCTCTAATCATCTAATCAACCTGTTGAAAGGATGTGTCGTGAAGACATGTTACTTCTTGTGTTGATGGAATTGAGAATGAATCTTATTCACACAAATCTGACTTGTGCAGTTTTAAGATTTGTCACTATTTTTTGAATCGGTGACTCATTCTTCTGGTGGACAGAATGACATTTGCACATTTCTGATTATGTGACACTCGAAGGACTAGATATTGAAATGGTCAGAAATATATTTACTATGCTTTTACACATATGTGGCTGTGACCTCAGGTTGAAGTAACAGACCATGGCCTATAAATACATTAAATACACCTAAGAGCATCAATAAGTGAGAGAAAAATAAGCTAAACAAAATGTATTTACTCCATGTGTGATATATGGGAGAAAATAATTTGTTTAGCCTATTTTATTTTACTTATTGATGCTTTTAGGTATATTTAATGTATTTATAGGTATTATTTGTCCGTTACTTTAACCGGTGGCTGTGACTGGAGAATGTGGTTTATGGGATTTGTGACCAGTGTAGCTCCTGATCAAATAGTACACTCCTGTAGCCTGATAATGATGTGGCTTGTTAGAAGCATGATGGAGATTTCATTGATGCAATGGTGAACAGTGCAGATCCTGTGCGGATATGTGTATCTACACTGGTCGCTAATCCCATAAGCCCCATTTCTCCAGTCACAGACACATATTTGAGCAAATTTAAAAATCCTACCGCCAACCTAGAGTGATTAGCATTTAAGGTATTGCATTCAATCTTTGATTCATAAATAAATTTCTGTTTAACGTCCACAGTCTATAAAGTCTATATTTGGTTGGTTTCACATGGTTTCAGTTATCTTCGCAATAAAGGATTTTGCTTGAAACATCCAGAATAGACCAAAGACAAACTTTGTAGACTTTCGAAGGGAAACGAAAATTTACGAATTAATGATGTATTTTTGTGCTATTATCATGATTATAATTGAAATCAATGCCCAATGGTCAAACTTGTAACAAATTATATGTGTACAATAAATTTCGACTTCGAAATTTGACTTCGAATGAAATGGTGCAATTGGTTGATATTGGTCATTTGCAGTGCATGATGTGACAAACAACATATTGAGGCATCATCTGTAACACAGTGCCTTCAATCATGATTCATACACAGGCATACAAAGTAAGTCGAGGTGTATATAGTTTTTGTATTTTCGTCCATCCGTAAGATTTGCGTTAAAGGTATATACTTCTTTATCGTCATCCATATTTTTTATACTGTAGCACACCGATGTGGCTTTCCTGCACAAGGTCAAATTACTTAAAGTTTTGAAATATTTGCATCAAACATGTCAAAGTTTTTAAGTACACAATGTCTCTGCAACCGCAAGTCGGGTTGACTTGAAACTTCATATATATACTTCTTTATGAAGTTAGAAGATCAATATTTTCTTTCTATAGCCCTGGTGGGTGCATGTGATGGGTAATTTAACAATCGCGATTCATCCTTACCGGAAATCCGACTGGAGACCTGGTTTGGCCCTCACATACGTCTTTGGCATTTTGTATGTGACAGTTGAATCTGGTTATATCTCTTGTGTGAGTATTACGATTATTCGTAATCCTTTTTTAGGGAAGGGGCCAAGTGACTTTGGTGTGGTATGGACCTGGCATCAAGTCAGGTTATTCTAATTTTAGGGCTGACTATATTTTTCTCGATGAAATTATTCCGTTCTGATTTTGGGATTTTCCCCCCAATGCAGCAGGTTAATACAGAATCGAACCCGTTTGCCCAGCCTTATATGACCTGAGCTGTTGATAGGCCGTTAAACACCAATAAACAAACAAACAACTTTGGCATTTGGTATCCGACAGTTATATCCTTTATGTGAGTATTAGACCATAGATGTTGATATGCCGTTAAACACCATTAAACAAACATTCTATAGCCCACTCATACGGCTTTCATGCACACGGTGAAGTTGAAATTACTTTGAAACTTGCGTTAAATGTTTTGAAATATATGCGTTAAAGTTTTAAGTAAATTAAACAATTTCTCTGCAACCGTAAGTCAGATTGAATTGAAACTTCATATATTTGTCTATCAACAATCAACATCCATATTTTCATTTTATAGCCCACGCATGTGACTTTCATGCTCAAGGTCAAGGTCAAATTGTGTTAAATGTTTTGAAATATTTGCATTAAAGTTTTAAGTACACAATTTATTTGCAACCGTATGTTGGATCGACTGGAAATGTCACATACTTCTTTATCAACAGCCATATTTTCATTCTATATCTCACCTAAGCGGCTTTCATGCCAAATGTCAAGGCCAAATCACTTTGCTATGGCCGAGGGTGTGTGTGAGACCCCGCTCACTTGCTCTTAAAAGCAAGAATAACATGTCTTACCATACTGATTTCTTTTGTTTTTTTCGGATACATGTACTGATTTTGTGACCCGAGCATAACTGGAATTCCTTTTTGTATATTTATCACAACTCTTGCCTCACTAATATTCCAGTGTTCTCCCTTTGTTTTTTCACGCATTGATTTTGTATCTGGCACATGGCGATATTTCAAATTTGACCTAATATGGTCCTGATATATATATCAAATCGAAGGTATCGTGGGTATTGTCAAAATCGGATGATACATCATACAAGATGGCCGCCGACAGGTCATCCTTTAATTATAGATTTCGTCTTCTCATGTACCGTTTGGCCGACGCTGGTCAGACTTCACAGTTGTGGTGCGTGGGTGAAGCATTTTCATATTTGTTAAAATGGAGGTTGTCGCATAATCCAAGATGGCCGTCGTAGAAAATTTGGTAAAATTCTTAAAAAAATCATATCAACCATGCTAATTTTACATTATTATTATTTTTACATCAAGCTTGAATTGCCACTTTGATATCAAGGGCGATAACATTGACTCTTTAAAATGTTAATGGAAACAACTATTTATTCTCTCTATTTATCTTTTGATGTGCAATGATCATATTTTGTAACAAGTCAATACAAATATTTATTCAGGTGTCACATTTAGTTGATATAAAATAAAAATTTAAAAATGACCTGCCTCATTTACAATCAAAATAGCACGATGAATACAACCTATCAGTAAACCTAAGATTACTAAGTGAATATTTATGTGTAGCGGGCACTCGTATTTTTTAAAACTGTTGGAATAGTTACACAATTATACTTATTTAATATTTAATTCCTATAAAGAACACTTTGTGCCAAACAGATGGGACCCCAATTCAAATCATGATTTGCAACTTTGCTGAAGGATGTCTGGCACCCAGTCATTAAGTGCAAAGGCACGACACTTGTCTTATCAGCTCATTCACAAACACCACATCATACAAAACACTTGTAACATGGATTCACCAGTGGGTGTACAGTACAAAGTCCAGTGACATGGTGTGTAATTTCATGCCGTAACATTTGGTCAGGTGTGTATTTTTTTTACTTTAACCTACGTTTTCTGGGGAAAATAACTACCTGTATAATATATGTGAAAATCACTACAATGGAAGAAATTGAATGTATGTTCTCGCACCCTCTTCCAAACTCCATTCACAATTCACACACCCTGTGCATGAATCTGGATACTCCACTGCAGTGCAAAGTCGCAGAACAATTTTTGACATACAGCCGTTTGAATGTGTACTTATGTGTGTGTAATATTTCTCAGACTTTTTCAAGGCAATGATTTCTGTTTCGATGTAATGTATGACCTGTCGTGAATTTCACTCACAAGTTCATATTGGTGCTTGTATTTGATATCCAGTATACATTTTCCATGGCTTTCACATTCTGTAAAACCGTCTGGAGTTTCGACAATGAAATGGAGAAATGGCAAACATTTTCATGTGTCTGAATGTGGATTATTTATTTCTGGCACTCATATCTTTGGCTTATAACGTCGTTCAAATTGTACTGCGTCAATTTTATCGAATTTAAGATTGCATATTTCATGACTTTCTTCAAAACGCCAGTTTTAGAAGTTGATGGTTTTAGGATTGTTATATCATGCACTGCAGTGCCGGTGATAAGTCGCTAGGTGGCGTTGCCAAGTCGGACTGTTGTACTGTGCGGACTCACCGAAACAAACCGCAGTGGACGCGTTACACTATGTTTGCAATGTAATCTCCCTGGGTAACTTTTATAGATCGCGGCTCAGTCAGCGTGTGACTAGATGCCGGTTTTTTTTGTTAGGGGAAAGTGCTAAAATTGGGAAAATTGGGCCAGCGCAATATTTAAAATTGCGCCATGCCAATTAAAGGTGGTGCAGGATGTTGAATGTAATATCTTTATAATGGAAAGACAGAGTTTAATGAAACATAACGCAGTAAATGCTTAACAGGTTGCCAATTAGTATCCCCTCGCCGATAGGCAAGAGCTGGTATATCGTTAGTCCATGTACTGCGTACGTATGTACGTACGCTAGTAATACCTTTCATTTTTCAATAACTTGTGAACTGCTTCCACGATTTTGATATTATTTGACCATAATGTGTGTCTGGATGGAGCATGGTTTAGCACATGAGTAGACTCATATGACCCACGTTAGACCGCCCAAGGTCACGGAGTACCTTTTTATTATCAAGGCTGTCAGCGAGGGGATTAGCTTCGTTTAATGATGCCAGTGCGAGGGGATTAGCTTCGTTTAATGATGCCAGTTCTTGCATTATGGTATAGTTTGCTTTAATCTAACAATTTTCTGGTTTTGACGAAGAATCGGTTACCATGGATGTTAATAAAAATCTAAAGAACGTGAATGTATGGTGTGATACATATCATCGAACCGGTATGTCACTTCTATGGTGTGATACATATCATCGAAATCCGTCCGTTTTCTTGGAAAAGTTTCAAGAAAATTTACTGTAAAAATGACGTCACAGAATACGTCACGTCGGAAAAGCAGGTTCGGAAACCACTGATCTCATACCCTGATATCTATAACTTTACATGCTACTTGCAAACATGTAGTTGGCCTCAATAATAATAACATACACTCAACGCGTTCTTTTATAACATGATCATTCATGTTATAATTGTTCTTGTTATGAGTTGCAGTTTACCAAATGATAAGTGATATCAAAAGGTTGTACATTTTGTGGAAATTATGTACCCTTCGTAGAAAAAAAATCTTCAGTCAGCCCTTAGTTGCTATGCATGTTAAACTGATTTAACGCAAGTAATGTTAGCCAGAAACTGGAATAACGTTAATAGAACGCTGGAAATTAGATGTGTCATTTGTACTAGCTATGTTAGCCATTTCGTGTGATTTCACAGTAAACCTTTCGAGCAGTAAAGCTTTTGGAACCAATGGTATGAAAGAAAACCTCTTGTATTTCTTCAAATTAGAAAGTCACTAAAGTTTACTGTAAAGTTCCACACTACATATTCCTGTCAACGCACCACTATATAAATTTGTAGCCATCTTGGATTTGGTGTCAGAATATTTTCAGCATGAATGCTGATGTGGAATGGCCAGACCAGAAAGCTTCCAAGATAAACTGAACAACGTATATATACTATTTTAAATATTATATCAGTATATGATTTGATTACCAATATAATGTACTATGTTATTATCCGGCGCTCATTTTGGACTTCTGTTATTGAACGGTGTCTAATGGTGTATATTAAGTTAAGAAAACAAATGATCATCTTGACTTAATACCAGTATTTGGTATAATTAAATTCTTACATGTGACATCCGAGTGTAATTATATAAGATATTTGCTGCAATAATATCAATATAGTTTCTTATGTAGAGATACGATTGCACGTATAATGTACTATATTTATAATTGGCGGCCATTTTGGAGTTCTGCTAATTAGACACTCATTGTTTCAGTAAACTCAAGATTATAAAAATCATACTCTTTGTTGTGACGAGATGCTCGTTGGAACGAGATGCTATGTCGTGGTAACGAGATGCTATGTCGTGGGAAATTCCGCATGTCCATTTTAAGTTGCCATACATAATTGTAACTGGTATAGTTATTTCTTCGAAATGACAGCTGATGTTGGTCATCTTGGATTCCCACTAAGTAACAGTTAGCAATTTGCAAATAGTGTTGCCCAAGTGTCACTGTGTGTCCATATGTACTACCTGAATAACTATGTTCCATCTGGATGCAGCTGTAAGCCATACTATGGATATTTTTCGGCCATTTTAAACATCTGCATACTTCTCAAAACGCTCAAAGATGACAGAGTCATCAGTCGGATTCTTAAGGATTGACTTTATACAATATGACCTTTTGTTTCAATTGTAGTACATGTAGCATTATGCATGTGACTAAATATCTACATAAAGTATATCTGACCATGTTCCTCTTAATGTATATCATACAGAGAATTGAGTTGCCATCTCCGCCATTTTAGTTTGTACATGCTATCGGATAGTTTCACCACTTGGAGCGTTTGAAACATACAGCAAATAATATGGCAGAAAATATAATAAAAGTTTGTGCAATACGTCCCAGATATGTATGACGAATATGTCCGATATATATCATTTCAGCAGACAACACAAAACAAATAGATAGCTGACATTTTCTGCCATCACTCACAAAATATACAATGGACACTTTGTTCGATGTGTAAAATGTCAAATTAAAGGTACAATATGTTCTTTATATTAGATATATCATCTGAGACAGTTTCTGGCAAAATAAACATGCATTCACCATTACCCCACGTATTGATTGGCATTATTATACATTGTATATCGATTTATAAATGTTTCATTTGTACGGAACATACATCGATGGTGTTGAAACGGTAATGACATTAGTTGAAGGTACATGCCCACTCAGTGGGCGCGGGGTGTAGGAGTTGGGTGGGTGTATGGTTGTGTTACTGTTCCGCCGGTTCTGGAGGTTGCGAGTGCCCGTTATACACCATTACCACACGCATTGATTGAACATATTATATATTTTATATCAGACGTAAATTTCCACACTGATATCAGGGGCGATAACCGTGTTTCCTTAAACTGTTAACGGACATTACTATTTATTCTCTGTGTTTATATTTTGATGTGCAATTATCATACTTTATAATCTGTCGAAAATATTATTTGTTAGGTGACGCATTTAATTAGTATAAATAATTTAAAAAATATCATGCCTCATTTGTATATGAAAATAGCCTGATACCACCGCGCGTCACTATCAGTAAAATAAATATTACTAAATTATTGCATCTGTATAGTGGGCACTCGTAATTTGTAGAACTTGCGGAATAGTGAGACAAGTATACACTTATTTAATTCCTATAAAGAACATTTTGTGCCTACTGAGTAGGCATGTACCTTTAATGCATAGTCTATTATTAGAATTACACAGGTAAAAACCGTATTTACTCGCATAGTAGGCAAGTAGACAATGGTGACAATACACTCAGATAACTGCTTACAAGTCACTGGATTTGATACATAATGTATGGTAATACAGGTATATATCTACAAGCAATATGTACAGTTCTTACTGTTACACAGCCACTACTGACTTCTACAACATTTTCACAAAGGTTCAACAAACCTTTCATATATCAGATTTTGTATCTAAATTTGATGAAACAACGCATAACACGCTGTTATGGATGTCTTCCGATCATGTTGCAGCAAATGTTATTCATGTGTTTTTCATATCATTAGTGGTATGTGTCAAACGCTACAATGTGTAAAACTGGCCGATGGCGTGTACACAATAATTAAGATGGCCGGCATAGCAACTTCATGCACCGTGTAGGATATAGTAAGAAGAGAATGTTCACATGTATGTTATGCATATATCACATTTACAAAGCAATTATGCATGAATCCTAGGATGATCCGGGGACCCACTGATCCGTAATATAGATCAGTTGGGCAAGCAAACTTGCCAATAAATAACTAAATAACTATGGTATTCAAAACAAGGTTAAACTCCGCTGCCGGACTATAGCCTACTTCACAATGAAACATTAACCTTATGAACTCCGTGTTCATTTAGACAGTGGTTGTACACAGGCTAACGGCGCGGACCCACTTAAGTTCAAACACAAATTTCACCAAAAACATTATTGTCTGAAAATGTTTTGTATCGATATAATTGACATGTTTATTACATGTTAATATGGTTTGGTCATCTTCTGTTGATTATTTTAATAACTACTTAGGAAGGGAGTGTCCTGGGTCCGCGCCGTTAGCCTGTGGTTGTGCACAGTGAAACTGAGCTCGGGCAAGCGGCAATTGACTGAGAACGTCTTGGCACATGGAGTCAGCATCTACCATTTTTAATAACCTCGTGCTATGTGCATACATGTATAGTTGTCTGTTGTAATAAATTAGTTGAAAATATTAGTATTTTATCGCATTGTTTCATTTATAGATGCAAGACATCCGAAAGTATTTGTGATTCGCCACGATAAAACAGGAGTGTATTAAATTTACGGCAACTGTAACCCCAGATCAGTCTACACAACCTGCGCAATATGATCAGGGCCTACATGAATCGCAGTCTGAAGCATTGTTGATGCCTATAATGAAAGTTAGAATCTGCTAGCTGTCGCGCCCTTTTCACTTGCCCGTCCCGTGGTGGTTTTCGAGAAAATGCCATGACTTCAACTGGCCACCATACTCGCAAAGTTACTTCAGGCGATTAGCCGACGGTGCCGCCGGACACCGGGGCCTATGTCATACGTCGCCATACTAGTGGGTACCCGGCACCTTCCTCTGGGGGGCTAGCCGTCATACCCTTTTGAATCGGCCCAACCTCGATTTTCAGATTTCGTGAAATATGCTATGGCCTCAACCGGCCACCATACCCGCAAAGTTACTTCAGGCCCTTAGCCGACGGTGCCGCCGTACACTTGGGCCTCTGCCCTATCGCCTTATACCAGTCGCTGCCCGGCACCTTCCTCTGGGGGCTAGCGGTCGCGCCCTTTTCACTTGCCCCTCCCGTGGTGGTTTTCGAGAAAATGTCATGACTTCAACTGGTCACCATACTCGCAAAGTTACTTCAGGCCCTTAGTCGAAAGTGCCACCGGACACCGGGGCATATGCCCTACGTTGCCATACTAGTGGATACCCGGCACCTTCGTCTGGGGGCTAGCCGTCATACCCGTTTGAATCGGCCCAACCTCGATTTTCAGATTTCGTGAAATATGCTATGGCATCAACCGGCCACCATACCCGCAAAGTTACTTCAGGCCCTTAGCCGACAGTGCCGTCGGACACTGGGGCCTCTGCCCTACCGCTCTATACTAGTCGCTGCCCGGCACCTTCCTCTGGGGGCTAACGGTCGTGCCCTTTTCACTTGCCCCTCTCGTGGTGGTTTTCGAGAAAATTCCATGACTTCAACTGGCCACCATACTCGCAAAGTTACTTCAGGCCCTTAGCCGAAAGTGCCGCCGGACACGCGGGCCTATGCACTACGTTGCCATACTAGTGGATACCCGGCACCATCATCTGGTGGGGGGGAGCCGCCATACCCTTTTGATTTGCCACCTCCATGATGGCGTTCACGAAAAATGCCATGACTTCAACTGACCACCATACCAGCAAAGTTACTTCAGGCGCTTAGCCGACGGTGCCGCTGGACACCGGGGCCTATGCCCTACGTCGTCATCTAGTGGTTAACCGGCACCTTCCTCTGGGGGGCTAGCCGCCATACCATTTTGAATCGGCCCAACCTCGATTTTCAGATTTCGTGAAATATGCTAGGGCATCAACCAGCCACCACACCCGCAAAGTTACTTCAGGCCCTTAGCTTAGGTGTTTCTAACGTGTCTTTGATGGTCAATTATTGTTTGTACATACATGAAACACCCACCTTTCTACACCATGTACAAAACAATTCAAATGCGCCAGGGTGTAATGCTTATAGTACAGAACTTATCAAGGTATTGAACTAGCATTCACCACAGTTGTACGAAAAATGCACAATATCGCGTAATGGCCGACTCACCAATACAACGCGTCACGGTTACAGCGTTTCGAAACCACTGTTTGGGGCGTCTTGTCGGTATATATTTTACAGATGCTAATTAATTAATACATTAACATAGATATCAATGATTTCCAGTGTAAGCTGTACCAAAACGGCTAATATTTATTGAGAATCAGGAAGTGATTGTGTTTGATTTTAATAAGCAAATTTAGGTTAGTGTGAAGCGTTTTGGTACAGTTTACACTCGAATTCTTTCAGATTTATGTTAATGTATTAGTAGCTATAACATCAATGATTTTTCCTGATTTTTATTCAAGCGCTAGCGAACAATTTTACAACCAACATCCAGATTTGAGGTCTTCCAACTGTTATGCTAATGATCTTATGTCGGTCGTGGGACATATTTTGCGGGTTGAACCTTTTAAAAACACGGGTCATACGCAATAAAACTAGTTCCAACAGCTAGATCGCCTTTTCATTTACAGTGTAATCAATGTTGTTATTTCTTTCTGCTACATTTATTTTATTCCAAACGTTTCCGTATGTCATATAAAACCCTTTATTCCGCAGAAGTGCGTTTCCTTGACTTAGCCCCCTACTTCCACAGATCCCGTCAATTACATTATGCACGCGCACGATTTCCTAACGACGCACATTATCCGATTGGTCATTCGGGACAATACGTCACGGGAACTCCCGCAGAAACCGTTTCAAGCCACCCCATATTGTTGTCAACACAGATAATCAAAGTACTGAAAGTACTGAAATATGTTATCTCCACAAAAACTGATAATGATGTTTAATGGCTTATCATCAGTTAAAGTCATTTTAGGTCAGTTAACAGGGTCAAATCCAATATTACATGTGTATGGATAGAAAGTTAATCCTAAAATCAGAACAGAATATTTACAGAAAATAAATATAGTCACTATACATGGCTTCGCACTCTTTACATGTATTTTGATAATAATCAGAAACAAGTATACACATAAAGTTCGTCTTTGTTTGTATTTTGACAGATATGACACTCAATATCGGAAATATGTGTGTCACATGTCAGACAGCTCATGCGAGATCAGGGATCCGCCATTGTTGTTGTACTACATGAATCAATTTGAAAACACATGGCCTCGCACATCCGAAACTCTTCCGAGCTAACTTATACTTAGAATCTAACAATTAAAATTGATGTTCAGCATCAATCAATTATATGTTCAAATAATAAAGACATATTAACTACATATTTATGAAGACGCCTACAATGGTGATGTCTGGCACCCAGCTACATCATCAGACTATTCAAACGATTTTTTCACCGTGTATGAAAACAACAAAATTAAGATTATTGACCAAACACCGACACCATCGCACCGACGTCAATAAACCAACATTACTATCATCCTCTTTGTGCCTGGGAGAGAATGAGCATGAAAAGTAGCGGCTGGATCTAATCAACAGCACAGGAAATAATAATCCCTCAATACACCGTGATAGCATCGGTGTATCAGTTATGCTGCGTGGTTTCCGGTGGCTCGATCTGTTTAGTAGATTCATATATAAAATATAGCTGCTTTATTCATACGTACGAAATGTCTTGATTCGTATTTTTCAAAATGTATCTGAGCACAAAACTGTGAAACTATAGAGAGTAGAATATGTAGAGTTTTAGATACTGAGCAAGACAGACCAAAACGCCATAGGATAAGTTGGCACAGGGCACTATTTTCTTGGCCGTACTCGCTGTTTAGGCGTAGCACGACAATATGGCTGCCCCCCATAGACATTTGCGTGACAAAATATCTCAATGGAGATAACATATAAAAATACACAGAGCTCCCAACAAAAGCTGTCTATTCCGGTGGACTAGTGCTTCTGAATGCCAAAAGTAAGTTCAGAAAGATATGAACCATAATTTACAGATATAAAAACAATCATAGCAAAACTATCTAGCAAACACTCACACCTATGCAGCATTATTGACACTAATGGTGGACATTTTGCATTAATGATGGCGGTTAATATGGAGATGATTCTGATGTGCTGCCAAACACGACAATGTACATTTAAAATGACAAATAAGATGCATTTGTACGGATGTGCAGACTGGTCCTGTGTTCATATTGCTCGTAATGGGTCTCATTTGTCAGAAATCTGTCAGCCATCCGTGGTCGTCCTGTGCACAGATTTAACCTTTCTAGACACTGTGTGAGAAAAAACACTGCTATATACTTCCAGCCAGCATAGTTGTTACTGACAAGACTAGTGTCTGTGAAAACAGAATTTCTAGATGTGTTTTGAATCGTACGTACTGTACCTTTTTGTTTAAGTTCACATATTAATAATTATTCCAACCGCTGAACATAGGGTACTTAATTGTAACACAAGCAGTCTCTACGCTGGTTGACATTATCATTATATGTAGTTCTCGTGTTATTCATTTTCACACTGAGGTCAGGAGCCTATCTAGCTGGTAGAGATCACGTCTCCAGATAAACATTATTTGATGTTGGGATTCCAATTATCTCGGCGCTTTTTTAATTGGTGATTTAATTAATGTCAAAATATACCAAGATATGCAGGTTATAACTTATCTATAGCGATATTTGCAGCACTCGGAACCCCTCGCACAATTCCGTAAATCGAGAATAATGAATATTTGACACACAGTTTGCATAGTTGGGAGCTCCTCCGTATAGTGTGAACTACTACATCACAGAAGTCACTTTCATCTTTTTAGCCTCGCCAAAGTAGCTACCAATAAAATGAACATGCAGATGATGTACTACAACAATCTTCACAAAACTTAGCCTGCGTATGTATAACAATGATTTCTGACCTCCTTAGGAAATTGGGTTGTATATCATAAGGTCGATCACTGTCTCAAGGATTTATATATCTTTGTAAACTCGATAGGAGCCTTAGTTCTGAACATGTTTTTACCAACCTGCTCACATCTTCATCTGAAATTAAAACAAGCAGACCTTAGCTAAAAATGGACAACATTTTAACTGGCATAATGGCGATGAATAGTAGTATAAAATATAATGCAGGATAGTGCACCATAGTTAAAAAATAAAAATCCGGGGTGGGGCATGCCACCGGACTCCACACCTCACCACTCCCACCTAGCGTACTCCCGCACTTTGCGAGCTCCATTGTAGTTGCGAACAGTAACTATTGCAATCAGCTCCCGTACCGTCCGTAGCTGGCTACGGTCGGTACGGGTGTAGATTACAAGAGTTACTGTTCGCTCATAGCTCCACTTGGGCATCACCTTTAGGCAGGGTGTTGGCGACGTCCCTGATGATATGCTTCTTTAGGAGTCAGTGTCCACTTAGTCATTTACTCGTCTCCCGCCGGGCACTACCAAAAAGGCTTTTGTTGTATTACATTCAGGAGCTACTAATCAAGTACTTTTTCCAATTTTACTTCACTCATATAATATGTATAATAAAGACACATCTTTAAGTAACATCACACATACAATATATATAATGATGTTTTACACGTTTTTTATTCTCTCAACAGGGACCATACATACAATCTTCGTCCCAGATCTGAGGACAAATATTTCTGTCTTTTATCAGTGGAAAACAATCACCTATACAAGAAACAGGGCTCGGAAAGGTCCATGCTCCAAGTTTTAGAGTCTGTATAGATAAAGGAAGCGTTACTGTGAGTTTGTTTTCATTGAAGCAATGCACAGTCACTGATCTGGTCGCATGGATTCACGTTATAAGTGTATTGTACTTCCAGTAATCTTTAAGGGAATTGCTTTCCGTTGTACTTCTTTTTGGAGATATATATTGTTTATGCAGAAATGCAGAAATGCATGCTTGGTGAAGCTGATAGGGAACACGGCATCGCAATTTTTTATAAAATCAAGACGGCGGCCATGATGGCCGATTTTAAAGTCGATTTAAGCGTCTTTTCGCAATTGTAGATTCTACCTATATCCAGTAACCCCTTCAACTATAAGCAACACTACTAGAGTTGTTTTGTTTATTGAGACAAAAGTGTTTAAAACAGAACATTTCTAAGATTTTCTAAGCAGTTGACAAACACGTCTTTTCACCACCCTGACACTGCATGTTGCTTAATTGGAAATTTGATACCAAATACATGTAACGTGCAAACTATCAAGTACATGACCATACGATTGCCAACTAATCTAAGGATTTTCCGAAACCTTACCGAACTCACTGTGTGTTTTGTACATAAAGTACTGCTTACACACACACAATCAAGAAGCTGCATTTAAAGTTGCATGCCCACTCAATAGGCACAACAGGCTCTTTACAGGAATTAAATAAGTGTATAATAATTCCACCAGCTCTAAAATTACGAGTGCCCGCTATACAGATATAATCATTTAGTAATATTTATTTTACTGATAGTGACGTGCGGTGGTATCAGGCTATTTTCATATGCAAATATGGTATGCTATTTTTTAGTTATTTATAATTTTATCTTTTCAATCACCTGAAAAAATAATATTTTCGACAGATTATAAAGTATGATCATTGGACATCCAAAAAATAAATACAGAGAATAAAATAGTAATGTCCGTTACTATTTTAATAACTCACGGTTATCGTCCCTGATGTTAGTGTGGAAATTTAAGTCTAATAATGCCAATCTATACGTAGGCTAATGGTGATTGAATGTTTATTTTGCCAGAAAAAGTCTAAGATGATGTCTCTGATATAAAGAACATGTTGTGCCTTCCGAGTGGGCATGTACCTTTAAATAACAGCGAATGTCATAAATATGTTTCGCCAAATTCATCACAACCATTGAAGATATATGTTTTTATATAGCTGCATGTCTACGCCAGTTCATGATAAATATAATGGCACACATTTTACTAAATGGATATCATTCGCATTTGTATATATTATTACCATTTTATTGTGTCCATGTACTGTTCGTTTCCGATAAAGTGGCAAGGGCACGTGACGTCACGGGGTCAGCGCACTGCGTCTATTTTGGGTTTGCAGGGATGTGCCGCTTTCAGCCATTTTAGCCGGTCGAATCGACGCCTTATATAGAGCATTTTAGAGCTTGAAAATGTATGATACTAATAGGTTGGGAGATAACTTAGATTACCAACTAGCTTACTGACGAAACAGGCGGATGAAAACCACACGTATAAATCCGTCTGAAAGTATATGTTATAATGTAATGTTTAATATAGTAGAATTAAATAAAAATATATATTTTTTTACCAGTGTATGCCCATGTTGAATTGTGCCAGGCTCTTTACTGATAGTAAATGCCACTTAGTCTTTTTCCGTGTCGTCGATGGCAGAATCAGTTCAAAGCTAATTTCAATCACGTAATCAAGTTAACACCATTTTATTGCCATCCTGTTGTGTTATACTGCAAATTTGTACATGCATACTCATTCTGTGATAACCTATTTCAACACGTTATATTGTATACAATTATATATTTTCGCGGATTATATTGTATCCCTACAAAACGTGAGCTTATGTTATTTGATTGACTGTCAAACAATGCAGACCCTGCCTAGCCTGTCTAGGTGGTGCTCTTGCTGAACTTGTTCTACTGTGGTCGCAAACAATATCTCCAGTTACAACGAGATATGATGACTGGGGTCGTTCTTACCTCATTCATTCCTCGACGTGGGCTTGAATGTCAGACATCTTAATCGTGACGTTGTTCCTGGTGACGTAGGATTTCATGTTGCCCCATACAAGTTCAATGGCATTTAGGTCTGCGTGGTATGGCGGTAGTCGGAGCACCACATGACCGCACGACCTCAGCATCCCGTCGATCCGGTACCGTGGCTCTGGTTTATGAGTCTTGCAGATTGATAGTAGCTCAGGTTTCAACATAGCGTCGGTGTAGCATATGTTGTGTTTCTGCATCCATTTCTTAATGTCTGCCTTTAAGGTTGTCATTGTAGGTGTTCTATCCTCTTGCAAAGTGTGGCAAGGCGCTTTATCCATTATTACAACAGAGTCCTGGTAGGTTAGGAATCAATTTCAAATTGGCCCATTTTTCAAAATTTAAACTGTTCATTTCATTGTGATAGCCAACAGTCGACGATTTCGCTACGAACACTAAATTCCGCGTTTGGAATCAAACAATCCTTCGTTCCAGCATGCACTATGATGAGGCGGTCACCTTTGCCGATTGGAACCTGTAATTCCAGCGAGTTATGCTGCCAATATTTTGTAGTATGATGACTTGTATTGACGTATGTTTCATCCATATACACAATAGTCCTACCCTCATCGATACTTGCGGATGTGTCTTAAATAAGAAATCCTTGATTGTATGATGTCAGGTCGCTCCATCAATACCGTCCTGCTTGACTGACATTTTTCCCAGGAAAAACCGATTTCCAATAAGAGAACATTTTTACTGCTATTAAAATGTAATGCATGTTTAAATCTTTCTTGAATTTTCTTTAATGTAGGCAATTGCTTTTCCACTAGATACATGTCAATAACTACCTGCCTAAGAACACAATGATCAAAATGATCCAGTTCAACTTTGTCTTTTCTAGGTTTTCTTGTTTTTCTCTCTTCCGGTTAAGACATAGCTAACCTTCTTTCAGCATTAACACGTGATATTCGAGTAGTCATTTTGTGAACCTTGACATTGTGTTTTCTATAAACTAGATTTCTTGATTCATACTCCGACAGACATATACAGCACATTTAGCTTTGTTGCCAAGCGCAACTTTGGGCAAATCTCGTAATTTGCAAAAATCCAAAATGGCCACTATACCTGCTTGTCATACAATGATGTATAATATGTTTTTTTTTATATGTTTTCGTGTACGTAGAGTCATTTTCTGTAATACATTGGTTAATTGAATATCATGTAATTTTAGGGTCAAATTGTACATTTTTTATGCAAAATAATGGGAATTTCTAGAACACAACAGTAATTTCAATGACAACTGTTTATTGCAAACATAGTTATGAATCATGACAATCATATTTATTTGCAACTACAATTACTCTATGAAGTAATTATGTAAATACTAATGCAATCAGTGATACAAGCAACATGAGAATACCACTATATTTGACAGAACATGTTCCAGTTCCAAATATACGAAACTTTATGAATTATTCTGGAATGAAATGATTTTTGTCAACGGTTCCAATCTGTAAACACATCTTTACTATATGACAATATATTTGCAATAGTAATCAGATAAGATAAAGAAAATGGCAGTGGCGTAGCCAGGCATACGCACGTACGCACGTGCGTACGAGAAAAAATAAAAACAAAAAGGCTTATTTTTCGAAATATGCAATAAAATCTTGGGGGTGGTGGGGGGGGGGATTGCTATTGAGTCTGGAACAGAACGCATTTTGTATCAAACGTACATGTCGATTACAAACAAATGGTGCCGTAAATAATGCAGGAAAACGCGTTAGATAGGATCTCCGTTTTTTGAAAATCCGGGGGGGGGGGGGCATTCCCCCGGACCCTCCTAGCACTCTCCCTCACTTCGCTAGGTCGACGAGTGAGCCGTGCTCACCCAATGTTCTACCATTTGATATGTGTGCGTATCAGAAATGTGTCCCTGGCTACGCCCCTGAATGGTATACATTAATATGTATAATATGTATAATACAATGTATACCATTAAACTTAATGCATGTATATGCGTACACAATACTTTGAAAACTTGTATTTACTCCCATTCATCAATCAGACACTCAATGTCAGGTACACCATAGTGAGCATCATTACAAATGTTGCCCTCCTCCCAAACACATTCCTCAAAATCATCTGCAACACCATCTGCCTCAACAACTATCTCAACACCCCCTGTCGTATCACCGGCCGTGTTTCCAATGCTAGCTTCCCTCTTAGTGTGCGGATTGCAGCAACCATTCTCATCAGAACAGTTGCAGTATACTGTGCATTACACATATTCTTTATGACACCCACAAGCCTCGTTGATGCACATCTTTCATTGTGCTTAGCACTGACAATCAAGTACATCATTCTACTGTGGTGGAGCGGGTTCACCTTGATGAATGACAACATGACCTGTAGCTGGGCGCGACGCATGTGCATGGGCGGATTGTCGGATGTTGGCGGCAGCAACTTCACCTTAGGACTTTTCTTCTTTCTTGCAAAAAGTTTGAAGCGGACATCTTCCGTTGAAATTCCCGGTAGCAAACCATACAGAGCACTGACGAAAACCCTCACCGTATCCATCAGATCGTCGGCGGTGGCACTAACTTCGCCTAAAACATCAATCAAGTCTGAAAAAAGTCTGCACTAAGCAACACATCCAGTGCTTTGGTCTTGCCATTTCCATATGGTATGATGTAGTGTCCCACCCAGGCAGTAATTCCAAATATTTGGGACATAGCTCAGTACAAGTGGCATTAATATGAATGTCCCGTCCCATTTGTCTAGCTGTACCCTGCATTGTAGCTTCTCTCGATAAACCCAATAAAGCAGTAGGACAAACACACCTGTGTCATTGCTATGTATGCGAATAACATTTTGCCAGAGTTTGCAGCTTCAGTGACACCAGATATCATGGTGCTTTCTGCATCAGCATGGCCAAACACACCGTCGTCCAGAGTCTCCATGGCTATCTTCTCTCCTAGGAAAGATTTCACAATCGCCCGTCCCTTCTGGTTATTATTGTTCTTGCGAAATTAAAACTATTTTGGGCAGAGGACTGGTGATAGAGAGATCGTAGTTGATGAGTTCTTCGCCAGCTCGCCACATTATCTCATGCGACGGTGGTGCAGCACACAGTTAATAGTGGAACAGTGGCCAAGTTCCAACTGCCTCGGTTTACAAATCAACAGAAGACGTAGAAAAATGTTTTCAAGGTCAATGACTGGCACTATCTTTTTGCTTTTGTCTTGCCTGTTTTTTTAGAATACTCATCGTGTTAATGGGACTTCTGATAGGGTCATATAATCCGCGTGGGAGACTGCTGATGTATTTGCTCTCCAATGCTTGTAGCATAGCGACATAATCCGTCACATTCACGTCAACAGTGTCAACATGGCATGCGACAGGATTGTACATAATAGGACGATGGACTTCCAGTGGATGAGGATATTTCTCCACCTCTGCTTCAACAAGAGCTCTGTCATCTGCACCCAATGCATTTGTATACAGCGATGCTTCATCTCACCCTTGTGCTTTATTCGTGTGGAATGATCTCATGGGTTGCCATAATATATACGGTCAACATTGTCAGACCCATGTATGTTAATGGAGACGGCGTTGATACATTATCTATCAAGTTCAGGAGAAAAAGTCATACCCTTGAGACACCATTTTCCTATCTTGATAGCGGTCTGTTCTCCAGATTATTCAGCTGAGACCCGGTTCCAGTATCCCTCGTGGTGTCTACACACAAACGCACCGGATACAAAGTCTTATAAGCATATTTTGCGAGGCCCTCATTGCTTTCACACATGACTTACCGTTATATTTACCTGTCAGGCCACGGTATGCAGCAGCAACATACGTTTCAAAAGCTGAGCCCTTCATTAACTTTGCAATACAACTGCTGAATCACAGTATAATATCCATTCCTCCGGGATGAATGACTACATTCTGGAACTGCATTGGCTGATACCAGCATATTTCTTTGGTCACAGATAATAGCTGCATGTCCATGCTCAGATGAACGTATTTCATCTCCATATCCACCAGTGACTACTGCATGTACGTATGTGTTATGAGTATAGTATCTGTGTGAGAGGGTGATATACTCAAACATGTAGGAGCTCGCACCTGTGAGTACACTGCCACCTCTGGCTAGTTTGTTGTTGAAACCATTCTACTCTATAGTTTCTGGACCCAGACTGAGACTGCAAAGCCACATGACATCTTTTTCCTGGCAGGCAGCTACCTCATTGTATCTATTCCCGCTAGTTTTGTTAGTGGCAACAACAGGGATGTTCTTTTTCGGACCAGTGTAGTGTATACGAGGATTTGATTGAGTTTTGATCTCAGATTTAGTCTGCGTGGATATAAGACGAGGGATCATAACACTACAGATACATGACTGACTGCTGGCAGCGTCAATGATTCCTGTTGTCTGTCTCTGGAATTCGATTGTTTCATGGACTGTGAAATTACTGGCGCAGTCGTTGAAATCAATGTACACGTTCAATGAAACCGCACATCAGTATATGACAATTAGTTTTATAGCAAACAAATTAAAATCGCGACTGGCGGCCACCTTGGATTGCAAGAGTTGCCCAAAGTTTCCATTTGGGCAACAAAGCGAAATTTGTTCTACGGAACCATATAAAGATGAAACAACAATACAAGTTTATAGAAAACAGAATGTCTATGTTCACTATGGACCACATATGAGTGCCTAGTACTCGACAATGACACCGTCCTACGTGAAACATTAACCATCTGGGCTACACGTTCGACCGGCTGTATGAGTGGACACAACAAAACATTCGCATTTCATTCTGTTTCACAAAACGCTAAAACATTTTACACAATATGTCGACTATCAGTAGAAAGCTTTTTATGTCGCAATACGTGTATATCAGACATGCTACACAGTGTAATGGTCGAACTTCTCTATACCCATGATACCCGTACAATGTATAGCCTACCTGTGACGAGTAAATCAATTATCTCGGTTACATGCATACATATATGACGGCATGAAAAATGTAATGAACGTGGATCGAATAAAAAGACAAAGTAAGAATTCCAGAAAACAAAATGTCTCGTCCTCAAATGAAACCTTGAAGAAATGGGTGGTGGCGGGGCGGGGGTATTGTTCATGGTTCACAGATTATATTTTGTAACACACTATTTACTTTTCTCTCTACTTTTTCACGAATATGAACATATTGTAATTCACACAGTAATGGGATTATTTAAAGTAAGCTTTCGAAAATCTCAAAATATAATAATATGTCAACGAGTTAAATTTATTAGATATATTTACATGTATTTAAGCACAGGGACAACACAATAGGTTTTGGAGGGTGTAATGAGGGACACAATGAGATAACAAAAATTAACCAGTGCAGGGTTCGAACCCGCAAAGTCCCTCACCTCAGCAAAAGAAGTATTTTATAAATATTAATAGGCTATGCCCACTACGCTATATAGGGAACATTACCTGTCGACATGTAATTCCGAATGAGTGATATAGTGTATACTGTTATGTCGTTATTTTAGGGTTTGCTTAATTTATTGCTACATTGTTTGAACCAAGATTTTTTTGCCATCTATAGACCACATACAACAAAACTGGGGTTGGTTCCATTTTTTTTAATAAGCCATATGGCCGCCATCTTGAAATTCAAAATGGCCACCATTGACATTTATATTTCGAGGTCAAAGTCATTATGTGTGGTGTTTTTGCAGCGGAAAACACATTATTATGGACAAGAAATCTTGGCTGAATGATGTCAATACATTTTGAGATACCAGCCATTTTGGTTTTCAAAATGGCCGCCATTTAAAAATTGGTCATCCAGTATTTATTTTACATTTTTGAATGTTGTGGTAAGATTTTGTATTTTTCTTCTGGTTATACTCGTAATTCTTTGAACACAGTCAGGCGAGATTATTTCTAACTGGTAATGTGCTACGAGTAATCTTTATCTTCAAAATGGCCACCGCAACTAAGTGTGTTATGTATTCATATTTAACGTCAACTTGAAATGTGGTGTTTTTAATTATTATTTATTATGGATAAAAAATATTGGCATAATTATTTCAATATATTTTAAAATGGTGGCCATATTATTTTTAAAATGGCCGCCATTTAAACTTGACAATCTAATAATTATTATACATGTTTAATGCAGTGGTGATATTTTGTATGTTTCTTCTGCTTGTACTCATACTACAATGAACACAATCTGTTATTATTGCTTACTAGTACTGTGGTACCAGACACCATTATCTTCAAAATGGCCACCGGAAATAAGTGTGACACATACAGTGCCACTTCAAGGACTTACATCTATTACGTATTTCTGTGGCTTACAGTTATTTCTTCAAATGATACCTTAGTCAGCACATGTGTTTTCCTTTAAAACAAGAAGAAAATATGGCAATAAAGTGTATAGTATGGTATTGTATATTGCATTGCTAAAAAGGTAAATACACATCTTCTCCATTGCTTTATGAGAAAGCGTCTGTTACGGCGATATGGTGCACCATCTGCAGCCTGTAAGAAATGACATTGCGCTAGCAGACTTCAACTGGTCTCAAAAGTTTGCTGTCTTTATGGAGTCCAACTTGGTCGCCAATGTTCAGCTCTTTTAATTTTAAAGCTACTACGCTTTTATCATAGCGTTTCTGGCTCTGGTGATGTTGCTGACTAGATCTGATCTTGTCACAAACCGAAACATGTATTGGAAATTTTTTACGAAACTGTGTTTCAACTGTTCGGTCAGCTAACCCACTGGACCTTGGCTACATAGAGTACGTGACATTAAGGAAATCCCATTATTTTGCAAAAGCAGCACATTTCTGGTACCAAATGACAATTTCGGATTTCATGCTGCGTTACCTGCAATTACTTTTCATTCCATGTGGAAATGTTTGGCATTTCAGTTTCTATCTTCAATTGAACATCTTCCTACCATTTTACCAGAACATAATACCGAGATGGCCATTGTGCACGGCTTGCAACCCTTAGGACTCAAGAGGAGTCAGATTATGTGTTTAGATCCTTTCAGTTTATCTCTGTAATCCCATAACGCCACTTTCTTCTGTGGACATTGTGTTCTGAAATTGAGTTCTACATGTACCTGTGAATGCATACCCTTAATAAAGTTTTAATATACGTATGTTATATATATACTGACTCGTGGGATAGCGTATCAGTAACTAGTATGTTTTTGTCAGAAACGTGTTTCATTGCCAGGCCATATTGGTTTAGCAGCGGTAAACTATCATGCATTCTGTGACGACATGGATAGAGTATATATTTAATGTATATGAAAGGCACGTGTTCTTACTTCACTTGAACAGTCAGTCCGTACACATACGAACCCGTTTCCGTCCAAATAACATACCTCATTATTCATGTTCAATCAGAACTTATTAGTTTTATGCGAGAATCAATTATTTGGAAGCATTAGCCATTGGCTTGCCTTTGTGGCACACCATACTGCAGTGTCTCTGGCTTTGTCACGTCATAATATGACAAGTTCAACAAGTGAAACGCAATCTGGACCATCAAGACACTGAACACTTTTATATTGACACAGGAGATGTGATCTCTTAATATATTACCATATGGTAATCGTAAATCATGATAATGATACTTCCTTTTGAACGTGGCCATTTTTCTACAGTTTCCTACATACAATTTCTGTATTATGTATAGAGAGTGTGTTATGACAATCAATCTGACATTTTACTCACGTCGTCTACACATACTGAACATGTGCACATGGCGTTTAAATGCCGAATAGTTATTTACTCACACAAATACTGCCTTTTCGACAGTTATTCTACACTTTTCTGCATACAAGTTTGTATAGGGTATATAGTGTATGCAAGCAACTCCTTTGACCGAATGTTGAGTGTGATTGTGCCAGCACTGCCTTTCAGGAACACCAACTAGACTCTAATGCAGATGGTAAAGAAACTGCTTGAAAGCACTATCCATAATTAAGAACATTCCTGCATACACACAATGGCCATTTTGAAATCTAACATGTCTGTCATAAACAGTGACTTGAAATTGACTTCAGTCATATATACATGTAATTTACTTTCAATAATGATTATAGTCGGGGAAAAAATCAGTCCAAATGGTTATATCAGAATTATATGATTTTCACGGCAAGCCATTTTGGAAATTAGAATAATATGAAAAACTCATCTTGTTCCAAGAACTTTCCAAAACAGTCAACACAACCTATACACTTTACTAAAAACAAGTACGCAGTGAAGACATAAGAAATATTGTTTACATAGAGGCCATTTTGAAAACAAAATGTCCGCCATACCAGTTATCAGGAAAATTGACTAATTAACATTATTATACTTTGTATATCAAACGTATATCAAACGCGAAATGCCAGTTTGATATCAGGGGCGATAACCGTGGTTCCTTAAAATGATAACGGAAGCAACTATTTATTCCATTTATTTATTATTTGATGTATTTGATGTGCAATATCGTACTATATGATATGTCGATAACAATATTTATTCAGCATTTAGTTGATATAAATAATTTAAAAATACTGCATCTCTTGCATATGGAACTAGCTTGATACCACCGCGAGTCTCTATGAGTACATTACATATTACTAAATAATTATATCTGTGTAGCTGGCACTCGTAATTTTTAAAAGTGGTGGACTAGTTGCAATTATACACTTATTTAAGTTACATAAAGAAAAGTGTGTACCTACTAGATGGGACCCCAGATTTAACAATAATTAAATCTATATTTTAATTAGTCAAGATCCGGAGCAGAATGGGTGCATGTTATTGGAAATTTGGTCCCACAACATCCATAAGAAAATGAAAGTAGCAGAGAATAGCAAAATGTGTGGTAACAGGCTAGTTTTGTAGGGAAAATCAATGGTGGTAGCCCACCTTAGTCTGATCCCGGACGGTTATTGGTTTGCATCAGTAACGGGCCAGTTTGACAGTCAACCTGTGAAAGTTACCATATGTGTAACTTACTATAACAATGTGATTGTTTTCAATTACGTACATATGTAATTTAATTATGAGGATACATATATTTTTAAAACACATTAGTAAGTCAAACACCATACATACAGATGCAATTTAGATAATATAGGTTAGAGAATAACAAATGGTGCGAAATCGTCAAGACGGTAAAAGTAGTCCGGTATGAACAAAATCATGTGGGTGTTTTGAGGTCACTGACACAGTTTGCTTGCAAATCTTGATCCATTACTACCCAGTTTCACTTGAGGAACATGATGGTCATGTGATGTAAACAGAGTTTACGTGGCCAAAAAAGATATGTAAACAATATTGGGGAACATGACGAGGTTGGATATTCTTATACTCTTAGGAGTAAGTGAAGCTATTGTTTAATTCATGCAGAACCAGTACTGACCGGCTGCAGGTCATATACAAGTAGGTACCACAACATCCATACGAATAGTGAAGGTAGGAGAGACTGACCTTATTGGATGGGATTCGGTTAAAGTGTATAGTAAAACTATTTGGTGTCTTCTAACCTATACAGTGATAATTTGTAGGTGAAATCTTACATCAACACCGGCATTGGAGGTGTGCCTCAAACAGCCAATCACATCTCGTACTATTATTTATTAGTCGGAGGATTCCTGACATTGACAGCAGTGCCATCTGGCGTCATAATGAGGCACTACTAACCAATATATTGCTTGGATCATTCTGCTTGTGGCTTGATGCTTTCTGCTTGCGGGTTTCCGCTTTCGGACTGTGGCGTGATGCTTACTTCCTGCGGCTTTGTCCTTACTGCTTTCGGCCTTATTCAAAGTGCTAAGTGCTTGTTCCTACTTTATTTTGCCAATGCAGTAGTATATAGGGAGTCAAAATGATACCATCTACGGTGATATCATTTATAACTCTCTATTCTACCCCCACCACCCCCGAAAAATCAACAATTGGTTAACGAGGAAATTGTCTCCCAACAGCAAATTTTTGAGAAAAGTCGAAATCATTTCAATGCGTCCGCGCGCGATAGTTTATATTCCAACACCCCATTTTTCTCCTCCAATATAGCTAATTGATTTCGTAGATCAGCAACTAATTCTACCAGCTCTAGTCTACCACGTTCACCTTTAGCCACATGGCAGCGTAGTTGCTTATGTCTACAAAGAGTTTGGGCATCTGGGGCATTGAAATTGCGGGGGGACACAATGAATTTTTCTACGTATTTTTCTACGTCTCGCTAGATGCCTTCGTAGATAGTCTTTACGCGTAAACGTCTTACAACAAGTCTCACACTCCATTATATATGTATATGTATATGTTTATATTCAATTGGACGTGAAAAAAACATAATGTTTTCACGACCAATTGAACAGATAAATTTCATAGGTTATACAATAGTATATTACAGAAAATATGATAACGCCAGAAACTAGAGCAGAAGTCGAAAGTTTGAGAAGAGAAGCCGAATCTCTAGGGATTACTTATAGTGAACGGTTGAGAGTTAGGGGGTTGACAAAGCTGATAAACGCCACAAAGAATGAGGCGTTTATGAAGCGATTTACCCGCGCCCACAAACTCGCTCCGTATCTAACAACAAATTTTTATTTGAGATATTCATATTCTTACAAGCTAGAACATATGGAGGAAACTAAAAATGGAAAACCTATAACTCTAATATTTCACAAAAATCTCAGTAGCGAACCACTATCATCAATGAAAACCGTTAAAAAATGGCTGTCAGATAAGGAGCAAACACGAATAATGTCCGATAAAATAGACAGACCGAATACAAAGTGGAAGTTTGTAAGATGGGTAGAGGTTTTCGTAAAGCTAATACAGGGCAGTAGGGGAATAGATTTGGGACTACAATCCAAAGAAGCAGCAGGAGGAGAACTTCCAGAATGGTTGAAGAATAAAAAAGGTATGTATTCTTTAGATAAGTATAATGACGACATTTGTCTGTTCAGATGTTTAACCATGCATATGACAGATAAAAGACCCGACAGATGTACGGGCAAAGCGAGAGAATTTAGTAAGCAATATTTCGGTAGTAATATGATTTCACCAATTCCTTTTTCAGACCTGGAAAAGGTTGAAGAGTTTTTTTAAATCGGTATAGAAGTATATCAACTGACCGAATGTGACGTATGGTGGTTGGAAAAGGTACCAGCACACTACAAGGAAATAGGTAATAAACCAATGACAATAGGACTGTTTAATAATCACGCATTTCTGATATAAAAAACTTAAAAACCTATCTAAAATTTACGCCTGCGATAATTGCAAACAGAAATTCACGAAAGCGAGTAATATGAAGAGACACGGACCAAAATGTATGAAAGGTGAGACAAAAGCAATATGTGATGGTAATTATTTAGAGCGCCCGCGTTCGTCGTTCGAGAAAGCGTTTTACCCAAAAATTTCTAACAGTTATGGGGCCATCGATTGGATGCACTCTGTGGAAAAGCGGGAGGGAATTCACATTCACCACGAACAGTGCGGACATGGGGCTGAAAGATGGATTTTAGGAGCTCCAGTAGATGGATACTGCCAATAAAACAGTACCGTATATCAATATCACGGCTGTTACTGGCACGGGTGCGAGATTCATGCAAGGCATAGAAAAAAAGAACGCGCATCCACTATGAGAAGAGATACATTTATTAGAAGAAGCAAAGAATTCAGCCTAGTAGTTATGTGGGAATGCAAATTCCAAAGAACGGGTAAAGACATAACGATCGGTTGCGACACTACTATTTATCCATATCAGATAGTATATGATTTTGAGGCGTATCTCAACCCAGAATTTAAAACGCTAGGCAATAGTTTAGAGTACGAAGCTGAGCACGTTCCGGTAAGTGTTAGTATAGGAGATAATTTCTCAGGAACAGTAACTCATATTTGTGATAAAGATCCTGCAAAACTTATAGAAAAATTCGTAGAAGATTTGAAAGTCAGGGGAAAAGCTATAAGAGAAGAAGTGTGGTTAAGATATGGGTTTAATACAGAACATTTACATAAAAAGCGGGTTTCTCAGATCGAACAGTGGATAGAGCAAGTGCCGGTTATAGGTTTTAACAGCAGTAAGTACGATATAAACTTAATAAAGAAATATTTAGTAGGCGAATTGGCATCAACAACAAAGAAAGTAATGGTCGGAAAATGGGCAAACGCGACAATATTTCTATTTACTCCGGAGTTTAGATTTCTTGATGTAATACTTTACCTAGGACCGGGTGTAAGTTACGATAGTTGGATAAAAGCCTACGACTGCAAAGGACAGACATTTTTCTTTCCTTACGAGTGGTTCGATTCTCCAGACAAACTTGATTACCCAGGACTGCCTGATATAGAGAATTGGTATTCCAAACTATCGGGGAAAATGTTACTAGATGAAACAGAATTAAGTAAATGTCGTAGAATTTTCTAAGAAAAGAATATGAAAACATTCAGAGATTGGTTGAAATATTATAACGATTTAGATGTAGCACCGTTCCTAGAAGCGGTGGAAAAAATGTGTGAATTTTATAAACACAGAGGTGTGGATATTTTCAAAGATGCGGTAACACTACCGGGTGTGGCTATACAATATTTATTGAGAGGAACCATTAAAGAACAAAAATCTATAAAGGTGGTTATACCGGAGGGGGCTCTATATGCACCAAAAGAAGAAACATACGAAATGATGAAAGACGCTCTAGTCGGGGGTCCATCAATCGTATTTACACGCTATGCAGAAGCCGGTGTTTCAAATATTAGATCTAATTCCACAGGAATTAACAAACCTTGCAAGGCTATTTTGGGGTATGATGCAAACGCGTTATATTTATCTACGTTAAATAAAGATATGCCGTGTGGGAGAGAAACTATACACCATATAGATACCCCACATAATCCGAAATTTATTAAAAAGTTTTGTAAAAGAGTTTTATCTGGAGACTGGTTTGGGTTTGCGGAGGTGGATATAGAAGTTCCACACAACTTAAAAGATAAGTTTTCTGAAATGTCCCCACTTTTTATAAACAGAGAAGTAGATGTTGATGAGGTTCCAGAACACATGATAAAATATTTTGAAGATACTGGAAGAACTAGAGGAAATGGAAGAAAATTGGTGGGATCTATGTCGGCCACCAAAGTACTGCTGTACGCGCCACTATTGAAATGGTATTTAAAACACGGCCTAGAAATAACGGGAGTTCATCGTGTTATAGATTATATTAGTGGAAAACCCTTCGAATGGTTCGCAAAAGAAGTTACAGCAGCAAGACGAACAGGCGATGTAGAACCAAATAAGAAACCAGTAGCGGATATAATGAAATTATTAGGCAATTCGTGTTGTGGAAAAATGATAGAGGCAAAAGAGAGACATTTAAATACGACATATACACAAGACGAAACCTGTGTTGACAAAGCGTTAAGATCTGCATTCTTTGACGATTTGTAAGAGATAGGAGATGCGTACGAAATATCTTCCCGAAAACCCCGGTGTGCAGTAAAGAGCCCCTTCCACTGTGGAATAGGGTTTATCAACTAGCTAAATTGAGAATGTTGGAATTTTACTACGAATTTCTCGACAAATACGTAAAAAGAGAAGACTTTGAATTAATACAGATGGACACGGATAGTATGTATATAGGAGTTAGTGGGAAAACGATATACAATTATTAAAAACTCTGCGAAAGGAATGTCCAAGAGAACTAACAATTTAAATTGGGATAGATATAAACGAGTACTAATCGAAACTACAGAAGATGGAAAACACATTATAGATGTAGCACAAAATAGAGGATTTAAAATGAAAGACGGCGTTATGAAAACTTACTGTCAACAAAAATTAGGACTCTCGGCGTACTACGATAAAAGACGCGTGTTACCAGACGGAATACATACAGAACCTCTATTGATTTAAGCAATCGGGGGCAGCTGGGTGCCAGAAGGTACCATAAGAAGTTCTTCGCGAACAAAACCGCGAGATGGACCATCAGCCAAATAGTAGAGCACGGGCTCATCGGGTTTGGTAATAGAGCGATCCAGATGATATACATTCAGAGACCACACGGGATCAGTCGCGCGGCGGCTGCCACCTTCGAGCTCTCCCGGTTGATAGAGGTACCGGACGTCAACATCTGGTGGAAGTGCAATCGGCGATTGCTGCTCCTCTAAACCAACGGGTCGTCCGCGCGAGACGGCAGAGGGCTTGCTCGTCACCTTTTTAGACTTGATGGCATCTACAGGCTTCTTACCTATCAATCTGGTCACCTCTCCGTTCAGTGCGGAGACCACGGCGGGCAGCCTGGCCACCCACTAGGTCGATCGCGAATGAGGGTCTACAAGTTCTTTGGCATATTGGTGTCCGAACAACCTCTCAGCCAGGGTTCGATTGAACTGCTCCACGATCCCCTGGTCCCGGTGGATGTTGACGCGGCCGCGTCTGATAGAAACTTTGTGCTTAGACAATAGATGAGAGACCGCGCCCATGAACTCGCGGCCGGGATCGACCTGGAGAAGATTCGGCCATTTGAGAGGACTCCTCTTATATATTCGGGAAAGAGCCTCGGCCACCTCCTTAGACTCTTTAGTGGCCAACGGCTCAGCCCCTTTATAACGACTCGCTACGTCAACGACTGTCAGTGCGTACTTGTACGTCTTGCGACCGACACGATCGTGAGGGAGAAACAGGAGATCCGCTTGGTGAACTTGGTTCGGCACCGGCACTTCGAATTTCGGGCGCGGAATATTGTGAGGCGCGGGTACATAGATCTGCCAGATGGCCTGCTTCTTGAGCCATTCCTTGACTGCGTTTTCTGAAACCTTGGTGGCCGCCGCGAGGTTCTTGATGGCCGCGAGTCCCTTCCAGTAGCCACGTGGGCTATAGTATGTATTAGCTAGCTTGCGCGTTAGTTTGGTATCAAGTTTACGCGTGTTCATCGTATGCGAAGTATTCTAATATATCGGACAATCTCCAACATGCCCTCGCCAGTTCGTCCGGTAACTGCGTCGTTAATAACAAACCTTTGTTGGAAGTACAATTCCAATCGCGATTGGTTTTGGAGGTTAAGTTCTGAAGGAACTCGGAGGAATATAATTCACCCCTTGGGGAATCTAACATCCGCTTTGCGAAAAGGGTGGCCGCTTTTTCGTCCTCGCTCCACGTCTCGAGAGAATCTCGGGCCAGACGAATCATACTCTTTGCACCAGCTATGCGATGTTTTTGGGCAGTGTAGCCTACATCGATCATAGCGTAATAAAGTTCGTCAACTAACATCGTTATATATATATATATATATATATATATATATATATATATATATTTAAAAATGTTTTTTAAAATAATTATTAATTTTGTAAAAATTATTAATTAATTTGTTGAATATAGTAGCCGACGAGACCCACCACACCCATTCCCGCGACGATGAACGCGATCTCGCGGTCTTTTTGGGCCTCTGACGGTACATAGAAATCTGAAAGTTGGGGCTCGCGATCCAGCGGCGCGAGACTTCTCTGCGGATATGCCAGCGTGTACTCGCGGTTGGCTTCTTCAACGTTCTGGAAAGTTTGCGCGGCGTGATTCTCACGGCGAAGCTCTTCGTTGACCCAGTCCAGATGGGCGGTTCGTTTTTTCGACGACGCTTCCTTTGCGCTATTGAGTTGTTCTACAGCTAAATCGTGACGCTTGTGCTCCTCATCCACGTTCGAGCTTCTCATTTTCGAGAATATAAAGTTGCTACCGCTGAACGCCAATGCGTTTACAAGTGCACCACCTATCATTATTCCGATCGAAGCCATTTATTTCCATATATTAGCAGGTAGAATTCCAACTTTAATTAGATAATCTCGGGTTCAAACGGCGGCCGCTACATCTAAGGTCGCAAGCCCTGCGTCTCTCACAGTAAAGTCCAATTTGGGAGTGGACCCTCCTAGGGCCATCTTTGATAGTCGAGCATACCCAATACTGAAACCCGATATCACCACGGCGTGATAAAGCGCATTCACTATCATTTTACCATCTTGTTCAGCCATTATTGCATATAAAAGGGATCGCGATCAATGTTTAAATGGGGTGCATCCAATTTCAACATTGTTGATGATTGGTGTTTCGTAACTTTTTTAGGAACAGTGGCTGGTTGTTTTTTCGATAAGGATTTCCACACACACAGGGTGCCCACAACTCTCAGACCACCAACAACCCACGGGATCCAATCAGTTGGAGCAATCGGTGTTGAATGCGCTTCCAATTCGTGAATAGGGGGTGTTGTTGCACTCGGGATTGAAGTTGAACCTGATTGCAGATGTTTTGCTGTCTCCGTCCCCAATCTCGATTGGAGTTTGGCCTCCCGAAGCTCGGCGAGTATTTTATCTTGTTTAACTTTTCGGGTGGCAGCCGCCGACCGCCCAGCTGCCTGTCTGTTTGGGTTTTTATGTCGTGCAACCCCCAACTCCAACTCCAACGGCGGTTGGTATTGGGTTGTAGGATCAATCGGACCCGATTGGGTTGAGGGAAATGCTGCAATCGGGTTCGAAATTGGAGTTGGAGCAATCCCAACGCCGTTGGCGGTGCAATCGGGGATTGCTGTTCCGTCACTCTCGCGGGTGTGTCTTGTGTCATCATTTATAATATTAGAGCTTATAGTTCGTGGGCATATATGTCCAAATTGACAGTGTTTACCCGTGGTCAACGCGGTTATCAGTGGAGCTAAGTACATTCCAAACTTGTGATAAATTGAGCAGCAGGCTGTTCTAAGAGTGTGTCCAATAAAAGGGTCAGTCTCTAGATCGTGAATCAACCCCGCGGTGTTTGGTATAGGGAGAAGTATACTAACGGCGGTTGCGTACAAATGAATAGGCGCTGATCCGAGAGTTTTTGTCATCTCCGCACCCAATTTGGATTCGTATCGCGCATACAATTTATCAATCTCCGCATCTGACATCTTATCCACCTGACAAACTGAGAGACGCCTACCGAGATAATGCTCCGATTGTCCCCCAGCAACCAGCGCAGCTAGCCGCTCGCGTCGCGCCGCGTTTTCATTTTCATTCGTATCGGCCCCAATCGCGATTGTCAACCCCGATTGCTCTGTCGGAGTTGATGTTTCATTATCTTTCAGGAAAGATACCGTGTCGGCAGTCGGAGTTGAGGTTTCTATTAGCTGATCGAGAAGTTCGTCGCAGTTCATTATTGCTAATTTTCTTAAAATTATTCTAACAAGTCTCATAAGTCTAACATATTGCCAAGCGCACCACCCGATACTTACGATCAACGTTATGCTAGCAACAAAGCTCGCAGCGGAGCACCAAATTGTTAACATTGTTAACCATTGTTCAGCATTTGTTCAACATTTGTTAAGCATTTCTTCAGCATTTGTTCAGCAATTGTTAATTAATTTAAAAAAAATAATTGTTACTAATTGATAACTTTATTAGCAGTTGGTTGATCAGTCTTTAGCAGAAGCTTGGTGTGCTTAGTTTCCGAAAGCATATGTCGAACTTCCAGGCGCTCCTCGCGGGTTGGGATAACGTCATTCTCTCGAAGACAGTCATCGAATGAGTCTCGGTCCTTGCAGTGAAAGAGGGCGACCCATTTCGTTTGCTCGCGCAGATCCTTGAGGACGGCGTTATACTTTTGAGTGGAGATCCATACGCTTTGCCTCGCATGGCGGCCAGAAAATGCGAGCTCGGAGAGCATGTCCTTCTTTTTGGTCATCGCCGCCTTGGCCGAGCAATCGTCAATCACATATAGGGTGGGCTCACCCTGGAATCTTTGGTATAAACCACGCAACCAATCGTGAAGCCTATCACCGGGGTCAATAACGTATACCTCAGGGTCGGTCCATGTCCGCGGGCGCCGCTGATAAGTATCGTTATGCCGCACAGTGGGACATAAGATCACAATGTGACGAAAGGCATCGCGGTAGGACCCCTCGAGTAAGTCGAGGATGAAAACCGTTTTTCCACATCCTGTCTGCCCACATATTATGGCAGAGTGGGCATTTCCAATCGTGAATTGGTATTGATTGCTAATTTTTTCAAAATTAATTAAATCAGTAGATCGCTGATACGCATCGGCCATCTTCGATGTTCGGTTGTGCGTCTGTAATTATATATAAGTACACGTTCAATGCGCCATTTCCATCCGCCTCTTTGGTCATCTGGATCGTCACACCCTCGCTAGCGTTCTCAACTTGACGTCCGCTACCGTGCATTTGGTCGTCGTCGCTGGCTCGCATGTCTAGCCATAACGCGTATTTGGTAGTCAGGAACTCCGCGAGGGAGACGGCCGATAGCTGCAGGTCTTTGGCAACCGCCGCAACCTCCGGGGAGCGTTTAGAGCCGGCAGCAAACTGCTTTCTAGCTTCGTCCCACTGCTGGTGCGCGCGAAGGCCCGCGATGTAAAGTTGATTGGGTACTCCCTCGATCGTCACCTCTACCTTCGTGATTTTGGGGTTATAGAATTTGTCGGTTTTTCTAGCCCCGAACGCGAACCGAGCATCCTCGAACAACATCAGTATACCTTTCATCGAGCGGGCGGGTACGTTGACATTAATATTCCACAATGTGTCGCCTTTGTCTTTCGTCATCTTGCGGTGGCGAAGAACTCGGTCGTAAAGTATGGCAACGCGCCCGGCGTACTGGGTTCTGATCAATCGCGCGAGTTCGGGCATCATGACCATGTGGTACTCCAGCGAAACATTATCGATCGTATACGTCGATAACACGTCGGTGGCTATGAGAACACGGCCGTAGTCGTTGAAAGTTAGTTCGTATTCTAGGCGGTCCGACAAAGCACTCTGATAGTATGGCATGTGACTCTCCAGCAACTCAAAGTCGAGCGGGATGTAGAAGCGGTTGCCGTAAGCGGCCGCGATCGCGTTGTCGCTCGCGTTGTCGCTCGCGTTGTTATCTGCCTTGTTATCAGCCCCGATTCTAAGTTTGGTTACGTTCTTATTTTTGCTGGTGTCAATACCCTGATAGACAGCGTTTTCGCGCTCTTGCGCCGTCTTCCACAGGTCCTGGTAGCAATGGTAGACGTCGCTGTCGTCGATCGACATCACCTCATTACCAGAAATCTTTATCATGGTCTTCTTGACTATGGCGCGACCCAGGTTCTGAACGACGGTTCGGTCCGCGTCCGTCGACGTTAGCGAAATAGTGAAAGCGAGGCGAACAGTACCCGGCACAATGACGTCGTGAATTCCGAGGTTGGGGAAGCGGACTAAGAGCTACTGGTTCTGGTCGATCGTCGATGGGTTGTTCGCAATAACGACACTCTGTCTCACGCCTTTTGTCCCGAGGGGCTCACGCAGTCTGCGGTATGGATTGAGTTTGCGACCGTATTGACTCGAAGACATAATTTAGTGAAACTATTAAACCCGTATGGTTTTGTCTTTAATACATAATTAATTATAAAGATGGATGATTACGATATTAACATGGATGAAATCGGCAGAGACGATGAGGATGATGATGATGATAACTTCGAGGATTCCATCACAACCTTCGACAAAACACTCGGCGAGGAAATAGGTGGCGCTACCAGCAGCGTTGGTCAAAGTCAGGAATTACTTGAGGGAGTTGTAAACGACTACTACAACAATTTGGCAGAAATTTATAGAAACGGTAGAGCTCATCGAGGTCCCTCAAATAGCCACCGACGCTATTAACACGATGGAGACCAAATACTCAACGATGACCCACCGTTACCTCTTCGAGGACTCCGTGGACTCGATAAGGCTCCACAAACGGTCCGGGGCGAACTGGACCTTAACCTCTCCAAACTCACGGTGCTGGATGAACATATCGCGCTAGAAGAAAGAAAACTGGAGGAAGCCGGTGACGATAGAGAATCTACCGAGCGAATCACCGAACGCCTGCGGTCGTTGCGGGACGAAAGAGAAGCTCGCTTGGAGGCCGCCTCGGCTAACAGTGAGGCTCTCCGCACCCAAATAAGTCGTATCCGCGAAACAATCTCGAGGGTTCTGCACGAGGACACGACACTCGGTGAGCGTCTTCGCACTCTGTTCAGAGAGCAGGGCGTCACGATAGCAAGCACCCTCGCAGCTGCCGGCATGACTATATCGACCATAGTTCTAGCTTTCACTGGTGTTGCGGCGCCACCACCCGCGCCACCACCAGCACCCGCGCCATCCGGTGGAGCTACGGAGTGGGTAAAAAAACAACTAAAAGCCCTCGCCAGTCTCCTGGCTAAATTAGCCGAAAAGGCGGCTGCCGCACTACCTGGACTGATCGGAAGTATCGTTTCTTACTTGTTATCTATATTAGCAAAAACAGCCGGATGGCTCACCAAAAATACTTGGGCTTTAATCGTGGCAATCGCCGGTCTCCTACTATTCTCCGCCCGAGAGTTCCTAAAACCAAAGCGCGAGTAGTCCGATCGCCACGAGGGCGACGACGAGGGCTAATTTCTGCTCCTCGTGTGTTGTGATTCCAATTTCAACATTTCCAATGATTGGTGTTTCAACACTGTTGACGATTGACTTGGGGGAACTCAATTCGTGAATTGGGGGTCCTATTGCTGTGGGTGAAACAACGGGTTCAAATGAACTTGATGGGGTGGCCAATTCGTGAATTAGGGGTTTTATGAAATCGGTTCAACTTACAACTACGCGCCCGATCATGTTGGGGGTGCGCTTGATGATATCCGTGTTCACGTTACCGTTGCGGCCGATTTTTTGATTGGCGGTGGCGATTACGATCTGATTATTGTAACCGTCACCGGGTCGTCTCGTAGTATCATATTACCCGGCGCCATATAAAGACCTATTCCAAATACATAGTCTACTGGGGTGCTGGCATTCTGTAAAACGTCTTGATAATTCTGGATCGCCTTCTCCAGGTCCACCCTAGCTGAGATGGCGTCCTCTACAAGTGCCAAGAATTGTTTTTTGTGCATCAAACGCCGTTCCCGTGCCCAGTATAGAACTGCGAGTTTGCTTCTGTGCGCCGAGGATGGCCCAGACGTACGTGCGAATGGAGTCGTTGAGGCGAGTAACCCCGGCCTGCGTGAACCCTAGACCCGTATCTAACATAAATGTACCCCACGCGTCCTGAACCTCAGCAGCCTGCTGTATGTAATCGACATGAGCCCGTTTCGGAGGTAACATTTTACAAGAAAACACGCCACAGTGCCGACCTCCAGACACTTCCGGCCCGAAAGTCATCGTCGCGGGGTCAAAATTCCCGGCGTTCCGACTGACGATGTGGTCGCCGGAGTGATCGTGTCTAAAATCAGTCTGCGTCCAATTCCCGGACTGACCCCGAATGAGAACGTCCCCGAGGCCGGTGGTGGTAGGAAATGCTTTCTGTCTCCAGTCCGCGTCTTTTGAAATGTTAAATTCGTTACACAGTCTTTCAAACGCCATACGGTCGTATGCGTTGGAAATGGGATCCCATGCGTCGTCTTGAGGTAGTGAAATACCTAGTTCTTTGAGAATCCTCCTAATTGTGTAATACACGTGAAAGTTGTAGACACTTCGGAGCATGACATTCTTGGATGTCAGATGGTCTTGATGCGAAACTCCACACCCGGCTGTTGCGCACCATACAGCGAAATTTATTTGGTTCTGCCAAAACTGCATCGGTGTTGCTTTCCACCCGTTTATCGCCTCCATCGTAGTAATCTTGGGAAGCCTATATTGTTCATAGATGTTAGGGAAATTGATGGCAAAGCCACTGTCCGGTCTAACTGTTACAGTTGGGTGTACAAGGGGATTAACAACGTCTTTTTGTGTGTATTTACCACCGACCGCGTACTTTGCATTATAATTGAAGCTAAATGCTTTGGTATCCATTGAAAGATATTATTATGTTTGCTACTATCACTAATGTTCAAAAAGAGAGTTGTGAACTTCAAAAATCAATCGACAACTGCTGCGGAAAACGCCGGGTGGGCCTCAGAACAATCACCTTCACGGTCGGGTGGCAGAATGTGAGAAAGAGTGAAGGGTTTTACTATGTGAAGGATGAACAACAATTAGGTGTAAAACTGCCTCACGGACTGTGGGGAATAAGACAGCTCAAAGATTTTGTCAACTCAGAGCTTGACGGTATAATCAACCTCACAGTATCGAAGGCTACCGGGCTCGCAACAATGACCATCAGCCCTGATAATAAGGTAGTGGTCTCCCCGGGGTTGGGTATTCAACTCGGTTTTAGAGAGACATACTCCGTAAATAAAGGAGTGTTTACCTCTGGTGAGTACGTCGGTGATAACCCGGTGGACTTCGCCTTCACGAAAACTCTCAGGGTGCACCTGGATCGGGTGAACACGTCGTACAACACGGTAGACGGATCCCCCAGCACATTACTGAAAACCGTGCAAGCCAGCGACTGTTTCTTTGGGGATACGGTGACCTTAGACTTCCCACACCCCGAGATGAAAGTTTTGGAAACGGGACATATCCACGAATTTACGGTCTCTATTCTCGATGATCAAGCGAGAAAGTTGAATAACTATTACCCGATTTCGGTAGTTCTCGAAATTTCCAATTGAGTATAGGTGCCCCAATATTATAATTTAATTTTTAAAAAATTAATTATGAGTATATACGGACCAGGTAGTTCTTCCGATTGGGTGACAAATTCAAAGAATTTGGAACCGGCAGAAGGGGGATTCATCCCGACAGAGAGCGACTTTTTAACTACCGGAAAAACCAAGGCCCTGATCAATAAAACTATATCGAAGGCCACACACGGGATTCACAGGAGTATAATCAGATGTTAGAGTAGAAGTGCTGACGGCGACTGCACAAATTGAGGGAGTCCGAACGGATATTGAGAAAGATCAGGCGGCTTATAAGGTGTTGCGCTCAGAGGACTCTCTCATCAGAGAAGCACTTACTAAACTAGGAGGAAAAATAACCGAATTTCGAAAAGAGGCCCGGTTGGGGCTTGAGGGAGTCCGAACGGGTATTGAGAAAGATCAGGCGACCCTTACGGGTGCTTATAAGGTGTTGCGCTCAGATAACTCTCTCATCATAGAAGCAGCACTTACTAAAATATACAAACAAATAACAGAATTTAAGAAAGAGGCCCGGTTGGGGGTTGAGAAAGACCAGACGGCCCTTACGGAGGCCTATAAGGTGTTGCACTCAGAGGACTCTGCGGCACTTACTGAACCAGGTGAAAAAATAACAGAATTTCGAGAAGAGGCCCGGTTGGGGATTGAGGGAGTCCGAACGGGTGTTGAGAAAGTCCGAGAAGACCATCAGGCGTCCCTTACGGAGGCGTATGGGGTGTTGCGCTCAGAAAACTCTGTAGCACTTACTTAACTAGATGGAAAAATAACCGAATTTCGAAAAGAGGCCCGGTTGGGGATTGAGGGAGTCCGAACGGGTATTGAGAAAGACCGGGCGACCCTTACGGATGCTTATGAGGTGTTGCGCTCAGATAACTCTCTCATCATAGAAGCAGCACTTACTAAAATAGACAAAAAATAACAGAATTTAAAAAAGAGGCCCGGTTGGGGGTTGAGGGACTCCAAGAAGACACCAGGCGGCCCTTATGGAGGTTTATAGGGTGTTTCGCTCAGAAGACTCTCTCAACAGAGAAGCAGCACTTACTGAACTAGATGGAAAAATAACAGAATTTCGGAAAGAGGCCCGGTTGGGTGTTGAGAAAGCCCGAGAAGACCACCAGGCGGCCCTTACGGACGCATATAGGGTGTTGCGCTCAGAAGACTCTCTCAACAGAGAAACAGCACTTACTGAACTAGATGAAAAAATAACCGAAAAACTGAAAAATGTTCATAGAGCCGCGACCAAAGCGCTTGAGGAGACCTCTGAAAATATTCGTGCTGAGGCCCATACCTCTATCGGGGGGCTTGCCGGATTGGTGGAAACATTGAAAACGCTAAAACGTGTCATCACAGTTTGGGCTAAGAAGCGGGGCCTATTGAATGAGGGGCTCTATGAATATTCGTTCGGTGCCAAAGCGAGCAATAAATATGGGGGATACGCCATGCCAGCTTCAGGTACACTTCTCCGAATGGCTGTCTGCTCGGTTAATGCTAATGGTAAACATGTGGGTGCGGTCGTGATAAATCTTGTAGTGGATGGGGAAGAACGGGGGGTTGGAGTCAATAAACTCGCTGGAGATATTTCATCGGTGGTTTTGTTCGCCGGTGATGATCTAATTAGACTTTCCGAAGGTAGTGTTATTAACTTTGTTACGAAAATCGCTGACCAGCGAGTTCTTCCACTATTGTTACATTGTTAATTGAACTTAATTTGTAAAATACTAATATATTGAAAATCATGAACGAATCACCGTATCCGATTGTCAATACCAATCCACCAACACTGTATCAAATTCTCAATACCACTCCAATTAACGAAAGAAGTTCAGATTTTTGGTTGAATAATATCGTCGCTATGCAGGATATTTTAGTTAGAGAATGTGCAAATAGAAAAAGACACGCTAAAAAATATAAGCACGCGGCGAACATAGCTGAAGCATCTAGTACGGTTCTGGCAAGTTTATCTGTAATGAGTGGTGCGGGGACTGCTGCAACGCTATCTACAATTGTAACGGTTCCACTTGCAGGGGTTTTGAGTGGAATTACCGTTTTATCTGGAATACTTTGTATGGTAATTAGGGCGGCGGGTTGAAAACTCGAGACAAAAAGTAGAAAACATGATAGAATATCCGTTCTAGCTAGGTCTAAGAAAAATAGCATCGATGTTATGGTGTCCAAAGCGTTGTCCGATAAGAAAATATCAAATTTAGAGTTTGAATCCGTGGTGGAAGAAATGGGGAGATATGAAGAATTAAAAAATGATATTAGAATCAAGGCGCGTGCCACAATGCCCAAAATTTAGTGTACTGATTGGGATAAATTTAGGGTAAAACTTGGAAATAAAGTCGGAGGAAATGTTACAGCATTGTGATATTTTATAAAATAATTGTTTAAAAAATAATTAATTTTCTTATAATTAATTATAAAATTAATTATATTGGTGCAGTAAACAAATTTACATACCTATACAACATGTGTTTCGCTGAGAATTACGCCGTAATCGCATAAAAAATTCAGTCGAGGATTACACTGTAATCGCCTGTGTACACACCGTCTGTGTAAATTGATACACTCGGCTATCAATTTACACATGGTTCATAACCCGTGTAATTGATACACTCGTCTATCAATTTACGCATGGTTCATAACCCGTGTAATTGAAACATTGTCGTTACAACATAAATTAATTACTATGTAATAATAGAGGGTGTTCAGCTTTAAATTATTAAAAAAAAATACAAAATTAATTATAAAATTAACAAAATAACGAACCATCACATGTTTTCTTTCGCCAATAGGTATTAATAAATAATTATAATTTGCACACCATTTGTATGTTGTATAGGAACAAAACTGATAGCTATATATACGTTTGTTTGCCTTACAACAGTTGGTCTCATCTCGTGCATGCCATGTTGTTGATCCGGTATGACGTCCTTCTCGTCTGTTTAATGGTAGTAGTTTATAAATATGTGTGTATTTGGCGATGTAATTGCGTAGCTGAAAGGTGCCGGCCTAAAAGATTTCTGCCTAAGAGCTTGCAATTTCGGAAACCAAATTCTCAAAATAGGCTAGCCTTACTTCGCTGGTTTCTCTGAATTGAGGAATTGACAATGGGGTTAAAGGCGACCCGTAAAACTAGACTGTGAGCCAACAGATGCGTGGGTTTAAGAAAGGTCCCAACACCCCAGTGGCTGGGTGCCTGCTAAGAAATCTGCCCAGTCGCTGGGGGTGTTGTGCACGAGTGGATGCTTTTGTTATTTTTTGTTGTGCTTGTTCAATATATCTTTATAAGCGATATCGTAGAAATGTATATTCGTAAACGAATCGTTGGGTTTTAACAATTTTATATAATACACCTTAGTTTTATATCCGATACGCATTATCCGTCTTAATGTTTGTATTTGCCTCTTGTATAGTTCACATAATTGTCGGTATAATATTGTAAATGCAACGTTTTTATCGGAGCGTAATAAATTACGCTGATATTTCATGTATTCGATATCGCCTAGTGTTTTCATTTTATAGAATTTATATATAGGACTATAACCCCCGTATTCTTCGTAAACTTCTTCGACACAGGCATTATAAGCTTTCAATTCCAATTGTATTTTATTATCCATTTTCTCTAATAATTGGTATTGTTTTTTCTGTTCATTTTCCAATATAATTGGGACTCATTTTGACTCCCTCTTTTCAAAATTATTTTCTCAAAAATTCATAAATTTGCTGTCGGGAGACAATTTCCTCGTTAACCAATTTTTAATTTTTCGGGGGTGGTGGGGGTAGAATAGAGGGTTATAAATGATATCACCGTAGGTGGTATCATTTTGACTCCCTATATACTACTAATGCTTAGTGCAATAAAACAGGGACACGGATAAGGACGTATCAATAAGTGTAATGTAAATAAGACGAATGAACAAAGCAATCAGCAGAATGGACATGTAAGAAAGACAAATACAATTACAAGAAGCAGATTTCAAATGTAATAAATACAACTGACGAATGAAATAACATGAATATAAGTTGTAATGTCATCAGCACGCAAGCATCAAGTCACATAGCATTATGGCGGATATTACCTTCCATATTCTTTACCTATGTCGGTTCATTACCGACTATCATGTGAACGTTGACATTGTCACAGTATCGGAAATCTCGTCTCGTGACTTTGGAGGAAATAAAGATATGTGCATAGGCGACGGAAGCCGAACATTATTGGGGGGGGGCCCAATGTTGAGGGCCCGAAGGGCCCGATAGCGGTAGGGGTGTCCGGGGGCATGCCCCCCCCACCCCCCACCCCGTAAATTTTTGAAATCCTAGTGGGGTGAAACGCCATTTCCTGCATTCTCAGCAAAGTTCTCAGCAAAGTTCCCAGTACTCATGATTACACAAATATATTAGAATAAAAAATCAAAAATTTACAGAATTTTTAATTGGGGGGGGGGGCCTAGGCCCCAGCCCCCCCCCCCCCCCCCCCGCTTCCGCCGCCCCTAATGTGATCAACTAACTGCACACAGTCCGCTTTATAGGCAAAATGTAGTGCAATGTAATTAAAGTTATGTACTCAGAACAAACATACAACAGGCATATTTTTTAGTTAACCCTTACACCGCTATCTTAATTTTTTATCGTCTGCTGTTTATTTTCTATTTTCGATTTTTATCATCAAAAATATACTTTGGCAGCACTTGAGAATCATTTACAACATGCTTTGATGGCACTTCAGAATCATTTCCATAGTAAATGATTCTGAAGTGCTGTCAAACCATGTTTTTTATTTGAAAAAAGGCAAGATATACAAGCAACAGCAGACGACAATTGTTGTATGTAGCGGTCACTGACTACAGTTGTACTGCTATTATTAGATCCACGCTATAAACGGAAGTTTCAAGTTTCACTTTATATCTTCTCGATGGCTGGGCAGCACAAGATGGAATTGTAATCATCGACTCGTAGATTTTCTCCGAAAAAGGTATGATTAACTGCCTGTGACTGTATATTATATAGTATGTATACATTTGTCATGCGTTCGTAGTTATCTAGGTCTGCACTAGTCAAATAAATACGACGCTAACCGATATGTACGATGTAACTTCGCTAAGCGGTGAAGGGAGTGACCCAGTAAGCGGAATACCTTGCTCTAGGTCAGCACTTTCACTTTCCATTTACCAAAAACGTCTGTCTATCAGTACAATTAATGTATTACGTGGTTAGGTTATGTGATAACTTACAGGTCCATGTCCACTCCGTAGGCACAGACTGTTCTTTCTTTATATCAGAGACATCACCTGAGACATTTTCTGGCAAAATAAATATTCTTCACCATTACTCCACGTATTGATTGGCTTATGCATTTTATATCTGACGTAAATTTCCACACTGATATCAGGGGCGATAACCGTCTTTCCTTAAAATGTTAACGTGCATTTCTATTTGTGCTCTGTATTTATGTTTTGATTACTTTATAATTTGTCGAAAATATTATTTTCTAAGTGACGCATTTAATTAGTATAAATAATAAAACAATAGCATGCGTCATTTACATGTACATATTAAAATAGCCTGATACCACCGCGAGTCACTATCATTAAAATAAATATTACTAACTAATTATATCTGTATAGCGGGCACTCTTAATATTTAGAACTGGTGTAATAGTGCCACAATTATACACTTATTTAATTTCTACAAAGAGCAGTTTGTGCCTGCTGTGTGGGCATGTACCTTTACGGTTTATTAATTACATTTACAAATATACATCATTCAGAAAGGTAAGTTTGCTTTGTAGTGTATATAATGTACAGTGTCAATGCAGGTAGTAGGTCTATTTGCCCGTTTCTACATGTACTTTCGGTTTCCATTTGTTATAGGTAACGTGGAACTCCACCTTCATGTTTACATACGATAATGAACTATAATCTGATACAATTATACTTTCTTTAAACAATATTTTATTCATCCAATATAAGTGATAAATGATACATGCTAACTAATGGGATTTGGCCGAAAGCAGAACTTATCGTGGTCATCTCCCAATTATACTTACCGGAATAACCCTAAATATTCGGACCACATATTAGTATTGTGATAAACCAGTACAACTATACTGACAATACATATTGGGACACTGAGTCTCTTTGTTGTGGGAAATCATATATTTAAATGTTTTGCCAGAATAAATTGTGTCCGAATATGTAATATTATTGCGGTATTGTAGATGCTGAAAAGCATGCGTCGATGTAGTAGTATTACTGGCGTCAAAATAGTTTGTCTTTTGAAAAGTATCTAACATTTGACGAAACAGCATACATTCACCCCTATTTTATCAATTCACTCAAAAAAATCTCCATTGGAGACTAAACCCTTATCTTTTTCAAAATTGTAAAACAAAGTACTAACACACTCACGCTCTGGCCCAAGTGGGTATGTCAGCAATGTTTAATTAGCAATTAACCCCCCCCCCCCCAATTAGTGCTTATTGTTACAAAATTATCAAGCCTTCTAAATTCTCCACGATGCATTCATATTTGTCGGAAATGGATAACTGCTACATTGTCCATATCGAGGACAATTTTACTATGGTATTTTACTATATTGATAACACATTTGTTTACAAACACTGACAGCCAATCAAAGTGTACACATACATTTATTATCTCTAGTAAAATATGACAAAACGTATTATCTCTATTACAATTCGGCGTAATAAAATAGCTTGCTTTTCTTTATATAACTCATTACATTGACTAGAAATGGCTAGCACGTGTCGTCATGACCAACATGGCACATACATGTTACTTACATGCTGTATTCGAATGAGAATACGTTTCGATTTAACGTTTTCTGATGTGTTTATTGGATTTGTTACATGCACAAATGAATACATGTAATGTCTGTTTTGGTATGCGTGTACATGTAATGCATATGCATAAGAACTTATAAGAAATATAACAAAAGTAAACGCATCAGTAACGCATCTATATACGCATACGATAAAAGGAAACAGCGCCTAATGCAACCTATAGTCTGTTTCACGAAACCTGCCCACATTTTACGGCTATATAAACAATGTAAAAACAATATTTTTTTCGATAATATTAAATTAAAGCAAAATTTAAGAATGAGCCTTCTTTTTATTTCGTGAAATTTTGTCAAATATTGGTTTTATTACGAAAAATTGATTTCTCTATGGGAATTTAACAATGGGGGGAAAGAGGTAGAGGACTTGTGGGAGGAGTAAAAAAAACTTTTTTTTTTGTAAATAGACTCCGAAACCTAGCTAGATAGCTTGGAAATGATCTAACTAAGAAAACAAAAGTTACATTTTAAAAATCGGTCCAGTATTTCTGAAATTATAAACAATTTCCCCGTGAAGATGTCTATGGGGATTTAACATGGGGAAATTTTGTTTTCGCAATAAAATCAATATTTGACCAAATTTCACGAAATAAAAAGAAGGGTCATTCTTAAATTTTTCTTTAATTTAATATTATCGAAACAAATATTGTTTTTGCACTGTTTATATGGCCGTACAATTTGGGCAGGTTTCGTGAAACAGACTATAATTTTACACATAATTGTCTATGTTTGGTTTCTATGGTACTTGCATGTTCGTGTAAATCAACAGCTCCCGCTACGGACAATGTAATTTGCCGAACACTATAGTCTGTTTCATGAAAGCTGCCCAAATTTTACGGCCATATAAACAATTCAAAAACCATATTTTTTTTCGATAATATTAAATTAAAGGAAAATTTAAGAATGAGCCTTCTTTTTATTTCGTGAAATTTTGTCAAATATTGATGTTATTGCGAAAACAAAATTTCCCCGTGTTAAATCTCCATAGACATCGAGTGAAGATGTCTATGGGGATTTAACATGGGGAATTTTTAGCCAGGTTTTTTGAAAAAAAATCCAGGCATTTTGGATTGGCGAAAGCCGGGCGGGCGGGCGCGGCTGCGGCGGGCGGGCGGCGGGCGGCGTCCACAATCAATGTTAAGTTTTCGTGTTTGAGTCCATTTCTTTGTTACTGTACCACCTAGGACCACCAAACTTTCACAGCTTCATAATCAAGGGGTGCCCACCACATATCACTATCCAACATGTTACCTTTTTTTCAACTTGACCCATTTTTTCCGCACAGTCGACTTAGCCATTTTCAATGTTAAGTTTTCGTGTTTACAATGTTAAGTTTTCGTGTTTAAGTCCATTTCTTTGGTACTGTACCACCTAGGACCACCAAACTTTCACAGCTTCATAACCAAGGGGTGCCTACCACATACAACTATCCAACATGTGACCATTTATTTTTACCTTCACCCATTATTTCTACGTAATTGACATTTTCAACGTTAACTTTTTAACGTACGTCTGGTTAAAGTTGTTTGGTTAAAAGTTTTTCGTTATACTATATCTCTGCAGCTATTTCGCCCATTACCTTGAAACTTCACATGGGTGTTTATCATCATCCATATTTTCATTCTACCCCCCAACCGTGCGGCCCCTATGCCCAATGTCAAGGTCAAATTACTTTGAATATTTTTGTTAAAGTTTTTTCGTGTACTATATCTCTGCAACTGCTTCACCCATTACCTTGATACTTCACATGGGTGTTTATCATCATTTTCAGCGCGATATCGTCGGCATTTTGGCATACGTCCGTCCGTACGTCCGTACGTCCGTACGTCCGTGTGTCTGGTTAAAGTTTTTTGGTTAAAGTTTTTCCATCTACTATGTCTATTTTGTTCGTGTCCGTGCCTCGCCCCAAGGCGCGACATGCAGGCCACGGCCATCTAGTCTACAAAAAGTGGGTATAATTATGTTATCCAAGTGTCTATGCTTGGAAAAAACCTGGCGTTCGTGGCTTTGCCTCGTTTCTTGTTTTAGAATATTTCAGAAATACCTGACCGATTTTTAAACTTTAACTTTTGTTTTCTTAATTAGATCATTTCCAAGCTATCTAGATAGGTTTCGGAGTCAATTTCCAAAAAAATCAATTTACTCCTCCCACAACTCCTCTACCTTTTTCCCCCATGTTAAATTCCCATAGACAAATCAATTTTTCGTAATAAAATCAATATTTGACCAAATTTCACGAAATAAAAAGAAGGCACATTCTTAAATTTTCCTTTAATTTAATATTATCCAAAAAAATATGGTTTTTGAATTGTTTATATGGCCGTAAAATTTGGGCAGCTTTCGTGAAACAGACTATAGTTGCAACCTAACTGAGCATGATTATGTTGTTAATGTTCCGCAGTTGATTCCACCAACACTACCGTTTAGGCTATTGACAGGAACTGTTGTCAGTCTTATGAAAGTATTGTTGAGCAGCAGTGACGTTACAGTCACAACAGTCTCCAGCTTTTCACCACCAACACCGTCATTGACGTAGCGAGACATCATCAAGCGCATGAAGACTTTCAGCTTGCCGAGGACATCTGTTCCCTATACAACGAAGCTAGTGAACCAGTTATTATATTTACCAAGTCACAGAAACGTGTACACATTCTGCGTGAGTGCCCCCTCACAAATGACACCACACACGGAATCTTAACCACATAGTTGAAGCCCAGGGGCCCGTTTCACTAAACTTCGTACGACTAAAATGTTAGTAAGTGCAAATTTAGGATCGTCTGGAAATTTCAATTTATGGATTTACATTTATTGGCCATAGGCTGCATATGATTTACATTTATTGAGCATAGGCTGCATATGCAGCCTATGCTCAATAAATGTAAATCCAATAATTGTTTACAAGAAAACATTGTTAATGTTAAATTTATAGACTAACATAATTTTGCACTTACGAACATGTCTTACGAAGTTTAGTAAAATGGGCCCTAGGACCTTACAGAATGACGCCTTATTCAATAGAGCCCAATATATATAATACATCAGTGGTATTTCACGTCACCTCAGTGTTACAGTATCCCGACGTCGATAACAGCATGGCAATACGCAGAAATAAGTGATCATATTTGTGGATCCACCAACTACACGCGCTCAGACCAGTCGTATTTGGGTAATTCCATGCAGTTATCACGGTTATACTTATAGTATAGTAAATATGACATGAACTTTCGCTTTGACATTTGACATTTGGCCTGTGTACGTAATTTGGCGAGTTCTAATTTACTGTCACGGGAAAAAACATGTCTATATCATCATCACACATGGAACAGAACAGTACACAAAGTAATTCATAACACAACAGTAGGCAACTGGTTTACCTGTTTTCCCCTATATTGTATTCGAATTGTCCAAATTACGTATGCCAGTCAAAAGTCGAAATGACAACCCCATGATATGATAGCAGTAACATGGTAATGAATTGTCCTCATCGGAAAATGTTACATGTACCATATCATCTCCCATGATCAACATAATTTTGTATACAGTAGCGCACATTGATTCGTCGGATTCGCCAAGGTTTTCATTACACTTACAGCCATACCGGTCATAATATGAAAATTCCATGACAGGACATTTTCAAAATTTATAACTGTTTTAATAGTACTTTTATTAAACAATTTACAGTTCATATTAATTCCCTCAGGCTTCCTTGTCATATCCATAGTCTGTTGGTAAGGTTAACTCCTGTTTCACAAGTAATGCACATCTTCAAACAAGAGATATCCAACGTAACAGCAAACTGTTTTATGTACATGGGGGCGGATTTCTGGGATTAATGGACTGTTCGCCTTCTCTGTACGTAGTTTGTTTATATACAAAAACAAAGCGATACAACGCTGGCAAGTGTCTCAGCCAGAAAGGTGGAGGCCAGTGTCACCCGAATCATACCCATCAATGTGAAGAAGCTATTGATCAAGTTTGGTGAATGATCGGACTAACATATCACGAGATATGCAATATTTGAACATGCATCCAAAAGTATTAACGCCTACTGCTACGAGACCTACGAAGCCGGAATTGTGACCGCTGTGTCTCACTTTGCACGAACGTGAGTGAGGCAAAAACTCTACATTTGTTTTATAAATGGATTAGTCTGAAAATCATCTTGTTATTGTGGATTGGTTGAACATTAACATAGAACTGTACATTACAGATACTTACTATTGAATGGGTTAATACTACATATATGTTTATGATTTACATACATACATGTAACCAGAGTGGAGCCTTCAATGGTACGATTTATGCTCCTGTCAAGTAGTATTATTGTATTTACTGGTATTGGATGACAATTTGTCATTTTTACAATCACGACGTTTATAAATACCAACAATAAATACCATTATAGATTTGTAAAAGTTAGTTACAAGTGTTAGCTTATCAATTATAACATAGACTAAGGGAATAGTTATAATCAGACTTTGTCAAAACAAAACTTCGAAGGGCGGGGTATGTAACACACGTACACGTTGTACTTACGTAGATGATATTAATTGGTATTAAGTGCTGTATAACTATTATCGTTTTATGCCATTTGCTTTGCTTATTCCATTTGTGTACCATACTCGTATATTAGTCTGGGATGGGGTATGTGCTTATGCATGTCCTATGTATTTACCTTTAAAAATATGTTGGTATGTGGAACACAATAATTCCAATTCTTAGGGCGGGGATGTATAAACGTCAAGCCCAGCTCACCCAGTATTATTTTATGAACAAGCCCTTAGTCGCCAATCAACACAACATATGATACCGATATAACTCATGCATTAACCCTTCCTACGCTGTTGACGGAAATTGCCGTCTTCTGTTTTTCATTTTTGCTTTAATTCTTAACAAAAAACTGGTTTTGACAGCACATGAGAATCGTCTCCACTGGAGACGATTCTCATATGCTGTCAAAACCAGGTTTTTGTTGAGAAATATTGAAAATAAAACATTTCCAGCAGACGACAACATTAACTCAGCGTAGTAAGGGTTAAACATATTTTGGATAGAGTTGTGCTACCCATTGTAGTTACAATCGTAAAAATAATAATTAAACAATTAAAATGAATTTTAATCAGCAGAAAGTGTAATATTTATAAATTTCACCGGTGCCATTATACGAAACTGGCGGCTAACTGGTCACTGCTACCAAACAGTCAACCAGTGGTACTGATTTTAATTTGTGTCGGCCATCATGGGCGCCATCTTGACTTTAATTCCTATACATTGTACTTACATACTGATAAATATTATGAGATTGTTTTATAAACTACATACCATGCAGAACAGTTTGGCATATCATGGCCATTGATGGAATTACTGCATTTCCATTTAAATTGCACGACAAATACCTTGCACCACAAGTGATTGTTTAGTGGGTGGGGTATTGGAGGTTAATACGTGCAACAGTTATGTATATTTATGTTCCTTCTTATTAGAAATACATGTTTCACATATTACAGATTAGTGTGTGTGTTTCACTAACTATTTATAAAAGTATTTCATGTTGTAAACATGACTGCGACTTACAATACAACTATTATTTCTTTACACACATTTCAAATTGTTATCATGTACTTATCTACCATTTTTGTCACTTACTATACACATTTGACTCTTAACTATAACAAAAATGGAATATCACTATTTTCGTTACCATTTTGGACGCCATCTTGAATTGAGGCATCTGCCCACGGAATCCAGAATGCCATTAAGTGGTTTCATAAACTAGAGACATTCACGAACATTTGGTATACCACAACTATGTTCTAAGAGACCGTCCACCTACTCCTTAAATAGGCCACTTTTGAGTTCATTGTTGCTCTACTATTAATTGTTTGCGTGCTGGGAAATTGATGGTCTATAAATAGATCAAACATAGCAGACGACAATATATTATATTTTATTTTATTTGTCACTATCAATATCATGGATATGTCTTGAAATTTCATTTTGAGACCTGTGGACGCATTGTAATGAAATTCCAAGACATATTTAGAGATTGAAATAAGAAACATACTCGTAACTTATTTTTGATGTTATTGTCACCGCTAACATGCAAAGAGTTAACGGTGTATCTTATTGGGATTCACGTCTGGGACCACACGACGCCGCTCAGGTGCGCCGGGGAAGCATCATAAGATTGGTCGGGCGAATCTAGTGGGTGCCCCCGCTACCCCCGCCCCAAAGTGTATGTTGTTACCACTCAGGTGAACCGTCTCGCAGAGACGGTTCAACTGAGTGGTGACAACATGTCACCCATTCGAATGGGTGATATCACTTATTCAGATTTGAATGGGTGATATCACCCATTCGAATAGGTGATATCACCCATTTGCTCCCAATGAGTGATATCACTTGTTCAAATGGGTGATATCACCCTTCAGAATGAACTGGTGATATCATTATTTTGTATAAGTGATATCACCTATTCGTTTAAATATCAAAATTGTAAATGATCACTCCCTTACAGTAGTCTCTGCCCAGAAAAAAATAGTATTTTCAATCTAAATTTAAAATACGTTTTCTTTGACCAAATTCACACATCAATATCTCAAATTAAAGCTATAAAGGTAAAATTTACTGTAGTATGCCTGTAATCGCTGCATGTTAATAAATATATTAGTTATTAAAGTTTAAATGAGTTCCTGGGATTCTGAACACCATTTTCGGTTATAAAATTGAACTGCAAAAATACCAATGGACTAATTTGGTTCTTTGGACATATCCAAATTGACAGGACTATATATCATATTAAAGCTAGGAGCATTGCCTTTAATTTGATGCATCATAATCCAAAATGAGTCGTATATCAAATAACTTATGACCTCATTTGTGAGTTCCGTTTTTTCCTCGTTTTATCGTATACATATTCCGGGGAATAAACTCGCCCTGTTGTTGATAAACACAAACTCTGGGGAGAAATCATTTATTTTGGAACATAGTATTTGTTGTGACAGCATGATATCACTGATTCGAAAGGGTGATATCACTATTTCAGAATGAATCGGTGATATCACCTATTCACATGAGTTTGAAATAGTGATATCACCGTTTCAAATAGGTGATATCACTCATTTGAATAGGTGAATGGGTGATATCACAAAGTGCTATTGAAGTCCAAAACGGCGCCCCATATCAGTTTACAAAGCACACATTAACTGTACGTCGGAAAATGTGAACGCGTCGCCATTAAACATGTTTTCATTTCATGTATCATTTACTGATACTAGTATACACCGCATTTCAAAATTACAATACAGATAACCCTATATTCTAATGCACTCTATAAATATCACGCAATCCGATTGGCTGATGGTCATACATTGCAGGTATATTATTGTTGATGAAATGTCGCAAATAATTTCAATATGTATTCCTACGCCAAAACTAAGTTTGAGGTCGGTCATTATGTGGCAGAGTAAAGTGACCGACCTCAAACTTAGTATTGGCGTAGGAATACATATTGAAATAATTTGTGACCGTTCATCAACAATAATATACCTGTAATGTATGACCATCATCCAATCATATTGCGTGTCCGATTTAGAGAGGTTCCACATTATCATGATTATATACCGTGTTTCAGTTGATAATTATCTACTAGATAGTTGGGCATGCCAGGGTGTCAGGTTTAGAGGGGTTCCTGCTTTTTATTTAGTAGGTACATTTCGTGTTGCAGCAGATCACTATCTAGATCGTTGGGTGACCATTGCTGAATGACGATGACGTCAGACAGGTTCGAGATTGCCTTCTCCTTCGATACTACGGGCTCCATGTACAGCTGCCTCACGGAAGTCCGGAGCAAGCTCGCAGAGATGGTGAGGAACCTAAAAAGAGACATTCCCGGAATCCGGATCGCCATTTTTGCGCATGGCGACTACTGCGATGCTGGGAGCGCGTATGTTACCAAGTACACCAATTTCACGAACGACGCCAACAGTCTGTGCACCTTTGTTAGGGGCGTAGGAGCGACTAGTGGGGGAGATTCCCCCGAGTGTTATGAGCTGGTGATGAGAGAGGTGCAGGAAAAGCTGTCGTGGAGTACAGAGTCGCAGAAATCGCTGGTGCTGATTGGAGACGCACCGCCGCATGAGCCGAGCGAGGCGCAGAACTATCGCCACCTTGACTGGAGAGAGGAGATTGTACGACTGAGGGAGATGGTGAGTTGTCCGACAGTTACTGACATTGTTTATCACATTTACCGGTTCTCCTGCTTTTATAGAACTTGCATATATCGGGTCGATAAAAAACGACGCCAACTGTCAAATTGCTATGTCTGAACTATACGGAGGGGACGTATAATTCTTTTTTTATTAATTCGTTCCCACGAAATAACAATTCGTTCCCTCAATGTAACAATTCGTTCCCACGAATTAACAATTCGTTCCCAGCATTACTATCGGATGGGGACTTAAATAGTGGGTCCCGACATGCAAGGTCATCGAGCCAGTGCCGTCGTTAAATCAAAGCATTTACATTTACTCTCAGCCATCTAAATGTTTCAATTCTGTGGCGCTAAAATAATAAAATCAGTATCCGCAATCGAAAATGCCGGTATTAAGTGAATACTAAACTGATCGAAACTCAGCTTTTTAAACATGAGTATATGAGACACGCCATGAGATTTTGTACCTACGAACATATGCGGTTTTTTTTTCATGAAAAATACTTACAGAAAGTAAATGACGAAGAAAGATGACGATATTTTCATAGCAAATGCCGCATATTATAGTTCCGCATTTGCTATGAAAATATCGTCATCTTTATACGCCAAAAATATATGTTGACGTCGCTTACGGAAACTATCGTAAATTGTAAATATTTTGCTTGAGATATCGAACATATTCTTACTGTAGGTACAAAATAGGGTGTCTCATATTTCTAGGCAGTGGGTGTGTTACAATATCGGGTACCGTTTCACTAAACTTCGTACGACCTAAATGTTCGTAAGTGCAAAATTATATCTGTAAATTTCACATTAACAATGATTTCTTGTAAAAATGTATTGGATTTACATTTATTGAGCATATGCTACAGCCTATGTTCAATAAATGTAAATCCATCAATCAAAATTTACTGACGATCCTAAATTTGCACTTACGAACATTTTAGTTGTACGAAGTTTAGTGAAACGTACCCCAGTACCGTAACCAGCCGAGGTGTCATTTTGCCGATTTGTTTATGCTAAGAATCCCCGGGATGGTGGCGGGGAGAATGCTCCCTGACCCCCATATTAGGACTCGGTCCACCTCGTCCGGTTTTTACCTCTGGTTACGGCCCTGAATATACTATACCGTGCATGTCTATCGGTCAGTTACATTTACTGGAATGTCTTATCAGACTGCCCATTTACTAATTTGCATTGGCTTTGGTCTATGAACACTTTGTAATAACTCGATTTGCTCAATACAGCAGGCTTTGGGATTGTTAGCCCTATGCTATTCTTCTCTACGGGGTCGTTTTTATTTTATATCAACCCGACATGTCTTAACAACAGGGCCCAGTTTAATTAATTTAAATACCCTTGTATAACGTGAGTAAACTTGTTTAATAAATATCAGATCAAGTGTTCCACTTATCTCATGTATTATTTGTTGTTACATGTACAGCACGTGTTCGCACATAAAATGCCTATTTCTGCATTTTTCAACAGAATATCAAAATATATGCTGTTGAATGCCACGGTTGCTCGACAGAATTCTACCATCGGATAGCTTCCCAGACATTCGGAGAAAGAATGAGTCTCTCCAACATTAATGAGGTCAAAACTACTCTGATGAACATATGTTACCGTGAGGCTGGCCTGGAACACGTAAGTGTGATATTATTTATCATACAGAGGTGTCAGAAGATTGGTAAGATTCTGGTCCGACGAAGGTACGGAGTGACCCCGCCCCCGCCCCCACCCCCACCCTTACATACCCAAAATGTATGTTGTTACCACTCATGTGAACCGGCCCGTCGAGTTTGTTAAGACATGGGCAAAAGATGCAGAAACATATTTAGAAATGTGTGCATCGGCTGATTTTATAGTATCAAACGAGATCTAGCCGACACGGAAAACAACACAATATAATAGGAAATGCAAAGTTCATGTTTACAGAATATTAAAGGTACACGCCCACTCAGTAGGTTATACTATAGGGAGACATATTTTGCATATTCTGTAGATATGACATTTTCTGTCAAAATAAACATTCATTCACCATTGTCCTACGTATTGATTGGCAGTATTATACATTTTATATCGGACGTAAATATTCCACACTGATGTTTCCTTAAAATGTTAACGGACATTACTATTTATTTCTATATTTATTTTTTGATGTGCAATGATCATGCTTTGTAAAAAATATCATGCCTCATTTGCATATGAAACTAGCCTGATACCACCGCGAGTCACTATCAGTAAAATAAATATTACTAAATGATTATATCTGTATAGCGGACACTTGCAAATTTTAAAATATGCAAAATTATTATTCTGAATTTAGTACATTATCACAGCCAAAATGGCTGTGATAATGTAATAAATTCAGTATAATAACACGTAATAAATTTATCCTTAATTTGAAAATTTCTCCCTCCAAGTGTATTCGTATACCTTGCACTTTTGGTGAAATCGGCTACTGGTGGTCAAATACTAATTATGATCATTAATCTAACAAGCAACATATATCAGGTGACATGAGTGTGCTATTTGATCAGGAGCTACGGTGGTCACACATTATATAATCCCCATTTCTCCAGTCACAGAAATATACGAGACATCTATGTGATTTTGTATCTTCATGTACCAAGATGTTGGATATTTTCATGAAAGTATTTTCAACTGTGAGATTTTATGACGAAAATTGACGACATTTTCGGAATTCAACAATTTCGCATTTGCTCTGAACATTTCATAATTTTTTTACTTCAATTACGGAAAATATCATACATTTTGAGAATATATTTCGTGAAAAATCGCACATTTTCTTCGATACTAAACCACATCGCTTGTCTCATATGTCCTCCATTGATTGCTGCAGTTGGCCACGGGATCGAGCGCAGCATATGCGCCCGCCCCGTCAGTCGCGACGGTCCGCCCTTCCACCCCACCACCAGCGGAGTCCGACGTCGAGGACATGAGCAAAGACTCTGATGGCGACACCTCCGCAGGTTAATTTGTTATGTTTCAGTGTCACTTGTGCTAGCCGCCCTTTTTCCATTGACCTCTTCAATTGTCATTAAATATTCCCGGCTATGGAGATTGTCTTGTCACTGCCTACTCTGATGCTGCACGTGCATAAGTGAAATGTTTCACGTCGAAAATTGTACCGGTTTCCTGACGAGATGCCACTCAGCTCCTCTTATATATTGTATACATGCATGTTTTGTCTAGTAACCGGAACAAATTTCTTGCGGCGGGTTGGCGGGTTCTAGACGAAAAATGTGTTTATATGGTACATGTATCTTCTGAATGTAGCGGAATCCGGCACCTAATTCGACGTGAGCTATGTTACGCCGACGCGCAGTTACCGCACAGGAAGTGACAGGGAACCCACCATAGCCGGGATTTATTTGAGCTCAATTGCAGTGGCCAGTAGAAAAAGGGGGCTAAGTCCATGAGGGACTTTGCCCCCATCTTCCACGGGCCGCTTCAGTTAGAGACACCATTGATGGTGCATTTTAATACACTGTGTTATTCCACTATGAAAGCCCATTTTAAGCAATACAGTACATGAACTGATTGCCAGACTGTGTTATTGTTTTTGCAAAAAGCACATGTTAGTTTGAAGATCTGTGCATAATCAGCACTATAACCGCTATTATCTGTGAAGTACAGACAGTTGTTAAAATATATATTTTCAGTGACGCTCGTTACAGGAAATATATAATTACTAATGGATAATTTAAATCATATTAATGTATATATATGACGGACAAGTATAACATTTAAAACTGGTGAACTAGTCACACAATTGTATACTTATTCATTTTCCGCAAATAAATGATTCCATCTGTTATGTTGATTCCATCTTTAATAGGTCTTAAGTGTTACCTGTGCAAGAAACTGAAGCTTGCCAATGAGTTCCCGCCAGTTACCATAACAGAGGAGTGTACCCACCACCCGGGGATTTGTCTTAGGGTGAGCTTGAAAAAGGCGGTGTGGTGTGAATATAATCCATAGCTTGAAAATGCGTTGATATAGCACATCGGGGAGTATGCCGTTGCAGAGGTCTAGTATAGTATTTATGTCTCTGCAGAGGTCTATCTTTTGCCTAACTATGCAATTACCAGGGTGATAGAAATCCGTGGACTCTTTTTTGAGGGTCCGTTGTCTCGTCCCAGTACGGCCCATTAAAAAGTAAGCGACATTGTATTCTCTGTAATAGGGAGTATAAACTTACTCTTTTTTTTTTACTTGCTAATAGATTAGCTATGTTTAAATTCATTCGTGTCGCTTCAACTTCGACCTGTGTACCAAAGTCAAATTGTATGCCATAAATATGGCTGTAACTGGAGAAATGGGGCTTATGGGATTTGTGACATGTGTAGACCCTGATCAAATAGCATGCTCCTGTAGCCTGATAACGAGCTACATTGCTTGTTACAACGCTGTCGGGCGTTTCATTGGTGGAATGGCGAACAGTGCAGATCCTGATCAGACTGTGCGAATGCACAGGCTGATCTGGATATACATGCACTGGTCGCAAAACCCATAAACCACATATCTCAATGTTGAATTCTGCAAAAACCAGGAACCCACTTTTCTGACGTTTCGGCACAAGGTTTATCAAGGAATTAGTAAAAACCAGCAACCCAGTTTTCCAGTTTCGGCACAAGGTCTTTATCAAGGAATTAGTAGAAACTAATTCCTTGATAAAGGCATTGACAAAGTGCCGAAACGTCGGAAAAGTGGGTTCCTGGTTTTTGCAGAATTCAACATGGAGAAATTATTTCGGAAAGCTCACATTTCTGCACTCACAGCTACAAGTGTCCTTTGTATATTGCTATTTCAGTGCGTGGTCGCCTATGTCGGCGAGAATAGCAAGTGTCCCCAGTCCGGTTGTGGGTTGTCAGTGGAGAAGAATTGTCTGAACATGAAGTGGTTCCAGGCCATACTGGACCGGATGTTTCTGGACTACTCCACCGTTGTCATGGCGCAGAGGATGCGCGGTCACCATGGAGTCACGGTCACCGTGTCCACCATGAACGGGGACACAGCGTGGGTGGACTACCGGCCCAATATGACTGTTTCCCAGCTTAAAGAGGCGGTGGAACGTGAGCTGGGTATCAAGGCCAATCAACAGAAACTTATCTACAATGAACAAGTGTTGAAGGTGTGTATGATGGTTATTGTCGTGGGATAATGTGTGGATGTGACTGGACAATTGGGGCTTATGGGCGTTGTGACCAGGGTAGATCTAGATCAAATAGCATACTATTGTAGCCTGAAATGTGTCCAATTTGTTTGTTAGAAACATGACGGGTGTTTCATTAATGCAATGGCAAATCCTGATCAGACTACAGATGCGCATACTGATCTGGATCTTAATTGGTCGCACAACCCATACATTGTATGTATACTATATAAAATAAGCCTGTTTGAAATTTTCTGGTACTTATTTCCGTACTTTCGGTAATTCAGGGGGCCGTTTCACTAAACTTTGTACGACTAAAATGTTCATACATCAATAAATGCACATGTTCATCCAATAATTGTTTACAAGAAATCATTGTTAATGTGAAATTTACAGACTATCATAAGTTTGCACTTACGAACACTTTAGTCGTACAAAGTTTAGTGAAACGGCCCCAGGACTTCAGAAGAATATCAGCATATGACCAGTTTTAGTCTGAATAATAGAGTCTAATAAATACCATATTAAATCAGCAGTCATGAAAGATCATGTGTTTACGTATTTCTGTAACCTAATTACCCGTGTATAATAAATACCGATGATCGCCGAGAAGTCCGAAAATTAAAAAGTTCAGTCATCGGCTTATGTCACAGATTGTTAACATGAATTGAAGCTGCTGACACCACACACGTATGGTCATTACATTTTCATTAAACATTTATTTTCTACAAAAAATACAAGTATGTTCAACAATCTGAAATTGTCTAATCTTGCCAACAATTAAAGTGCTCTTAAGTTTTATCTACTGGTGATAATGTGTGTCACAGGACATGTGCAATACAGATTTACTGCTTTACCATGTTTAAGGCAGCATCCATTGTCCAATTGGGTCGATGTGTGTTGATTTTACGACCTTCACCAGTAAGTAGTTTTCTACAAACAGCAAGATTTCCGCCAGTGCTACATAGACTTTCACCTGGTGGTTTTGAAATGAATGCATTGTGTTCATAAAACTCAACGGAACGTTCACAATGAATTAAAATCAAGTGTTGAAGTAACCGGTAATTCGTACCACCAAGCTACACGTTGTTTAATGATGCATCACGGTTGTCTTGATTAGCGCACGGTTGTCCGGTTAGCGCAATCGGTAACGCGACCCCGGGTTCGATCCTCGGAAGGGGTAGTATTTGAGATGGTATGGTGGTCGCCATATCTCACAAGTGGTTTTGCCCCCAGTACTCATTAATGACTGCATGTCCTTACGCCTTCATCTGTGTCAACGAAAGCATTTGTATAAGTACTATGGCGCTAGTTTGTAATCGATGTAAAATAAATAAAGTTTAAATTTTAATGATGCGTTGCCACTCTGCATTTTGTAATCGTTCCGTTAATATATCATGTATGGTTTAGCTTGAAAATTGAAATTTGGTGTTTACAAAGTTACCTGTGGCAACACATACACTAGTTAATAATAGACTGCATCATATTGAACAGTTTACACATTTACATTTATTTTGAGATTGATGGGAGAAATAGTCAGATATATCGCCTGTTGTATAGATTGCTGGTATAATATGTATAGCACGCTGTTGTCATATCTGTATATGATGTATTGCACCATATTTTAGATTCTCTGTCATATTAGTTCCTGCATGTTGAAACTGTACGATGGCTTGTACATACAAAGTTGGCGGAGATGGTAACTCAATATACCATAATTATAGGACACATTAACGAGAGAATATGCACATAATTTTATATTGAAGCCAAATATATATTTCTATGACCTAAGTCCTTAACGTCACAATGATTATTACTGCCGTTGTAGATGAATAAGGCCCCAGGTTCCCCGATGCGCATCTCCGACTACAGTATCACCCAAAACGCCGACATCAGCGTCATCGTTCCGCTCTTCTGCGTGCCGGAAAATCTGGACCACGTGGTGTTTGACCTTTCATGGGAGTTCCCCAAGGGCAATCCCGACTTCCTGGATGCTTCATGTCTGACGTTCAACAAGAAAGAGTTTGTGCAACTCATTGATTGGACCCACCCAACAAATGATTACTATCTTAAAGGTATGGAGTGTGTCGTATATACACTGACACTGTTTCTGTTTGGTATTAAATGGAGAATAGTAGGTAAGTGCCGTGAAAGGAAAAACATATCTGGCAAGGCTTAGGAAACGGGATGGGCGAGGCTCTGCCGAGCACATCCCGTTTCCAGCACATCCCATTTCCGTGCCGTGCCAGATATATTTTCCCATTCACGGCACTAACCTACTATTCTATTTATCCCGTCAAATACCTACAAATAGCTTTAAAATGCAATACAAATAACGCCAGCCACCGCACATATTCATACGCAGTGATTAGGTCGTATTGACAGGATATCAAAAATGTTTCACGGCACATACGCAATGTGTTGACGGGATAATCTCATTTTCACAAATTTCTATATAATCTTAGTTAGTTCGTACGGAACACAAGACATGTACACGGATATTGAAATGGGTGCATTTTACTGATACATGTAGATAAATAAAAACTTACATCATTACATAAACAAATATAATTATCCGCAATTGACTTTGAATTGATACACTTCCTTGTTGTTATTGTTGGTGTGTTTGTTGATAAACTGTTAATGAAGACTACCAAAGGAACTTCAAACTTACAAGTGACTTAATACATTTGTTATATTTTGGCTTTATCCCTTTCAACACCACACCTTATAGTGGTATTGGCAATTACTGTAGATCCCGAGCCGGCTGATCAGGATCTGCACTTTTTGCAAGTAATTTTCATATTTTTGAGAACAAAAACACCCCCATTTCATAAATAGACTAGTCAGAAAACCATTTTGTGACAATTGAATTAGTCAAGAAATTAACATATACAAATCCTGTCCAGTTACTTAGAGTTACTGGTTAAAGTCTCTGGATACCAGATATGCGCCGAAAGTGGTGAAACAGAATTTGTCAAAACTATAATTGTATTTAGAGATTTGAATCGCATTTCAAAACCACATTGTACATATGAGAGGCCTGAAAACATGGGGATTATAGTGGAGGGGCACTTTGAAGAGAAGTGGTTTAAAAACGACTTCTGTTCAACCCAAGACTATGCTATATTGATACATCATAACTTCCTGAACATGAATCCGGTGTCTGTCAATCAAATTAGGTGGGACAAGGTCATTTTTGGGGTCATTAAGTTCAAAGAAGTCAAACGAGTTAAAACATATTTATATCACTAGATGGACATGTACGTGCATATCATGCTTGAAATATCAGATAAAGTTGTTTAAATTGTTGAGTATTCTTCCTTAGAACACATATGAAACGATTCGGTTTTATGGTGGTTCAAATCATTGTCTATTTTGCGATTTTCAAGATGGCCGCCAGGTATCAACATTTTGTCTTAATATATTCCGAATTAATTATTATATGGCGTTCGGCACTTACATTATGCGTTTACATACATAGAAGTATGTTTAAATAACTTATAAAAACAATTCACGACTGAAAAATTCATATAAATACAAGATGGCCGCCAAATATTCACCCAGACGTGCAGTAAATGTGTGTGGAATAACAAAAATAAATACCTACACTTTCATGAACTTTTATAATTCAGTTGGTTGCCTTTGTTTCGGCATTATTACATGTATTCTTTACAAAAATGAATGAGTCCATATAATATATTTATTATTTGACCATGTTGAGATATTCAAGATGGCCGCTAAGTATCGCTTAAGCTCTTAGGCGCTGTTGGTCGACAAAATAGTAAAGAAATGGAACATACTTGGAAATCATACAGTTCCAAACTGTACCGAATGATCTTTCGCCACAAACAAAGGTAAATCAAAGATGGCCGCCAACATGGATGCAATTATGATACGCCTATATTCAGCAGGGTAGACATAGCATATGCTACACCCTAAGATCAATGTTTCAGTGTGAATGGTAATTTAACGATGGGGTTAATTCTTGCCGGGGAGCGCGATATCCCTGGCCTTATTCACATGTTTAGCTTTTAGTCCAATAATTATAGTTATTTTTTTCAAAGTAAGGAAATTTTCGTTAACAAGCTAATTTTTTCAGAAAAAATTCAAGAAAAATATACTTAATAATACAAAAAAAGTCCCCGAGTTTCTGACTGGTGCTTCGAAGATGGCCGCCAAATATAGCCGCCAAATCGTCTTTATTATGGTTATATATTAAACAAATTATTTAGTTGCGGAAAAATCTAAAATACTACATTTCTGGATGTAGTATATGTTATAGTTTTCTGACATATTTTTTTCTTTCACAATGTGGACAAAATGACCGCCAAAATGGCCACCAATCGTATTTTTACATGTTTTTTTTAATAATTTTTTTGAATAATTATAACGCGTTTATTTTCTGGCTTGGAAAATTATAAAATAATATTATATGCAACGTGTCACACATTGGTTGTGTTTGTGGCGAATTGTTTGTGTAAATATCGCCTCCTAGATGGCCATCAGTAGGGTCGCCCGTATGGCTCACATTGAAAACATGTTCCTTTCATGAACTTTATAGCATGTTATAGGGCGCGAGTTTCTGGCTTGAAATTTCCAAGATTGTCATGAATACGACAGTCAAGATGACTACCACAATATCTGCCTAGATAGCTACAAAAATGACAGCACCGTGACCACAAATAATGCCATAAATACGGACAGTCAACTAAGTAAGGTAACAGAAACATGTATGTGGGAATACAAACTTGTTTGAAGGTATGTATATGTACATTTTATTACTAATACAAATAAATAATTGAATATCGTTACAACTTCCGAGTGAAGTGACTAGAGCCGTAATTGTATCGACATCAATCGATGAAGAATTGTGTGGATATCCTGAAGGCCAATATATGTAAACAGTAACAACAACCACAAGGCGTGTGCTATTCTTTAAGCGGGGCATTTCAAAATAAAACCATAGGTCCCAATTCCTCTCTATTAAATGGTAAGACTTGACCCTCAGACCACCCCATATCGTTTCTCCTGTATGCGATACATGCATATGTGTGTTTCTTGGATATCGACTGTGTAAACAAAATATTTTATCATTTTCTTGGGTGTATTTGCACGGTCACATAAATGAAAAGAATTAAACAAATTACGGTAAAATGTTACATGGTATTGACGCGGACACGTACTACTACCTCGATCATCGAGCTCATTAAAATATATACCGTTTTAATTACCACTTGTCTCCATGTGAGGACCTGGTCTCTCCATACCGCGACATGTTTTGCATAAACGACATTCCATTTATTTGCACAATATACAAGTAGCATTCGATATATAATTAATTCAATTTTTTATAACCAAATAAAAATACACTGACCCGGGTTCGAACCAGGGTCCTGATTTACCATTATTATACCCGTCTGTATTATGACCTTGCTTTCGGTCACGAATACATACATTCTGAGCATCGTAATTAAGTTACATCGTATTACACACAAATAGTTGGTGATCACTGACTAAATTACTTGCAATATACATGGCATTTTGTATGTTTTTTTCAAAGCAATGGAGAACCAGTGCATCATATGCAACACAGATATCCAGGTCCGGTCCAGTGACATTTCAAGCATCGCCTCTAAAGGTCTTCAATCACTGTTATCGGCCAGTGCTGAGCGTAATGATGGACTGGCGGAGAAAATTAAGACATTTTCTCCCCTGTATATACACACCACCTGTCGAAAACAGTACACACGGCCGACAAGTATTGCAGCATACAAAAGAAAAAGGGAAGAACATTCCACATGCGATTCTGGGAAAAAGATAAAACGGCGTTCCACACAACCTGAATTTGATATCAAGCAAGACTGTATGCTTTGTGGTAAAGTAATTGCTGTAAACACAAAGGAACCAAAGCATCAAAGAAAATCTACAACTGAAGTTGGTACACTTGAATTCAGCGTTAAACAATGCGCCACTGAACCCACTGATGCGTGGGGTGCTTCTGTACTAGACCGGCTCTCTACTATGCACGATTTCTGCGCAGCTGAGGGAAAGTATCACAGAGACTGTTACCAGAGGTTCCTAACACACGGTAAAACACTAGAAAGTGAAAAAGCTGGAGATTCTAAGAGAAGGAATGAAGATCAAGACAAATCTGCAGCTTTCGATAAACTGTCATTTTTTGGATGAAAGTGACGAGTGTCAGTATTCACTTTCTGAACTGAGTGATCGCATGAACACACTTCTTGATGGAAAAGAAGGTTATACGATAAAACACTTGAAGTCGAAACTGTCTAAACACTATGGATCACACATCGCAATCACTAGTATTAAAGGCAAATCAAATGTTGTGTCTTTTAAGGATGTGACCCACAAGATTCTTCAGGACACCTGGTGCACTGAGAAAGCCAGTGATGAGACAGCTGTACGGCTACGAATAGTTGAAATGGCAGCTTCCATAATACGAGATGACATTCGATTAACGCAGTACGACTGCGACACGTATCCTACACCACAACTTGTCGAGGATGGAAATGAGCTAATACCATGTTCTTTGAAATGCTTTCTGGAAGGCGTTTTGAAACCCAAAGACAGGCTTGTTAATAGGAGGTGCAGTTCCATCGCACACGCTATAATCGCATCATGTCGTCCACGATCATTCGTGTCACCATTGCTCCTTGCGATAGCCGTTTATATCCATCGTAAATATGCATCCCGTGAACTGATTGACGTACTGCATAGCTTGAACTATTGTGGTAGCTATCGTGAAGTACAGAGATATGAGAATGCCATGATGTCTAGCACTGAGCCTGCATATTACCTGAATGGATTTGTTCAGTTTGTCTTTGATAATGCTGACTTCAACGTGCACACACATGATGGACATAACACATTTCATAGTATGGGCGGAATTGCCTGTGTGACACCATCTGACAGGACAAGGGACACGACACATATAGAGCGCACACTGAACATTCCAGCTGCTGAAATCGTTGGTTGTTTTGGCAAGATAGGAATACGATCATACAGTAAACCAACAATTCCAGGGCTTAAGTCAGTTATTGTTGCAGATCTCATGTCATCAACAGTTGAACCCCAGACGTTGAGACAAGCCATAACTCTAGACTCTCTCTGGTTTGCCGGAATTATTACCGACGTGAAACCACGGCCATCCTGGAGCAGTTACATGGAAGTAGCAATGAGTGGTGGTACATTTGAAATTAGTAGAATTGAAGTTCTACCTTTCATTAATATGGATCCCACAAAACCTGGTACCATCTATACCGCCAATGTACTTTGCCCAACAGGAATGTGAAAAGCATGGCATACGTACATGTCCCGTAACATTTGATCAACCACTTTACATTAAGGCAACAGAGATTGTGTCGGCATCAACCGATCTGGAGAAAATATTCATTCGCCTTGGTGGCTTTCACATGCTAATGTCATACATGGGTTCAATAGGTAACATTTATGTCCGGCAGTGGCATTGAAGAGCTGTGGGAAACCGTTTATGCGAAGGGCTAAATTGTACACATGCTGAGCGGACACGCATACTCGCGTGCATTGCGCGCTAACTTCCTAACACAGGCTGCATTCACATGCGTGTTGTTCAAGACAGACGGCTTCCCAGAATATGTTGACAGCGAACGCATAAGGAACTTGTATGCATCACTGCTTCACAGTAACCATGATCACAATAAGGTTGTGGATGAACAGTCTGTGCAACAATTTAAGTTGCTGACAGGATTTCAGAACTGCATCTAGCAGTAATCGAACAGGCAAACTTTGGATTCAGTACCATCAACAGGTATCGATCATTCGTATGTTCATACGGGCCGAGAGGACGGGTGACTGGCAACTCCATCTATACAGTATTCGACGGATGCTGCCACATTTCCATGCAGCGGGACTTCTGGCATATGCCAAGTCAGCTCATCTGTATGTCCAACAAATGGAGAAGCTCGATAACCTAATGTCAGTGAATGAGTAAAAGCAGTACATAGAGAAGGGTTATTTCACAATACGGCGAATGGAAAAGTTTTGGAATGGCGTGGTTACAGATCAAACGATTGAGCTGTTCCTTATGCGACAACTCAAGACATTTGGTGGCATGACACGGGGTCGCGGAATGACTGATAGTACATTGACAACATGGGTCCACGCACTCCCCTAATGTGTCCCAATTTGTGATGCACTGGAGAAGTTCACTGATGTGCAAACGAGAACGTCAGAACAACACAAAGATCTACGGCCATCCAACCAAATCAAGGACACCGCAGATCTCTGTCGCTTTACTGAATGGATGGAAGCTCATCCGCCCTTTGCTGATCGAGATTCGAACGTATTGACGAACGTTGCCACTGGGATTGTAGCTGACGCGACAGTTAACTGCGACTCTGCTGTCCAGATAGGTCAGCAGGCGATGGCAAACATGACAGGAAAGACATTCGCCGACGTCACTTTACGTCGCAAGGATAAGGTAAAATCACTAGCTGCCATGATAAACACCGTAAATGTGCGTGGTGACGATGTCGTAGTAAATCCGGATATGCTTTTCAATCGGATAACATGCATTCTCAACACAAGTTCGGAGCTTGATACGTTTCTAGTGTATGAGTTGGCTCCACAACCCCCATCACTCTTCTTAGATGGTCAGATGCGAAAAACAGCAAAGAATGCACTGGGAACAATGTTGAAGTCCTTGGTTGTCGGCCAAAAGACGATTCCTGAAGATGCCGTTTTCGTGCTAGATGGAGGTCATCTGCTACACTCAGTAGTTTGGCCACAGCCAGCAACATATCTGGATGTGTGCTATTGTTACACAAGATACGTTATTCAGCACTACAAACAGGGAACAACGGTAGTATTTGACGGGTATGACGGAGTTATGTCAACCAAGTTAGTAGAGCAGAACCGCCGAGCGAAAACCTGCTCATCTGCAAACATCCTGGTGTCACCAAATTTGCCGACCACCACAATACAAAACGCATTCCTTGCAAACAGCATCAACAAAACACGTCTTATTCACACATTGACACCAATTCTGCAAAATGTAGGTGTGAATGTAAAACAAGCTGAGTCAGATGCGGACACTCTGATTGTGCAAACAGCCAGTGAAGAATCGACCATGAGCCATACTCCAGAGATAGTTGTTGGCACCGACACCGATCTATTAGTCATGCTTGTGGCTCGGTCAACTTCTTCACAGCAACTTTATATGCTATTGCCAGGGTAAACAACCAACACTCTTCAGCATTGCAGAACTGCAGGATGCACTGGGGCCCCTAGCAAAGCACTTGCTATTCATACATCATGTACATGCAGTCACATGTTGTGACACAACGTCTGCGCTGTACAATCAGGGAAAGCGAAAAGCCTTGAAGATTTCACGTATCACTAGTGAATTGCATATTCACATGGATGTGTTCAATCGGGTTTCCAGTACCCACAAGCAAGTTGCTATTGCAGGCGAACGATTTCTTCTTGCGTTGTACGGTGCTGAGAAGTTCACATCATTAAACAAGTATCGCCACGTAGCGCACAAACGAGGTGTAGCCAGGACATCACTCAGTGGTAGTTTCCGACTATCCAGCCTGCCACCAACAAGTGCTGCAGTTCGTCAACATTCTTACCGGGTGTACCTGCAGGTCCAAGAATGGATGGGACGCAAAGTTGTCCCAATCGACTGGGGTTGGCAATCGAATGACCAAGGTCTTATTCCGATCCCTACTGATCAGCCCGTAGCACCACATAAGTTGATAAACTTTGTCACCTGTGCGGCTGTGAAAAGGCATCCGGCTGCAGGAAGGTCGGTATGGTGTGCTCCGACATGTGTACCAATTGCATGGGTGCATGGGTGCATGCTTCAATGCACCGGACATAGAATTTGCTGAAAGCACACTAGATGTGAGTAAATTGGCTGAACCCAGCAAGCAAACGACGTTGTGCCACTGTCATTTCAGCGTAAAGCTAAAATCGTGCGCACACGGAAATGTATGAACATGTGCTGTAACGACACATTAGTCAATCGCATATATGTACTTAACTTTAACAGAACATATTATTATAATTGGCCAATGTTTTAATTTGGTGGTCCTACCTAGTTCATTGGTGACCCGTTCAGTAAAGTATTCTCAATCACGTGTTTATGTAAAACAGAATAAATTTGGCGGCAATCTTGTCTACCACCTTGATAGTACGTACTATTTATGAATACTCCCGAAATATGTAATCGCATACCCGGGACTTGCTAACTTGCGGAATTTTCCGAATACATATCTGTACGTGTCACAATTTTTTATTAAGAAAAAAATACACAATATATATATATATATATGGCGGCCATATTGTCTGCCATATTCAAGCCAACTGCGCCAGAACATCCGAAACTTAATTTGTGGCTCATTGTAGTAGGCCTATGTTATATTTCTGCCATACATGAAATATATTTTTACAAGCTATTTAAATATATATATATATATATAGTCATAAAAACACTATGTAGTGGCCATCTTGGCGGCCATTTTGAAGGAATATTTTAGACAGTTCCGATGGGAAATACGGGGATATGTCGTACGATCTTCAGAATATTTTATTAACGGTGTTAAAGAACTTGATATACATATAAAATCTAATACATATAATTTGGCGGCCATTTTGAGGGCCATATTTACCATCCATCTTGAAGAAAACGTTAGTCAGAAAATGGCATTATTTGATATGTTCCTCCGCGTTATATTATTATTTTTTTCAGCATATGGATAACTTTTTTCATATTTTATTCCATATTAATCAGTAAAATGTGTGATTTGGCAGCCATATTGGCGGCCATTTTACCATCCATCTTGAAAAAATGTTACTCAAAAAGTAGCTGTATTTAATAAGTTCCTCAGTGAAATATTTTATATTTTTCAATATATGGAACATATTGTTGTTCAATATATAACAGTTGCATGATTTGGCGACCATTTTAGCGGCCATTGTGGAAGCACCGGCTGAAAACCCGGGGACTTTTTTTGTGTTGTTCAGTATATTTTTCTGGAATTTATTCCGAAAAAATTAGCGTGTTAACGAAAATTTCCTTGCCAAATTCTAAAATGCCTGGACTATTTCTTGCAGGCGAGAGATGAATCCGGCTAATCCCGTTATAAGAGTAATATGATCAGTGCTAATCCTACTACGGTTATGGGGAGTTGGGGTGGGTCTGAGTTACTGTAGTGCGGTGAAGACCTGACAGTAGATCCGGTTTATCTAATGTCTGTGCTGGATATAAATTGTATGCAACTATTCAGTTACACGCCCTCATGCAGATGTGAGCTGTTGTTAGTCCGTTTAAAGCCAGTACACATTAAATCGTTTGGAAATATATCATTTTATTTTATTAACCTGACCATGAACATCAGTGTTGCATTTTATTACTACAACAGGTCCGTAACCAGATGGTCGGTGCGGTCGGACGACCCCCTCCTCCACCTCCCCCCTCCTCCACCTCCCTCATCCAGCCTTGATGTCCATTGTTTGATGCACTAAAATAAGAATTGTTGTCAATACGTTGTATAGTCGTATTATGTGCCCATGACATCCTAGCTGCCTCTGGCCATTCAAGCCATCGAAAACACTGCTTCAAAAAATATGTTACGGGCCTGTAGCATACATCGAAACCATCAGATACCGGTACATTCCATGCGGATATTTTTCATTTTAACGAAACCTAATATATATATATATATATATATATATATATATATATATATATATTATATGAACAACGATAATAAATTTATTAATGTGGTACACAAAATGATAGGCACAGCGATTGACATATCAAAGGGAAGTTGACGAATTCTGAACTTGACTGGCTAAGTGACAACTACCATTGTTCACTTCCCACATAATGAAAGCAGCGGTTTTTTTCATAGCGAAGAAGTATGCTTAGCTTATTGGATATGAAAAAAACCACGCTATTGCATCCTGCGTTATATAAGTATTATACTAATGTCCACTGATATGGGAATATCCATTCTATTGCGTTTGAATACGTTATATTCCCACCATTTATACTTGAAAAGTCTTTTTTTGACACATTTATTATTATAACAAATTCGTAATATTGACGACAATAGCATGAACATGGAATACCAATAACTTGGAAACACTGCACATGGACAGTGCGAGTGTGTTTGTCGGTTAACAAGAGACAAAATCAATTACTTGAACATTGGGGAATATAACATATACATATATACAATGGTGTGATCATGGTCATCGAATCTCAGTTTATATACATGTACGACTTATGATGTTGTTATTGCCCAAAATAAAACAACTTTTGGATGGCGTATCATTTAAGTAGTCATATGCTGGTAGCCATGTACTAGGACATGTAAGTACATGTAGGAATAAGTTAATAACCAGTATGTGTGAGCCATATTCACATTACTCTATGTATCTAAGAATTCAATACATGGTGTCATCCAGGCCATTACATCTCCGGTCATCAACGGCATATGCTGTGTTTATTAACAAGAAGCAATATACAGGTAGGCATGGACTATGTAAATAGGATGGATTGAATGATTCAGTATTTATGAGTCACATATGTATGGATATTAAACTATCTTGCGATCGAGATCAATTTGTTGTGCGTTCATGATGGAACATATGTTGAGGTCATTCAAGATATTGTTTGGTATATACAAAGAATAAAAGTTATATCAATTTATTATGCGGTCATACTGCAGTCTACCTTGAATATATATGTATATATATGTATCACATTTATGAAGGGCGCTGTTTCTGAGGAATACCATACACTGTAATCATAAATGATGTAGTCATATAATGTCTTTACATGGTATGTGTATAAGTGTTATAACTGTGTATTATAATATCACAACCATATGCATAATATACTATATAATAGGTTACATACATTAAAGGCCCTGAACGGCTCAGTATTACAATTTTCCGATTTTTTCAAACACAAAAATATGTTTGGCAACTGATTTAGTACACAAAACTAACATATACTGCCTAATAGATACATCTCAAGTCTTGAGATTTACATCTTAATCGCAATGTGAAGACAACACAAACTTGTTTTGTGTACCACTCAGTGCAAAATGTCAATATTGACAAATTAATTTCCGTAACCCAACGGCTTCGGCTCGGAAGCGAGTCGATAAACTCCGGCTATCGGAATTCATCGGCCGCGAATCAGGAAGTTGAGCTGTTGACCCGAGCGTCTATCGGAAAATCGATCGGACTTTGAACACGCACCTGCTGTTTGTTTATCAACAACTATTGATATTTTCATCGACTACAAGCTCAGTTTTGTACCAAAGTGAATGCAAACCGTTTCAAAGTGTGTGTAAATAGAAACCTGTTGGATTTATGTGTGGGAAAACCCAATAGGAGGCCAAATTCGGCAACTTGGGCCGTATTGGGGAATATGTTACTTTGTTTCAAATGAACATGGTTGATTAGTCTATGTTAATCTAGAACTATATCAGAGCGTTCCATCATCCGTGTCTATACACACCAACATACGACATATAAATAAGATCGTAAGAGACCAAACAGAGACACTTATTTTAACATGCACGTATTTGAGTAGTGCTTTGTTATATATAGAGCATACCATTGTACCCATATGTCTCTAACTAAATTGCGATTCATGGATAACTAATGTACACAAATCAACCAAACAACAATTCATCTGTGCAAAACAAAACCGCAATTACCGTGACTGGATTTTCAAACTAACCAGGTTTGAGCTAACCTGGAAGCGAAACGCAAACAGTTAAACATTGACACATACCTGATCTGAGGCATCTAAATCACGAGCATTCGCTACAACAAATGTTTTATATATGTGGCACGCATATACGCTGTCAATATTGATTTCAGTGCAGTGCACCTGACAGGACATTTGTCAATGAGAATATATGTTAATTGAGAATACATTTACATTTATCAGCGATGATTAAACATGCAGCCATGCGGAGAGTTTTGCTGACATTGAATATGCTGATCTGCCTTATACAGATTTATATGGGACAATTATTAACTATTTCAGTGTAATTTAAAGGTATGTATATGGATATATCCACTAGGGGATGTATGGATAGACACGGAAACAGAAACTGTAATAAATACTATTTGATAATTGTTGTATTTTACATGAATTGTTTTAATGACATGTTCTATCTTGGTTATAATTAAGTCTAAAGTATTTTAAAATTCTGACTTTGCATCAAGTGTATTATCAGCGAACTACTAGTCTGAACACATGTGAATTTGTCCTATAAAGAAATTTAAAAGTAAATGAAAAGAAACGCGCAATTACCAGTACCACAATATATTAAAATAGCCTAAATGAGGCGAAACAAAACTACAAATGACTTCAAAGTCAAGTGTGTCCAACTTACTGATTTAACCGTCTAACATTATGAAGAAATATAAATAAGTAAAGCAAAAGTAAACATTATATACAATAACTTTCGAGTTTTTTTGGAAAATATGGCGGCCATTTTTAATTAAACACGCTCTTTAAGAAGAGCATAAACACTGATCTATATTTTAATGGCATATCTCAGATGAAAATCAAACAAATATGTTCATATTAAGCTAGTAAAGATAAAGTGTATTACTAGGTTGACCCACCACTAATTGCTTACCAAGCTTTTATTTCAGATTATGCTTCAGCATGGTCTGGTGAGTGTGTAAGCCAAAATGCACCCGAATGCACATTGGGGAAAGCACCTAATTTGCATAAATTCAAGATGGCGGCCGAAGCGTAATATAAAAATTCTTAAATGCTCTATATCATGAAAACTAATCACATTACACCATATACATGTATTAACCACATATAGGAATATGTATATGAATATATAAAAAATCATTATAGAAAGTGTTTATGACGTTAACCCCAGGTGCGGGTCCAGGGGTGGGTTCATCACCCTGGATCCAACCCTGCTGCTGGCAAAATATCCACAATATTCAATTAGTTGAATAACTTTTGCTGTTTTATATTGCTTTATAATTTGATAATTCTCAGTATATCTTGACTGGCCATGTACAGACAACCCTTTCTGTTCGCTTAAATTGAGCAGTGCTGTGAAAAGTAAGCGAAGAATCCTTGAACATCAACAACAACAACAAGATTAAGTTTTTTGGCGGCATCATTTGAAATTACTTAATGCCAGATGGTAAGTGACATAAAATAATTAATGACATAATACTTCATACTATCGAGTGCTTCTTCTTACACATTGCCCTGGAGAAAACCCAAATAATCCGACACCTGCAAATGCCATTTCAAGGGCACATGAGCCTAAACCCGTGCAGTACCTATTTCCGTGCACAAACTATTCTCCCTGTGTAATATTGTTGCAGAGAGACAACTGCTGTTTTGCTCAGTTAGGGGACCCCCCTCGTCAATTTGTTAGGTGTGGACTTTTTTGATCAGGGGGTGGGGAGGGGGGGGGGTGGACAGAACGATCAATTTCTGAAAGCAGAGAGGACCGGGCAGTGGCATCTACATATTGAGGCCGTAACTGAAACCCTGCCTATACTGGCAGCAACTGGACACAATCATTACACTAAGAATTTACATGTGTACCTGCAAAAGATGGCAACTCTGGAGAATGATTTCCCCGAAGCTTACGCACACTTTGAAAAAGGTGATCTTGTGCTTCGGAAGTCAGACCGATTCTGGGCAGGTCTAAGCACAGATCTTGTGATTGAACAGTCACTGATGAGATCACTGAAAACGTCAAGTGGTCTCAGTAGGCGTAGGGGGTTTACAGAAGCGCAACGATTAACATGGCTTATGTCTCGATCGGTGTATCTCTCTGTCAATAGTCCGATGCAGGAACTGGAATCGGTAACATATGTCAGCAGCGACCAGCATAAGGAAGAAAGTCGACCCCGTGTGAAGCGTGATTGTGAAGATGTTGAGCTAACATTGCCATTTCTTCGTGAGCGATCACCATTCGATGGAACTATACCCTTTCGAAATATTGCCACAGGACTTGTTGGGTCGGACAACGTAAATTGTTATAATGCCAGAAACGTGGGTATTGACATTCTAAGCAAAATGAAAGGCAAAAGTGTAGTTGAGTATACATGTACGTTCAGAAAGAATGACCGTGTAGTAAACATGAATAGAAACACAATCAAAGTCGATAATTCAGACATTAACATAGACCCACAGCAGCTCTTTCAACGATTTGCCTCATGTAGTATTAACAATGAAAATTTACGGAAGTATTTTCACATGAGCTGTGTGCATACCCAGCCTCTATATTCGAAGCGAAGGATGTGTTGAGAGCACCAGATAAACTAGCATTGACAGATGGAATTTGGAAGTGATGCGAGGTATTCACCTTCCAATCTGCCAAGTGGTACGCGGTGTGTCGTGGATGGCGGCTGGCTTCTTCATCGTGTACCATGGAAAAAAAGTAAAAAGTTCCACAGTTGGAGAAATATGCCAGTCGTAGTTGGCGTTATTAAGGAAGAAATACCCGGGTGCCATAGTGTGTGTTCAGTCGTCGCAGAGCAAGCCAAATTCGGTGTACTGATGTTTTTGTTGAGGCACACTGTATTCTGGACGTAAAGAAAGATGACTTTCTGTCAAACAAATTGAACAAGCAAAGGTTTATCAATCTTCTGAGTGGCATCCTATTTCATGACGAAGCCGGCGCGGATGTTCTAATAGTGACAAAGGCAAATTGAAACCGCAGCATCTGAACCAACATAAGTTACCGGTAGTGATTCGGACTTAACGATTCTGTTACTCAGTAATCACAAAGTCGATGAACTTGAATACAATCTGTATTATCAACCTATCACTAAACACTGTGCGAAAAAGTCTCCCCGACTATGGCAAATAAACAATTGTCGAACTGTACTAGGGAGTGAAATGTGTAATAATTTGAAGTTTGCATATGCAATGCTGGGTTGTGACACTACATCCAGCCTACACGGAGTGGGAAAGGCGAGCTTATTGAAATAGATGAGCAGCTCCTGAAGTGCTTCTAGCATTTTCAATGATCCAGTGCCAAGCATCATCGAGGCTGGTAAATGCACCATTCTAAAGCTCTACGGTGTTGCGAATAGTGTACGCAAGTTCAATGATCTTAGGCTGTATAAATTTATGCAAAAGCTCAATCATGGTAATTGTATCCATCCGAAGAGTTTACCTCCAACGTCAGGATCTGCATCGTATCATTCTCTTCGGGTATATCATCAGATCCAACACACAACTGACTCCAATAATGACATCGACTCCTATTGCCCCAGAATACCTGCTGAAATTGATTCACTGCGGTTGTAAGGGAGCCTGTTCTACATTGAAATGCGCATGCAAGAAAGTTGGACTGGAGTGTACTATAGCATGTGAATGTGCTGGAGACTGTCTGAAAAATAGTAATCCATGTGACACTAATGATGGTGATGACTCAATTGTGAGTCAGTGTTTTCCCTAAATACAATGTCAAGGTGTTGAAAATATATGATGGTTGATTGTATAGTCAGCTAGTAATGTTTCTTTGGGAGACAAAACATGATAACATATTTTTCATTTGTAACCAGATATTCAAAGATAACTTTTATTTGATTATGTTGATAATGGGTAAATGTTACAATGTTACAATACAAACATAAACATGATACATATTGTGACGTCATGATAAATGTGCCTTGATACGCCCTTGACAGGTCGGATGCCATTTTTAACATAATCCAGATCAATTGATGTGAAATTGTTCTATAACAATACATGTGGCTGTGTATAACTGATTGGTATATGTGCAGTATATGCATGTACATGTCATATGTTAATATGTACAATACAATCATACGTAATTGGTCACTAATGTGGTGCATTCAATTCCATGAAGGTTCTAGTAACTGAACATTTAGCCCCAATAACATGACAAATACAGACATTTCCAATGATTGTTTCACAATGACGTCACAATGACGTCATGATAACGTCACAGTGACGTTATCATTACTTTCTATTACTTTCTATGATGATTTTCGAAATCCTGATATACATATTCCTATATGTAGTTAATGCATTTATGTAGTATATTATGACTAGTTTTCATAATATTGTGCATTTAAGAATTGTTAGGGGTGTTTTTGGCAGCCATCTTGAATTTATGCAAATTATGTGCTTTCCCCAATGTGCATTCGGGTGCATTTTGGTTACACACTCACTAGACCATGCTGAAGCATAATCTGAAATAATAATAATCTTGGTAAGCAATTAGTGGTGGTCAACCTTTATTTTTACCAGCCTATATCTAGCCTAGTTCCAAGATATGGTCCACCACAGTATAGATAATGCTGCCTGATATTGATGAATATTGGCGTCCATCTTGGATTCATATGGATTTGATAGCTTCCATCCATGTTTAAAAGTAATAAATGATATCCAAAGGTTTTTCTGCGTCCGTCCGATCAAGGTCCAAGTGCCTATTCGTCAAATATGTAGACATTTCAGGTTAATTATTGATGCTTGGCGGCCATCTTGAATATGTTGATACTCTCAACTATAGAGACGTCCCAGCAAACCGAATCGCTTTGTATATGCCCCATAAAACAATAATCACCAATACAACATACTTTATCAGATTTTGTCAGTAATGTTCTGCAAGTACATATTGTATTATCAAAATAGAGTGAGTTGTACACTCATTTGACCCATGTGCACTCAATGACCCACAAAATGACATTGTCTCACCTGATTTGATTGACCGACACCGGATTCGTGCTCAGGATGATATAATGCATTGATTTCAAGTAGTCGTTGCTTTTGCTCTCTCGGTTTGAACAGAATTCATTTTTATGGGTGATTGCCCCCCTACTACATGTATTAGTACTACTATTGGGTAAGGGCTGTAATTAATGTGAGAACTTGTAGCCCAAGCCCATTGTACTTATATGCAATAAACTATGTTCAAACTAAACTATTAGTACAACAAGTGTATTATAATCAAAATAACTAGCATTGCAAACGCTTGTTTTACTGCAATCGCTGATTTCTAATTTAATTATAATTGTATATATTATTTGTATTACTTAAAGGCGTGTTTCTAATGGAAACTTGTTTTTAAATATGGTATTGTATGATCATTTCACCACACTGAAAAAGTAATGAAATTCATAAATTGTCCTTTCCTTACTGGTACCTCCCAGTTTATCACAGTTGTATACTAAGTATATGACACACGTTTGGCAATTGGATCACATGAAATGGTGCGATTGGCTGATGCTGGCCATTTGCATTGCATGAAGCGAAAACACATAACTTGAATATCTGAGACATCGTTTGAGAGACAGTGCCTTTAAGGTTTGTAACTACAGTAGAACCTCTTTAAACCGGACACGTATGCAGTCTCTGTATCCTTCATTTTATGGGTTTCATTGTCTTCTATCTCTGATGATCATGCCTGTTAATGTTCGCAAAGCACACCCGCATGAATTGGCATATTCATATGTCTAATTTACAGTGTAACCTCTATAAACCGGACACCCTGAGAACATCCCAGGGTGTCCGGTTTAGAGAGGTTCCACTGTACGATTTCTCCCAAATTTACCTTCCGCTATACATTGTTTCGTCTCATAGAGGATCTGGCATCAGTGATGATTTAATATTATATTTATTAAACGAGTTTACTGATTTCATAAGAAACGAGGCTACGCCGCGTTTCCTATAAAATCAGTCAACGAGTTTAATAAATTTCATATTTATTCATCACAACTGTTATATTAGTTGAATAAGTACATCGTCATACACCGAAGCTGTACATATCACCAAACCTGTTTTCTGTAACGAGCTAATTTTTATTTTACACTGTGTTAATACACTGAGAGTGCCCATGTTATGCAATACATTCACTTATGCGATGCCGATTGCGACCTGTGTTCATTCGCATGTCATCCGACGGCATACCTTTTGTTTAAGCAATATTTATTTCATGAATGAATAATGAATTACATAACACAGTTGGTAGCATGTTTAGAAAATATTGTTTTTATATGTATGTGAATTCTTCTTCTGGACAATTCAGTTGCTTTCTGTGATGTTTTAAGGAATAAATAGATGAACAAAGTACCATTGTTTATAATTTATTTAACCAAATACTGCTTCGCGGGAAATATAAGCAGCGCCAATGTTTGGTTTAATTATTCCTCACATATATTCTACCATCAAGTGACAAACTTTCCTTAGCACTACATGAGCTATGTCTACTGTACATTTAACGGTGTGCTTCATCCTTACCGGAATCCCGATGTCCCTGGCTTGACCCGCAGGTACATTTTTAGCTCACCTGAGCGAAGCTCATGTGAGCTATTGTTACCGCAATGTGTCCGTCGTCCGTCGTCCGTCGTCCGTCGTCCGTCGTCGTCCGTCGTCGTCGTCCATCGTCCGTCGTCGTCCGTGAACATTTTCAGACGTCTTCTCCTCGGTAACCATTGGGCCTATAGTCACCAAACTTCATGGTCATGGTCCTTAAGTAGGGGGATTACAAAATTGTTAAAATGACGTCATTACTTAATCCGAGATGGCCGCCGTCTAAAAATAGCACAAATACTTCAAAAATCTTCTTCTCAAGAAACGCTAACTGGATTTCGACAAAACTTGGTAGGAATGATCGATGTACAATGCTCTTTCAAAGTTGTTAAAATGGTGACCCCGGGGTCAAAAATGGGCTTGGCCCGTGGGGTCAATTTGGGGTCAAATTTTATTTTTGACCGAATATGGTCATGTCATATATCAAATTGAAAGTATCAATGAGGCGATCACTCTAGTGCATTTTCTGTCGAAATCGGATGGTTATGTCATCCAAGATGGCCGCCGAAAGGTCAAAATGTTGTTCTTTTATTAGAGATTTCAAAATTCTTCTTCACATGAACCGCTTGGCCCATGGTAGCCAAACTTAAAATGTATGGTCCATGGGTGAAGCCTTTTCAGATTTGTTAAAATGGAGGTCATCGCTAATCCAAGATGGCCGCCGTCTACAAATAGCATAAATCCTTAAAACAAATTCTTCTCATGAACCGCTGGCCAGATTTCGACGAAACTTGGTAGGAATGATCGATGTACAATGCTCTTTCAAAGTTGTTAAAATGGTGAGCCCAGGGTCAAACATGGGCGTGGCCTGTGGGGTCAAATTGGGGTCAAAATTTATTTTTCACCGAATATGGTCATGTTATATATCAAATCGAAGGTATCAAAGAGGCGATCACTCTGGTACATTTTTTGTCGAAATCGGATTGTTATGTCATCCAAGATGGCCGCCAAAATGTCAAAAGGTCGTTCTTTTATTAGAGATTTCAAAATTCTTCTTCACATGAACCGCTTGGCCCATGGTAACCAAACTTAAAAGTTATGGTCCATGGGTGAAATCTTTTCAGATTTGTTAAAATGGAGGTCATCGCTAATCCAAGATGGCCGCCATCTAAAAATAGCATAAATTCTTAAACAATCTTCTTCTAATGAACCGCTGGCCGGATTTCGACTAAACTTGGTAGAAATGATCGATTTACAATGCTCTTTCAAAGTTGCGAAAATGGTGACCCCGGGGTCAAAAATGGGCGTGGCCCGTGGGGTCAAAATTTATTTTTGACCGGATATGTCATATATCAAATTGAAGGTATCGATGAGGCGATTGTTCTTGTGCAATATTTGTCGGAATCGGATGATTATAACATCCATGATGGCCGCCAGAAGGTCCATTTATTCGAGATTTTGAACCTCTTTTTCTCAGGAACCACATGGCCGATGCTGGCCAAACAGTGTGTTAAGATCCTTGTGTGAAGCATTTTCAGATTTGGTAAAATGAGAGTCATCGCTTAATCCAAGATGACCACCATCTAAAAATATTACAATTTTTTTTAAAACACATGAACTCAATGTCACATTCTCCTCTGGTGTTCATGGAGTCAGATGAGCGAATTAGGGCCATCATGGCCCTCTTGTTTGGTTTTCTGGTGCGTGAGAGTTGATTTTGGGATCACCCCATCCCTTATCAAAACAGGTAAGATATGGGATTCGACCCCATTAACCCGGCCTAAAATGACAGTTAAACACCATTGAATCGAATAAATTCTACTGCTTGATGGCAAAGTATGATTTCTCCTGTCCATTACGTAACACATGTCTCATACGCAGTTGAATGGGCGTATGTTTTAATCACAATCAAATACTAAAGAGCAAAAGGTGTTCAGTCATCCAGCACAAACATGACAATACCAGAGATTAATACATTCAAACATCAAAAGTTCGCATTTTGCACACAACTGGGGGCCGTTTTATTAAACTTCGTACGACTAAAATGTTCGTAAGTGCAAATTTATAATTGTCTGTAAATTTAATTGGATTTACATGTATTGAGCATATGCAGCCTATGTTCAATGAATGTAAATTCAATAATTGTTTACAAGAACAAATTGTTAATGTGAAATTTACAGACTATCATAATTTTGCACTTACAAACATTTTAGTCGTACGAAGTTTAGTGAAACGGCCCGCAGGTCCCATTTCCCTTGACATTATATTCTTTACTCAGCACAATGTACCACAATACTGCAGGCTCCGTGATGCACTCGACCAAGAACGTGGCGACGTCTGGCGGGCGGGTGGGGCACCAGACAATCCACGTGTACCTGAAGAAGGTGCCGGGGACCATCAGTCACCTCTACTTCACGCTTAGCTCCTGGCGCGCCCCCAATCTCTCCGCCTTCTCCAACCCCGGGCTTCAGGTGTGTAAGCAAGACTCCCCTCCCCATAAATGAGACACGCCATGCGATTTTGTACTTTCGGATATCTGCGTAATTTCATGAAATATGTTTACAATATTTACAATATTTTCCGTAAATGGCGTCAAATGTTGACAAAATTTTCCGATTTCATGCGGAATGTACTCTGAAAATGTTGTCAACTTTTGATTTTATTTATGAAAAATCTTGTAAATTTTGTAAACGTATTTCATGAAATTACGCAGATGTCCGAAGGTACAAAATCGCATGGCGTGTCTCATTTCATGTGGCTGTGACTGGAGAAATGTGGCTCATGGGATTTGTGTCAGTGTAGTTCCTGATCAAATAGCACACTCGTGTAGCATGATAACAATCTATAGTGCCCGTTATATGTATAATGGGTTGTTCAATTAACTGAATGGCGAACGGTGCAGATCATGATCAGACTGTGCACAGGCTGATCTGGATCTACACTGACCATAAAACCCGTAAGCCCCATTTTTTCCAGTCACAGCCACATATAAAAAGATAATATGATACGTTATGGGACCCAGCTACATGTTTGTATGAAAACCATGTATGCCATATCTCCCGCCATTCGCTGGGCGCACAAGACGGGAAGGGTAATATCACGACATGCCCGTCAACAATGGCACCGTCTATACAATAGGTCACCAAAAATTCCGCGAATTCTAACTTCCGCGATGCCCCCATGTTGTAAGTGAAGTTACTTTGCCTGGTGACCCGTTTATAAGAATGTTTTAACTCTTTCACTTTTGGTATACATGCATACCAATCGGTAGGAACTGGGGGCCGTTTCCTTAAACTTCGTACGATCACAATGTTCAAATTCAAATTTAGGATCGTCTGGAAAATCCAATTGATGGATTTACATTTAAATGTAAATCCAATAATTGTTTACAAGAAAACGTTGTTAATGTGAAATTTACAGACTATCATAAGTTTGCACTTACGAACATCACAATGTTGCACTTACAGCTTAGTCGTACGAAGCTTAGTGAAACAGGCCCCCGATTCTGAATGAATACTACACTTTTTACTGACAATGTTATTTGTTTTATATGGCAGGAGCAATTGGCCTTATGGTATTTGTGACTCTGTATGTGTCACAGACGCGTGTAGCCTGATAACGACATATGTTACTTGTTAGAAACATGATGGGTGTTTCATTGATGGAATGGCGAACAGTGCGGATCCAGATCAGACTGTGCGGCTGCACAGTCTGATCTGGATCTACACTGGTCGCAAAACCCATAAGCCCAATTTCTCTAATCACAGCCGTAATTGAGACAATCGGCATAGTCTGATCTGCATCTAAACATGTCGCAAAACCCATAAACCCCATATCTCCAGTCACACACACATTTCAGTTCTACGAGGCGTCCGACAGCAGCACAAACCTTTGCAGCACGACGTTCGGCCACGCCCTAAGTTCCCAGGCCGTGATCATGTGCTCCGTCGTCCGTGCTCCCGACGGGCAGTGGTTTATCTACGAGTGTGACCTGGGTGGCTGTGTCAACGGCAACTCCAAGATGTACAACCCGATCAGGAAACGCATTGTGGAACTTATTGACGCGGAATAACCATTTTATTTCGTTTCGGCTTATATTTAAGGGTGTGAATTGGCTCGAACATCTTCCATGCCCAGGTGTGAATTTCCACATTTGTTACATATGATATACATGTATCTGTACGTTTTTCACATTATAGACAATAGGCTGCACTATATCGCTACACCACAACGGAAAACATCGTCGGAATAACGTTTCCATTTCACGCACTAGTATATAGCAATAATCTGCAGGGCGTTGACGTTCATACTTCTACAATATGAGACAAAAATATTATCATAAACTCACCTAATGATGTGTGTAATATATTATTCTTCGGTCACTCTCCACCAAGTGGAAACGAACAAAGAACGCTTCAAACACGAATTTGGAAATACTACTCCGTCATAACGCTTATGTAATAATAATGCAATGTAATGTAATTATAGTTATGTACTCGGAACTATATCTGATATACTGTAATGAGATGTAATACAGAGTATTTGAGTTGAGTTTGATAACCTGGACAGCAAAGTGACGCACTGTATTCAAAATATGAAACGTGGCTGTGCCTGGGGAATTGGGGTTGGGGCTTGCGTCTTTTACGACCAGTGTATATCCAGATCAGACTGTGCATCCGAACAGTCTGATCTGGATATACACTGGTCATCATTCCATCAATGAAACACCGGCATGTTCCTAACCGGCGATATATATCGTTATCACTCGATATGAGTGTGTTATTTGATCAGGAATTACGATGGTCGTAAATCCCATAAGACGTATTTCTCCAATCACAGTCACTAATGTGTTATTACATAAACTGTTGTATTTTCACAGTGCAGTGACACAGGAAGCATCTGTACATGTAGGGTTTATAGAGAATAGTAGGTTAGTGCCGTGAATGGGAAACAATATCTGGCAAGGCTCAGGAAACGGGATGGGCGAGGCTCTGCCGAGCACATCCCGTTTCCGTGCCACGCCAGATATTTTTTCCCATTCACGGCACTAACCTACTATTCTATTTATCCTGTCAACACCTACAAATGGCTGTAAAATGCAAAAATAGTATTGACTGGATATCAGAAATGTTTCACAGCACCGTGTTTCACGGCACATACGCACTGTGTTGACGGGATAAATCTAAATCATGAGACGTGTTACGTGACTAATACAGCTTTGATGTATGCAGTAAGTATTACGAAGCCTTGCAGGGATGTATAATGCTTTTTTTTGGGAACGAATTGTTAATTCGAGGGAACAAATTGTCATTTCGTGGGAACGAATTGTCATTTTGTAGGAACGAATTGTTAATTCGCGGGAATTAATTGTTATATCGAAGGAACGAATTGTTAATTCGAGGGAACGAATTGTTAAATTGAGGGAACAAATTGTCATTTCGTGGGAACGAATTTGTCATTTAGTGGGAACGAATTGTTAATTCGCGGTAACAAATTGTTATATCAAGGGAACAAATTGTTAAATTGAGGGAACAAATTGTTATTTCGTGGGAACGAATTAATAAAAAAAAAGCCATGTTCCCTGCGTGGCTCTGTAGAATATAACCAAACTTACAGGTGTGATGGAATAATATGGTATTTATTAACACATTGACTGATTTCATTATCAACTCTGCTGAGCTCAGTAAAATCAGTTTAGATTTTTGAATGTGGTTGTTATTAAAGGTACATATGCACACTCAGTGGGCACAACATGTTCTTTACAGGAATTAAATAACTGTATAACTGTGTCACTATTCCACCAGAAAATGTCTCAGATGATGTCTCTGATATAAAGAACACGTTGTGCCTACTGAGTGGGCATATACCTTTAAGGGTACATGCCCACTCAGTTGGTTATACTATAGGGAGACAGATAGTTTTGTATATTCTGGCGAAATAAGCATTCATTCACCATTACACCACGTATTGATTGGCATTATTATACATTTTATATAAGACATAAATTTCCACACTGATATCAGGGGCGATAACCGTGTTTCCTTAAACTGTTAACGGACATCACTATTTATTCTCTGTATACATTTTTTGATGTGCAATGCTCATACTTTATAATCTGTCGAACATACCATTTTTTTCAGGTGACGCATTTACTTAGTATACATAATTAAAAAATATCAATTCATGCCTCATTTGCATATGAAAATAGCCTGATACTACCGCGAGTCACTATCAGTAAAATAAATATTAAATGATTATATCTGTTTAGCGGGCACTTGTACTTTTTAGAACTGGTGGAATAGTGACACAATTATACACTTATTTAATTCCTATAAACAACATGGTGTGCCTACTGAGTGGGCATGTACCTTTAGCACAGCGTTAGTGAGTGCGTTCAGCATGAATGTACCCTGCGCAGTAGCAAGGTGAATGATCACGTGGTACTACTAACAACAACAACAAGTACTGAAATTTCCAGAATCTATCCGATTCAAAGTACGTATTCTTTTATATTGTCCTTATTACGTAACGGATTTTATGAAATATGGCGCATCGAACGTGTCTTGTTAAGCTGCATTTGGTGGTATCGGTACTTTGGCCCAAACTTCTGTCGTTTTTGCGAAGAATCGATTTCCGTCCGACGCGAAGAATCGATTTCCGTGTCGGACGGAAATCGATTCTTCGCAAAAACGACATCAGTCTGTGCCGAACTCTCTGGATGACCAAATGCAGCTCATGAAGACGCGTTTGCTGCACAATATTTCATTAAAATCCGTTTCATATTAAGGAAAATATAAAATAAAACTTCCTTTGGAGTGGGCAAGATTTGAACTCTTTCAGCCACTGTTGTTGTTGTTATAACCACGTGATCATGCACCTTGAGTAGGATGCCGTCTGTATTGAAATGTACATACAACCGCCTGCCTTAATCTTGCCCCGATGCCATCGTTTCTGGACGTCTATTGGCACTCTCAACTCGCAGTCAAGCCGTTCGATTGGCGGAGCCTGATCTGTAACACAGCTCAGGCTCAGCTAATCAAGCTGCTTGATTTCAAGCACAATATATATGTCAAGTGTTCTGAAACAATAAATAGCATGTCCTGTACCGTCAGAAGTGTTCTTTAATGTGCGAGGTTCCTTGTCCAAGACATTTTATTGACATACATATGAGACAAGCCATGTGCTTTTGTACCTAACAATATGTACATTTTTTCAACTATTTACAGATACTGCGATCTTTTCTGTAAGTGATGTCGAAAGTTGACATCATTTTCCTCGCAAGTACGGAATTCATTTGCTCTCAATATTTTATCAACTATGGCTTTTCTCGTAAAATTGGTTGGCTTCCGTAGATAGTTTTCTCGTCTTTAACAGGATTAGTAAATAAACCAGAAACACAGCTTTGTGAACAATTTGTTTTATATTTGTTGTATCAGATTCCACATTCAATACACCACTAAGGAAAATGTATCCACTTCTAACTTGTCATTAAAAGGAATTTAACTAATGGGAATAATACCGAAAGAAAAAACATATAAACGGATATTGCTTTCCCAAGTCTGTCAACATTCGGCAGGGAGCTTTACTGGCTCTGTTTCAGGTCAAACTGCAGATCCGAAAAGGCAACAGATGCCATTGAAAGCAGTTATCATGTTCTTTCCAGACATTCATACCATATATACTGAGCAAAACTAGAAACGTCCCTCCATGTTTAAGGAAAGATTCATCAAAAACCAAAAGGGTTACTTTTAAAAATCAAAATGGAAAAACAAGTTCATTCATTTCTGTATCAAAGCCAATAAATTGCATTTGGATATCTTGTTAAATATTCGAGAGATAACCGGCCAAGGGCGGTAGGGGTCAAAATCAAAAATCACAAAAACTCAGAAATGTGTTACTTAATGTTTAGAGATGGAATTTCAATAAGTAATGTGGCAAATTCAGTAAATCTCGTTAGTACCGAGTGTGGCCACCATTTGCATGAATGCATGCAATGATCCTACGCCGCATCGACGTGACGTAACGCAATACCAGTGCGTTGGGCAAATTCCTCCATTCCCGTTGTAACGCCCGTGTAAGATCGCGAACATTGTCAATCTGATGGTTAGCTCGTGCTTTGCGGCCCAGCTCATCCCATATGTGCTCAATGGGATTGAGATCCGGGGAGACCGCGGGCCATGGCATGACGTCGACGTTGTTTTGCTGTAAGTATTGAGTGGTGACCCTGGCTACGTGAGGGCGGGCATTGTCGTGCATCAATGTCACACCAGGACCATGCTGACGGATAAATGGTAAGGCATGTGCATTTAGCACATCTGCAACATAACGTTGTGCATTGATGTTGCCCTGTACAACAACCAAATCTGTCTTCCGGTTTCCCATGATCCCACCCCAGACCATTACGCTCCCTCCCCAAACCTGTTCTTCTCAACAATGCAACAATCGGTGAATCTTTCATTTTTACGCCTGTATACCCGTAATCTTCCGCCAGCATGACTAACTGTGAACCGAGATTCATCGGTGAACAAAACTCGGTTCCAGTCAGCCCTTCTCCAGTTCAGATGACGTCGCGCCCATAACAGTCTGGCAGCACGGTGACGTTGGGTCATTATCTGACCAGTGTACGGGCGGCGTGCCCGGATTGGTTGGGCGTTACGACGTAACCGGTTGCGAATGGTCTGCCCTGAGACACCGTATCGCCTAGCAGTGACTGTGGCTGCCAATCGACGTTGACGTAAGTGCGTCAACGTAATGTAACGATCGGCTCTAGCCGTCGTTACACGAGGCCTACCAGGTCGCTGCCGGTCGTGAACAGCCCCAGTCTGCTGGTACCGGGCTGCAAGACGATCAATCGTCTTCCGACAGCAACCAAACCGAGGCGCGACCGCCCTGGCGGCCATCCCACCCGCAAGCATCCCAAATGCCTGATTTCGCTCGTTTTCGGAAAGCCGTGGCATATCGAAAACAGTGAAAAATTAAAAAAGTTTTTTAATTTTCCGAATAGCCCCTATCGCATGAATGGTACGACATGAACTGAATCACCTTATCGATGACAAGTATAGCGTGCACGTGCAAAAAGTGGAAATCAACGTTCCGGTCACTGGCCGCTATGTAAACCGTGTGTATCGGCTAAACTCTACACGATCGTATTCTGAACATCGCCACGGTTTAAAATACATGTACTTTGAACATGTGGTACATACATAGACAGAGCTACACCGGCTATAAAACAGGGACGTTTCTAGTTTTGTTGAGTATAGTTAAGTTATAACCCACCATTTTATGGAGAACAGTGTGCACCTTGATCAGTATACACGGATAAGCTTGTTTCTAGGACATTACGTCATTGTCATGATTAGTATACTTAGTGCCCCCCCGGGCTATTATGAAAATGAGTATGGCATATTTTTGAAGGACGTGGGATAACAACAAGCATACTATGCTAGTGGTTAGCCCACGTGCTTCAAAAATTTGGCTACCGTAACTACAAATCTAGCATATACATGGTGTATGATCACGTGATACTAACAACAACAACAACAACAACAACAACAACAAGTACTGAAACTTCCAGAATCTATCTGATTGAAAGTACGTATTCTTTTATATTGTCCTTATTACGTAACGGATTTTGATGAAATATGGCGCATCAAACAGGTCTTGTTAAGCTGCATTTGGTGGTCTCTGCATTTTCTACCGACACGGAAATCGATTCTTCGCAAAAACGACATAAGTCAGTGCAGAACTCCATGGACCACCAAATGCAGCTCTTGAACACGCGTTTGCTGCGCTATATTTCATCAAAATCCGTTGCATATTAAGGAAAATATCAAATAATACTTACTTTGGAGTGGGAGACGTTGTTGATGTTGTAACCACGTGATCATGCACCTTGATACAGTCACAGAAACCATTGATGACTATTACCATATCAGAATATACAGTGATCTCAGATGGACGGTAGAATGAAAATCAACTGTGCTAAATTATTTTCCAGCGTAGTCGCATATCAATATATGCATCCATGTAGATTGACGCCAACTGTTCCCCATAAAACGACGAAGAATGTTTGGGTGATTTAATAGAATGGCAAACATTGTTGCAGATTAAAGTAGACTCAACATCATATTTAATTTAACGATGTAAGTGTATGTACATGTTGGTTGTGGCTGTTGTATCAGGACATACATGCAGTCAGAGTATAAACATGCATATAAGCACAGTGTATCAACGCATCAAACCGATACATGTAAAAAATACGATTCAATTACATTTAAATGATTATACTCATTTATAATCAACTAGAACTTAAGCAGTGTCATTCTCCGAATGACACAAAGAAAGGTTCGTCGTCCAAACAAACTGTTTTATTTCGGATAAATTAATATTCAAATGAAACACTAGAAGTTTCAAAATCATGATAATTGCTGCAGAATATGTAATTGCATAATAACCTATAAAGGTCAGTATGCATATAATAGCGTACACGACGCCGCATATGGTTGAACAAACGTGATGCTACAGTACATGACCTGTTCCATGGTACATGCTGAAACCAATCTCCGTGAATCTTTTACAATTCAGTAGCTGATTTCATCAAAATTGCAAAGTATACTTTCCTCGCAAAGTATACTTTGAGGGAGTAATCATTGATTTTTCCGAAATGCATTATTTCATGTAGAACTAACGATTGCATATATTTGATGATTAAAACTATGCAGAATTATTACACTGAATTTATTACATTATCACAGCCAAAATTGGCTGTGATAATGTAATAAATTCAGTATAATAAAAATTAATACGTTGATCCTAAAATTGAAAATTTCTCCCTCAAAGTATACTTTACTACGAAAGTATACTTTGCAATGTTGATGAAATCGGCTACAGGTATCAGTGTATTGCCTATATTGTAGCTGGCCAAGTGTTTTTACAAGTGTACACAACATTTGATGTGAAATCCCGATAGTGGTTACTATTGTCAGTCAAGCCCGTCGTGTACTCCGGTTCCATCTTTCTTTCCCGTCCATCCGTCACCAAAACCTTGTAACTGGTAACACTTTTAACCATGATAATTCCAGCACAAAAATATTTACACAATTCCCTAACATTTGATTGGTCCGTAGCAAGTCTCTGTCCAAAAGTTATACCCCAGTAAACTCCCATACCGAACTACTTTCCGTAACCGTGAGGCGCAGTTAAAATAATTCTTAAGAAAACGGAAAATAAACACATTTTCTTCATGAATTTATTTCAAATGCTGGAATTATAAGGAATGAATGGCCCTTTTGTGGAATTTATTGGGGATATAAACTTGGAAAAGTCGCGGGAATACTGGACGAGGCCTTCCGGCCTTCGTCCAGTATTCCCGCGACTTTCCCAAGTTTATACCCCGATAAATTCCACAAAAAGGCCATTCATTCCTATAGTAACTGGTAACACTTTTAAACCATGGTAGAGTCTTTAAACCATGGTAGAGACTTTAAACCTGATACGGGTCATCGGTTCTCTCCCATTTTGGATCTATAAATTGACAAGTTTGCTTTTTAACTCGTGAAACTGTTAAACCATAATTGTTTCCTTATGGTATGTAGATCGAATTTCGAATTTGCATGGTATGGCTGTAATAATATGCACTCATTTCACATATGTAGTTTCAGAGAATATCTGGTCTGCAGTTTAATACAAAGGAGACCGTAAGACCTTTGTGCCTAGAGCAACCCGATATCAACTTGCGCATCCGTACATTCTGGCATTACTGTTATCAGTAATACTATTTGATACTAACAAAACATTTTATCGCTATTAACCATAACGCCAATATTTGCAAACACTTTATATCCAGACGAGTCGGTGCATCACGAGCTGCCTCGTCAAAATCTACATTGTTGGTGTTTTTTCTTCAGATAAAACATTCATGATATGATCAATGAACTAGTTAGAAATTAGCATGAAACTATTATGCCAGTTAGTTAGATGTAAAAGGGTTCAACCAGCTGTCTGATGGAATATACAAACAAAGCTATACAATGACTGCAATTTCATTGATATGTCCATTTGGTTCCTTAACTATAGTCACTATTTATGAATGTCATGGTTGCACGCATCACGGTCATGTTAAACATGACCGTGATGCGTGCATCTCTGACATTCAAAGGTGGTACTATGAGTGAGCCAAATTGGATTGTTTTCTTTGTGAGTGATCTGTCGGGGTGGCATATTTGTGGCATGATCAGTAATACTTTATTTTAGATACCGTATAACGCTGGCCATGGAATGTACCCATACAATGTATTAATGTTTAATGTCTGTGTGTCTTTGTTGGCTGCAGTCGAAACTTCCCCGAACGGCCACCTCTCTACAACAACACCCTCTCTATAACAGCCGTTATTTTACATCCCAAATGGATGATTTCCTCTGTATCTAACCCTTAGACTGCTGAGCACGAAACAAAGTGTCTTCTGCTGTTGTTTTTGCCTTCTTTCTCAATAAAAACATGTTTTTACAACATTTTAGAATCATTTCCATTGGAAATGATTCTAAAATGTTGACAAAGCATGTTTTTGATGAGAATTATCAAAGAAATAAATAAACAGCGGACGACAAACTTTAATTCAGCATTGACCTCCCTACAACAGCCACCTCTCTACAACAGCCAAGTTTGCGTCTTCCCATGGGTGGCTGTTGTAGAGAGGTTGCACTGTATTTGGTTTATTCTTTCCCACGACCATGAGTTATGAATTATGCTCTGTATCATAAACACATACTAATAGCATGTGATCTATTGTCATAGCCATGCGTATGGATATAATACATATGTTCTTCATTTATACTTTGTTTTAAAGTACCTGACAAAGTTAACCCTTAGACCGCTACACACAACAATTGTCGTCTGCTGTTGCTTTATATATTGCCCTATGTGTCAATAAAAACATGGTTTGACAGCACTTCAGAATCATTTCCAATGGAAATGATTCTAAAGTGCTGTCAAATCATGTTGTAAATTATTCTAAAGTGCTGTCAACGCATGTTTTTAATGATACAAACGGAAAATAGAAAATAAACAGCAGACGACAAACACTTAAGATAGCGGTGTAAGGGTTAAGAGATGTCCATGATAATCGCAGAACACTATTACGTAGGTCGTGTCTATATTATCATGTCTGTAATACATTACATGGAATCGATGGATGTTATTGTTATATATTTACGTATGAACACGATTTATCTAGTATTACCTGGAGTTTATTGGTCATACATAGTATTGTATTCAACATCTAGTCCAGAGCTCCAGATAACAAATTTGTAGTACCTTTATCATGCTACAGAAAACAATAATCAGACCACAAATATAGCATATTTTTCTTATTTTCCATGAAAACACATCTTGGTATTTCATTAGAATTGTCTCCATGGAGACAATTCTAATTAAATGCCAAGACATGTTTTCATTTCGAAGCAAACTATTAAATAATTGCTGTCTGTTGATGTGTAAACAGTAGTGTGATTTTATTTTACCCAATTAAAATATTGAAATATCCAATTGCTTCAGATATGACGGAGTGAAAATAGTCAATTACTAATTCCTTATCTGGAGCCCTGTTAAGGTCCTTATGGAATTATCCACTTTCTTCCACTGACCTCGTCTATTGTATGCTTGACGACACGGCATACTCAATCCTAATCTGTAGAAAGAGCTATGCATGTCAGTTTCGTTTCAACATGCGTTTGCATAACTTATGTAATATACGTTTTGACATTGCAATAGTCTTGTTGTTATCAAACACACGTCCTGTGCTAGCGTTTTAAAATAATATTTATTTACAATACAAAGGAAAACACCGACGATGGCATTTGTGATTTCTCTTTTAATGGCTGTTTTGTATCAGTCCTTCCTCCTGTTCACCGCTAAATCAAACCCGTTTGATGTCAATCAGTTTAAAAAAGGATTTATACATGTCGTACAGTTTCGATGAATATAGTTTTAATTACAGCAGAAGTTTCTAATATAACACCCCCGTTCTTGTTACCTATCGCAGGGACATTTAGACATAAGTATATGTGCCACCGGCGAACACAAGTTACCTTCAGTCGGATGCTGGTCAGTGTAAAGTCAGACCATTATACACTGTCAAATAGTCACATAATCAAGGTGTATGATCACGTGGTTAGAACAACAACAACAACAAGTACTGAAACATGCAGAAGCCCTCCGATTCAAAGTACGTATTATTTTATTTTTTCCTTATTATGTAACGGATTTTGATGAAATATGGCGCATCAAACGCGTCTTGTTAAGCTGCATTTGGTGGTCTCGGTACTTTGGCCCAAACTTCTGTCGTTTTTGCGAAGAATCGATTTCCGTGTCTGACACGGAAATCGATTCTTCGCAAAAACGACAGAAATATGTGCCGAACTCCCGGGACTACCAAATGCAGCTCGTGAAGACGCGTTTGCTGCGCCATATTGCATCAACATCCGTTGCATATTAAGGAAAATATCAAAAAATACTTACTTTGGAGTGGGCGCGCTTTCAACACTTTCAGCCATTGCTGTTGTTGTTATAAACACATGATCATGCACCTTGATAATTACAATTTACAAGTATCATACTATATTAGCCGCCTGCAAGACGGCTATACCACTATACGTTGTGCACACAATACTGAACATGGTAGGCCGTAGTCAAGAAGAATGTAGGTGCGCAAGCTGGTAAATTACGTTACACCAACACGAAATTCTTAAAATACTTTCTGTCAGCCGACGGCACGTATAGTTGTATATATGCCTCCTATTTATCACAACTATTTTAATATATACAGCAGAACTCCAGATAGGTGGACTTTGCTGTATTATACGCATTAGTTTAACTGAAAAATTATTTATTTTCAAAAGTGGTTGTACCGAATACTCATATTCATTAAATATTCAAACAGAAGTATAAACTGATCTAATAAAGTTGAAATTCACTTAGTTGAGCTGAAAAAAGCAAACATTATTTGTTACAGCTCATAGTACGTGAATTTTCAGGTTTGCTTGCTTTTTTCCCATTTATTCCCTATTTTATATCGGAACAAAACATGTGTTAAATTCAGTAATCCGTTTGTAAAAATAAAATACGCATTTAATTTCAATCATTGGTTGTGATATTCTTTAAAACACAAAGTCATCTGGAGTTCTGTATACAGACAACAAGGAAACATAACGATGATATGTCTGTCGTAACAGAATCACTGGCCAAACACATGTGTAATATAAACACCTATACATGTAATTCCCACAGGCATTTGTGGTATGAACGACAAAACGCTGTTTAAATCCTATCCAATTTTACTCTGATATTAAATATCTAGAAGGTAGGACACTCGCCATCTTTTCAACCAACGGAAGTGGTACTAGTGTACCTTTGTCCCGGCTCTCTAATTCAGTAATTGTAACGCGCGAGAAGGCCGGGACCCTGCTGGTCCCGGCCTTCGCGCGCGTTACAATTACTGAATTAGCGAAGCGGGCACAAGGTAAATAATCCACTTCCGTTGGTTGAAAAGATGGCGAATGTCCTGCCTTCTAGATATTTAATATCAGAGTACAAGTGGGCATGATTTAAAGAGGCTTTCTCCTTCATACCACAAAGTGGCTGTGGTAATTCCCAATGGGTACACATGCCACACATATCTTAAGGTAACACGATCTAAATTTAGGTAACAATAAAATCATGTAAATATCCTTCATTTTGAATAAATAAATGTATAGTATAATTACAATGTTAGTCACTAGATATATGCATTTTTAATGACCTAAAATATAAATGGTATACCAAAAGAGCACAATGGTGTCACACAGGTTAGTGCATTTGCATCTGTTCTCCTGCTGGATAATATAAATTGTATCATATTTTGAGACCTTCAGCATTATACACGCACCTGCTATACTTTCCAATACCAAGTTGTTGTTCTGTGTATCTAAATGGGTAGAGCTTAGAATGTGGTGTAACTAAAGGGGTGGAGCCTAATTTAATGAGATGCCGTGCAATAATTGTCGTGCGTGTATCTGAAACGCATGGGCACTTACACGCACGGCAATTATTGCACGGATGTTCCTCTCAATGACCGAATGATGTCAACAGGAAATGTGCCAGACAACGCGTATATGACGATAGCAACGGCCTTCACGACGTAAACATGGCAGGTGAAAGGACTTCCCCCCCACCTGGCACTAGAATTCTGATTGGACCATGTCAATTCCGTGGCAGGTCGAGTGATCAAAAACGACTCCTGTCATTAATGAGCCGCGCCCACATAGAATTGAGCATGTGCCACTTTTCCATATTTGGCGATTCAAATCAGTTAGATCATAAAATTGCACGTGCATTTGATTTAAAATCGGCCTTACGGCCTCGTTTAAATGAAATACACTTGCACTTTTATGATCTAACTATTACTTATTACTATAACTTATAAATAAACACATTCTCATTGGCTCAATTGCACGTTTGAACCAGTTCATTAAATGTGATACATACCATTAGGACCGGGCTCATACTGAAACCTAGGCTAACAATAAATGAATAAAAAAACCATCGTCGGAGATTGCCGAAGAGAAGTATCGGATGTTTTAGATAGGCAAACAACACGAATATCTACGGACATGGATGTTTTCATTAATTCGTTCACACGAAATAATGATTCGTTCAATCAATTTAACAATTCGTTCCCTCGAATTAACAATTCGTTCCCACGATATAACAATTCGTTCCCACCAATTAACAATTAGTTCCCGTGGGAACGAATTGTTATTTCGTGGGAACGAATTTGTTAAATTGAAGGAACGAATTGTTGTTAATTCGTGGGAACGTATTGTTAAATTGAGGGAACGAATTGTTATTTCGTGGGAACGAATTAATACAAAAAAAATTCTACGTCCCCTGTGGGGCTCCGTACAATTTCACGTTTGAGCCAGTTCATTAAATGTGATATATACCAGTATGACCGAAATATACACGGGCTCATACGGAAACCTAGTCTAAAAATAGATACGTAAACAAAAAACATTGCCGGAGATGGCCGAAGAGAAGTATCGGATGTTTTGGATAGGCAGACAACACGAAGATCAGTGGTGAAGATCAGTGGTGCTATGAAATCGTATCTAACATTCATAATGCCACTGCCCTTGTGTCATTCATCTGTAATGTCACATTAATCATTATTTGGTTATGTCGACAGATATGGACATTTAACTGGTGTATACGATGTCGCATCGATCAATATTGATTCTTCTGGTGCATAACACATCATATATACCAGCTAAAAGGTCCATATGTGTAACAGTATAATATAATATACCATAGACAGGTTGAAAAGTCCAGGGGGCCGTTTCACTATAAAACTTCGTATGACTAAAATGTTCATAAGTGCAAAATTATGATAGTCTGTAAATTTCACATTAACAACGTTTTCTTGTAAAATTTCACATTAACAACGTTTTCTTGTAAACAAGTGTTGGATTTACATTTATTGAGCATAGGCTGCACATGCAGCCTATGCTCAATAAATGTAAATCCATTAATTGAAATTTCCAGACGATCCTAAATTTGCACTTACGAACATTTTAGTCGTATGCAATTTAGTGACACGGTACCCTGAATTACCGAAAGTACGGAAATCAGTACCAGAAAGTTTCAAACGGGCTTATTTTATATAGTGAAACGGCCTCCAAGTAAACCAAAAATAAAACAGGCAAGCATGCAGCGCACCGACTAGCGTTGTACAGCCCCCTAATACACTGGATTTTACATACACATATACCTACGGGAGAGGAAACACAGTATGTTTTGTCCATTCATGGCAAATAAGTTACTGGCCAGATGGGCGTTTCACTAAACTTCGTACGACTGAAATGTTCGTAAGTTCAAGTTTAGGATCATCTGGAAATGTGAATTGATGGATTGACATGTATTGAGCATAGGCTATGCTCAATAAATGTCAATCCAATAACTCTTTACAAGAAAACATTTTTATTGTGAAATTTACAGACTATCATAATTTTGCACCTACGAACATTTTAGTCGTATGACATTTAGTGAAACGGGCCCCAGATTGATGCCCTTTAACTGCAAATTACTTAAGGTGCCAATGGACGATGTGGGCTAAATCAATGAGGGAGATGTCCCCTTTATTCCATTGACCCCTCCATATACACATTCGTTCACAGCATTTGGCCCATTAATAGAATATGAAGGGGTTAGTGAAAAAAGGGGGCTAACTCCTTATGGAGTTAGTCCCCTTATTCCACTGACCACTTCATATAATTATAACGGTGTTCATATCCCATTGCCATTAATACAAGGTGACGTTGAAGACGGCGGCTAACGTCATTAATTCCATTGACCCTTTCATATACTGAAACGATATAAAACCGCAACACGGAGGTATACATGTTAGTGTAATTATCCATATGACAGCAATGTGACTATAAGGTTCGGTAATGTCCAGACGTGGGTAAACGTTTGCCGGGGGTTCAAACAGTTATCTCGTTCCACGTCAAACGTTTGCCCACAATTGTTACATTTCCTTCGGAAATATCGTGTAATTTGAGCATATATGCAAATACTTTCGCTACTTTGATAAGCCGTTTTAGTCAAACAGCTGTTTTACATATACATATTCCGGGGCAGTACACGTCGCGTGATGCATTAAAAAATTTCAGTGAGACCGTTGTGAACTAATCTGGTGACGTAATGGCGCGTTGTAGTAACGTCATGAGACACATGCGTTACGTCGGTGTTGGCTTGGCCCCGAAATGAGCATTGTCTATAGCCATGGGCAAACAGCACGCGCTGTACGTTTGAACACGGCTGTGAGCGGTGTCTAACAACGGCAGTCATGTAACGATGATGTTTGCGATTATCCATGTGACCGCAGTGTACCACGTGACTTTGATGTACCGACTCCGGATTATTTGTATAGATAGTGAATTGCTAGTTATCCTCATAATAAAATGTTTTGACAAATTATGCAATGGGTGAATAAATAACATGTTTACCTTCTTATTGAGTTTTTACACAGTTTCAGTATATACATTGCACAGAAGCTAGTCATTGATTCGTGCATCATACAAAATAGAAATCATAAGTCAACATGAAACCCGTCTTCATATGGCAACTAGTAACCACTGACCAACATAGAAACTATAAATATTAAGTTATTTACAGGTATGTTGTAAAACACCTGGAGTTACGTGAATATAACCGACAACAGTGCATTCACGTGTAGATGTGGGTGATAAGTAAGTTGGTAGTTTGCATCTATTTTTATTTAACATTTAGTAATACATAAACTTGTTTCACTAAACTTCGTACGACTGAAATGTTCGTAAGTGCAAACTTATGATAGTCTGTAAATTTCATATTAACACTCTTTTCCTGCAAACAATTATTGGATTTCCATTTATTGAGCATAGGCTGCGTATGCAGCCTATGCTCAATACATGTAAATCAATCAATTACAATTTCCAGACGATCATAAATTTGCACTTACGAACATTTTATTCGTACGAAGGTTAATGAAACGGGCCCCAGTACTCCCGGCAACGAAAACATAGAGAATATTTCTTGAAAAAGATCAAAGAAAATACGCAATACTTAACCCTCACTATGCGGGAGACGAAAATTGTCTGCTGCTGTTTTTAATGTTTGCCTTAATTCTGAAGAAAACACCTGTTTTGACAGCACATGAGAATCGTCTCCGGTGGAGACGATTCTCATGCGCTGCCAAAACAGGTTTTTATCGAGAAATATCGATAATAAAACACTTCCAGCAGACGACAAAATTTAATTCAGCGTAGTAAGGGTTAATGTTACCTTACTTATCACAATTTCTACTATCATGTCTATATTGGATCACATGAACTAGTTCATTCAAGTTGTGATTTAAGTTGTCAGTTGACAGAACCAGATGTTTGGATCGATCAGGTGTATGTAACCACAAACATTACTATTTCAAAACGCAAAATAATAACTAGACAATAAGACATTGCAAAGTGTGCATCAAACTGAGTTCATATGTTACAACTAATATGCAAACACAACAGAATGGAATGCAGACTCTGTAAGGTTCGTCATTACACATTCGGTAGCGCACTGTGACGTAGTACCCAATGACATGTCGGCGAACGTCTTTTTAATTTAAAGACAATGCATAATACCACATTTTGATATCGATCAGCATGTATTTCGTCAATTAACAGCTAGATGCCAGCTAACATTGAATACTAGACTGTGATACACCACGACAACAGGGGTCGATTGAGTTGCTCACTACACAACGCCTGCATTATCCTTGCCAGGTTATCAACGTTTCTGTGGGGCCCCGTTTCACTAAACTTCGTACGACTAAAATGCTCCTAATTGCAAATTTAGCATCGTCTGGAAATTTCAATTGATGGATTTACATTTATTGAGCATAGGCTGCATATGCAATAATTGTTAACAAGAAAACATTATTAACGTGAAATTTACAGACTATCATAATTTTGCACTTACGAACAGCTTAGTCGCGCGAAGTTTAGTGAAACGGGCCTGGTTATCTATTGACAATGCAAAGCCGCAATCAAGCCATTTCAAGCCAATCGAACTGATTAATTTCAAGCACAATATCCAAGCATTTTGAAATAAAGAAATGGACAAATACTGGCAAGATTAGCGCAAATGGTAGTGTAGAGTACTGTTTAATCCACAAAACGCTGTCCGGTTGTTGCGGTTATGAAACAACGAAGATACAGTCATTTCTTACTTAACCCTTTCAACACTAAGGAACTGGAATGGACTGTGATATGCTAATGTTCCGACCAATCCAATGGTCACAAAATGATTTTCAGATTCGTCCATTTATGAAAAGGGGGTGTTTTTGTTCTAAGAAATATGAAAATTACTTGCAAAAAGTGCAGATCCTGATGAGACGGCTCGTTACGAGCCGGCTCATCTGGATCTGCACTGTTTGCATAAACCGCTATAGCGGGCTTCGGGTTCAAAAGGTTGACCCTTTCAATGCTACATAATAATGCTTTTCAAACAGTGTCGATCCAGATGAACTGGGGGCCGTTTCACTAAACTTCGTACGACTAAAATGTTCGTAGGTGCAAATTTAGGATCGTCTGTAAATTTCAATTAATGGATTTACATTTATTGAGCATAGGCTGCATATGCAGCCTATGCTCAATAAATGTAAATCCAATGATTGTTTACAAGAAAACATTGTTAATGTGAAATTTACAGACTATCATAATTTTGCACTTACGAAAATTTTAGCCGTAAGAAGGTTAGTGAAACGGGCACCAGGCTCGTTACGAACCATTTTAGCAGGATCTGCACCAATTGCGGATATACATATGTATATGGGCGTCCGTACATGTCCCCTTGAGATGAGATTAAATATGTTTCGTTATGAAATAAATATTACATAAGCCTAATTTCACAAAATCCATAAAATTCGGTAGTCAGTAATATCGCATTTTACTAAATACTACTTATGCTACAGCAGGGCTCCAGATAAGGAATTAGTAATTGAGTATTGTCACTCCATCATTTCTGAAGCAATTGGGTATTTCAAAATTTTAATTGGGTAAAATAAATTCACCATACTGTTTACACATCAACAGACAGCAATTATTGAATAGTTTGCTTCGAAATGAAAACATGTCTTCGCATTTCATTAGAATTGTCTCCTTTGGAGACAATTCTAATGAAATACCAAGATGTGTTTTATTGAAAATAAGAAAAAATACGTTTTGTGTTCTGTTAATTGTTTTCTGCAGCATGATAAAGGTACCATGATTTTTTTATTGCTTTTTGATACTCGCTACTTCTGATTTCAATGTTTTTTTTGGCAATTTTAATTAGGTATTTAAGCAAATACACAGCTTATCTGGAGCTCTGACTACAGGCATGTGCATAAATGTGTGCATTGTCATAAAACACGGATATGGTTCGGTGCAAGAATCGTCGACCCCTTTGCTCTCATGACGCATCACCAAATAGACTATGCTAAGGGATGGGGTTCTACTTTGATTCAGTTCACTGAGGTAGAGTAATAAATGTATTCACAACACAAATGTGACCGTGACTGGAGAAATGGGGCTTATGGGATTTGTGACCAATGTAGCTCCTGATCAAACACCACACTCATGTAGCCTGATAATTTTATATATCGCTTGTTATACGCATCACTGGTATTTCATTGATGGAATGGCGAACAGTGCAGATCCTGATCAGATTGTGCGGACGCACAGGCTGATCTGTAGCCGATTTCATCAAAATTGCAAAGTATACTTTTCTAGCAAAGTATACTTTGAGGGAGCAATCATTTATTTTTCCTGAAATGCATTATTTCATATAGAACTAACTACTGCATATATTTGATGATTACAAGTATGCATAATTATTATACTGAATTTATTACATTATCACAGCCATAATGGCTGTGATAATGTAATAAATTCAGTATAATAAAAATTAATAAATTTATCCTAAAATTGAAAATTTCTCCCTCAAAGTATACTTTGCTAGAAAAGTATACTTTGCAATGTTGGTGAAATCGGCTACAGGTTCTACACTGGTCGCAAAAACCCATAAGCTCCATTTCTCCAGTCACAGCCACACATGACTGGTTATGTAGCCGAATTACAATCACGCCGCGTAACTAGGAACACATGATTTGCCATTTAATAAAAACACGTAATACGTGTCTCTGATGATACTGTACTTATTCATTGTTTGATGTTTCGTGTTTATTTAGTCAAATTACAAGCAGTTGATGTTGTACCGCGGTAAAACATTAAACAAGGGAGAAAACTATGATTTTTTTATATTCACACAATTGGAAATCAATATTATAGTAATATAGTAATATTTCCGCAATAATACAATATGTTCAACAATTCTGCAAAAAACAAGAAACCCACTTTCCCAAGTGAAAAGTGGGTTCCTGGTTTTTGCACATTTATTATTATTAACAGTAATATATCTTATTTGTTTTTTGTGGCCTTCCTAATTTGCAGTTAGAAAGAAGAGTCGATTCTATACACTCATGTATTTAATTTTGAAATATAAAAAATCAATATCACCGCAAAACTAGCTTTCGGAAAGCGAGTTATTTTTCAATATTATTTTAACTCGTTTCATACGTGCGTACGGATTCATTAACACAATACATATCCACAATTAAATTAATTACTCATTTCATCGCATTCACAAGCTGCCAACATGTTTTTGCTACGACAAATATTAAAAAACCATCAGAAATCAAGTTTTTGTTCCCGCATTGGTATTTACAGGTATACTAGTAATAAAAGTACACTTATCACATTGACAACAATGCCATATGCAACCAGATGAAACACTATGGACGTCACATAGGACTGCCATTACATTTTCACACTATTTTGATAAAGACCATGTGGTCGAAAATTTAATAAAAAGAGTGACTTTAAAACAATGTGTATTAAATGTGCTTCCCTTCGGAGGTTATTGGAAATTACTTATTATGCAGTTTCCTACTTTTGTCTCATTCCAGTGCGATCAAGTAAGGCTTTACTTGTTCCGTAGCCTATTTCATCAACATTGCAAAGTATACTTTACAAGCAAAGTATACTTTGAGGGAGTAATCATTTATTTTTCCTGAAATGCATTATTTCATATAGAACTAACAAATGCATATATTTCATGATTAAAAGTATGTAGAATTATTATACTGAATTTATTACATTATCACAGCCAAATTGGCTGTGATAATGTAATAAATTCAGTATAATAAAAATTAATAAATTTATCATAAAATTGAAAATTTCTCCCTCAAAGTATACTTTGCTACCAAAGTATACTTTGCAATGTTGGTGAAATAGGCTACTGAGCACTCACTATATATTATTCCAGCCTAGTATGGTATATTAAACATACATACACACACACACAGGCCGACGATGTTAAATATTTTGATTGTTGAGTGTGAAACACATGTACTTGTGTATAACTGATCATCAGATAGCAAAACTAGCCATGTGGAATGAATAATAATAACATCTGTTTCCAAGGTGCTTGATCACGTGGTTACAACACCAACAACAATGGCTGAAAGTGTTGAAAGCGCGCCCACTCCAAAGTAAGTATTATTTGATATTTTCCTTCATAGGTAACGGATTTTGATGAAATATGGCGCAGCAAACGCGTCTTCATGAGCTGCATTTTGTGGTCGCGGGAGTTCGGCACATACTTATGTCGTTTTTGCGAAGAATCTATTCGGAAATCGATTCTTCGCAAAACGACAGAAGTTTGGGCCAAAGTACCGATACCACCAAATGCAGCTTAATAAGACGCATTTGATGCGCCATATTTCATCACAATCCGTTACATAATAAGGAAAAAATAAAAGAATACGTACTTTGAATAGGAGGTCTGCTGGAAGTTTCAGTACCTGTTGTTGTTGTTGTAATCACGTGATCATACACCTTGGTTTCTGAAGCGGTCGGCAGAATATTCTGCTTAGAAATAGCTCACAACTGATTTTTAATTATCTCTAAATTTGAATTATTTCTGACCAGAATGTTTTAGCAACATTTGAACTATTTGTATCTGAATAATTCTGACAATATATGTCCGACAGCCGACGTGCCATGTGTAGACAACGTTCAAAATGAAGTTTATAACATATTGACACATCAACTCTTAACATGACATTTGTTTTACTTTTCAACACTTTAACCCTTTCACCCCTTTCACCCCTCGGTATCTGTAATGGATGTCGATATGTTCATTTTGCAGCCGATCTAATTGTCACAAAATGATTTTCAGACTAGTCCATTTATGAAAAGAGTGTATTTTTTGTGCTCAAAGATATAAAAATTACTTTCAAATAGTGCAGATCCTGATGAGACGGCTCGTTACGAGCCGGCTCATCTGAATCTGCACTGTTTGCATAAACCGCTATAGCGAGCTTTCGGGTTCAAAGGGTTAATGAACCTTAAGACCATTTGAACTATTTGTACTTAACCCTTTCACCCCTAAGTAACTGAATGGGCTGCGATATGTTGGTTTTGCAACCAATCCAATCATCGCAAAATGATTTTCAGACTATTCCATTTATAAAAAGGGGGTATTTGTTTTTCTCAAAAATATGAAAATTACTTTCAAACAGTGCAGATCCTGATGAGACGGCTCGTTACGAGCCGGCTCATCTGAATCTGCACTGTTTGCATAAACCGATATAGCGGGCTTTCGGGTTCAAAGGGTTAAGACAAATATAAATACTTATATACCATTTGTTTGTTTGCTTAGTGGTGTTTAACGGCCTATCAACAGAGCTAAGGTCATTTAAGGCCGGGCAAACGGGTTCAATCCAAACCAAAAATCCAAAATTCAGGACGGAATATTTACATCGAGAAAAAATATATTCAGCCCAGAATATAGAATAACCGGACGTGGTACCAGGGGGCCGTTTCACTAAACTTCCTACGACTAAAATATTCGTAAGTGCAAAATTATGATAGTCTGTAAATTTCACATTAACACTGTTTTCTTGTAAATAATTGTTGGATTTACATTTATTGAGCATAGGCTGCATATGCAGCCTATGCTCAATAACTGTAAATCCATCAATTGAAATTTGCAGACGATTCTAAATTTGCGCTTACGAACATTTTAGTCGTAAGAAGTTTAGTAAAACGGCCCACAGGTCCATACCACACCAAAGTCACTTGGTCACTTCCCCTCAAAGTATTAGGTTTAGGAATAGGCATAGTACTCATATAAGCGTATAACCAGATTCAACTTTCACATACAAGAATACCAAAGACGTACCTGAGAGCCAAACCAGGTATCGAGTCGGGATTCCGGTAAGGATGAATCCCCATCGCATGCTCACACCTGCCACCCACTATATACCATTTAATTAAGCAGGTGAGCTGGTTATGCACGAGTGATTGGTTCGTAAAGCTAAAACGGACGAGTGAGCGTAGCGAACCGAGATTTTGTTTAGAGGTAGGACCAACTCACCAGGGCATTATTTTAAGATAATCAGCTCACCAGGTTAAATATTAACATTTTCTTACATTTCGCACATGATACGTTTCTGGAGGCGGGCCGTAGAGGGTGTCCGAGAACATGATTTGATTGGTCCTAGAAAACACGTCATCGCGACGTTACTGACGTTATTTCTCCATATATGGAAACAATGGTACTGGTGAAAGCTACTGTCTAATTTCATAACCGAGTGGTGTAATTCACAGGTATATTTGTGTAAACTACTGGGTGAAATATTAGAAAATGAGCTGATGATTTTAAAGAATAATACAAACGTTATACAGAAGTCAGGGGCGGATCCAGGATTTATGTCTAGAGGGGGCGTGTATTTCAAATAAGACACGTATGATCGTCAACTTTCACAAAATTCAGATTATTTTCTGCATTTTTTTCTTATTTCTCATCAAAAGTGTATGGTGTTACCACTCAGTTGAACCGTCTCGACGAGACGGTTCAACTGAGTGGTAACAACATACACTTGGGGTGAGACATAAGAAAATAATCAGATCTTTTCCCGTAAAAAATGGGTGAAAATCTAAACTCGACCAAATTTAGAGAGGGTGTGCGCCGGAAACGCCCCCGCCTGGATCCGCACCTGGAAGTCACGTAACTATTCATTCACTGAAATATGAGTTTATACTACAAATAATACTTACAGAAAGGTTTGTCCGCTTGTACGAGGATACATCCGCGAGATGTAGCGAGAATACAAGTAGACAACTACGGAGCCAGGGGACATGGATTTTTTTGTTATTAATTCGTTCCCACGAAATAACAATTAGTTCCCTCAATTTAACAATGCGTTCCCTCGAATTAACAATTCGTTCTCACAAAATCCCAATTCGTTACCTCAATTTAACAATTCGTTCCCTCGAATTAACAATTCGTTCCCACGATATAAGAATTATTTCCCGTGTAGTGGTAACGAATTGTGAAATTGAGGTAACGAATTGTTAATTCTTGGGAACAAATTGTTAAATTGAGAGAACGAATTGTTATTTCGTGGGAACGAATTAAAAAAACAAAGAATTCTACGTCCCCTGCGGTGCTCCGTAGACAACCGTGCTGTAAGTAATTTATCACACGCCCATACCCGTACCATCCCTGTTTTCCCTTGTTGCGAACAGTAACTCCTGCAATCTACTCCCGTACCGTCCGTAAAGTGCAAGAGTTACCGTTCGCAACTATGTTTTCCCTAATAACCCGAGGACAAAACTCGACAATACGGGTGAAGTGGAATACGTTCCGATTGATGAACACACATGCACAAAGTACACACAATTTATCTTTGGTCTTCTATGGAATGTATGCTGCCTATTAATTCACATGTCAGCCATTTTGTAAACAAAGAGCAGGAAAAGGCTTATCAGACAGACAGGCATTAGCATTTGAATATTCATAGAACACTTGCACTTTATGAATACTCCAACAAAAATGCGCTCACGTCACATGTAGAGCCATGTTCGTGATACACATAGGTTTCACCATTACAACGCTCAATCAAAGTGCTTTTTTTTTGACAATTTCCTTTCATTTATTACCTACCAAACATATTTTGGCAGCGCACGAGGATCGCCTACAATGGAGTTGATTCTCAAATGCTGCCAACACATGTTTATTATATAAATAAATAAGACAAAAATGACAAAAATGACAAACAACATATGGCAATATTCGTTTACCGCCTCACATGAATACCCACGGTTATGTGTTCAACCACCCACCCCCTCCAATTACTCCCGTCAGTATATGACTTATAGTTAAATGGTTTAATTTCAATGCAACAGCTAAGTGACTTAGTTGTTGCATTGAAATTAAACCATTTAACTTTTTTCCCGTATGGTTATCTTCTGGTGAGGTTATTAATTTTGGAAATGAAGGCATTCAGTACATCGAATTCCACAAATGGAATTAGCATATGTTAAGTAATAGTAATTCCGCACGTGTGACGAAGACTTCAAATTTATGTTAGCTTCAAAATCATTTATGGAAATAATTGTATATTATAAATAAAAATCGCTTAAATACTGATAATGTGAGAGCCAAACACGAAGCGAAGCAGTATATTGTGAGTATTTACGCCAGGTTCCATAGCAATATATTAACGCACGTCTTTAAATCGACCAAAAATAAAATGAAAATGTTTTTTAATTGCAGCCAAGTTCTGCAATTCAATTTCGTAATACATTTTTACAAATGCCCATATGCTTGATAGCCCTTAAAGGTACATGACCACTCAGTAGGCACGTGTTCTTTATAGGATTTAAATAAGTGTATAATTGTGTCACTATTCCATCAGTTATAAAAAATACGAGTGCCCGCAAAACAGATATAATTATTTAGTAATATATATTTTACTGATACTGTAGTGACTCGCGGTGGTATCAGACTGTTTTCATATGCAAATGAGTCATGATAGTTTTAATTATTTATACTAATTAAATGTGTCACCTGAATAAAACATATTTACGACATATTATAAAGCATGCTCATTGCACATTAACAAATAAATACAGAGAATAAATAGTAATGTCCGGTAACATTTTAAAGAAACACGGTTATCGCCCCTGATATCAGTATGGAAATTGACGTCCGATATAAAATGCATAATAATGCCAATCAATACGTGAGGTAATGGTGAATTTATGATTATGGTGCCAGAAAATGTCTCAGATGATGTCTCTGATATAAATAACAGTTTGTGCCTACTGATTGGGCATGCACCTTTAAACAAAAGCACCACAAAACGACTGTCTAGCGGCGGAAACTCACGCATTCAGTTGGCATGGGGACGTACTGATGACGACTTTCTATGCCGTATTTCATCAATGCCCATTTATTCGCAATGTGAACTGAACATCAAACCATTTGATTTGTTTGTACCTGTGTACATATCATGTTCGACTTATCAAATTGTTTGATACCAACCATACGATTAGAATACATTTCCAGAATGGTTGATTAATATTAACGCAACTGTATGTGTATATTGACGTTTGATTTATGTCGACGATCGATGAATGGTGATTTGTCCCCCTCAACACAGTGCGTATGTGCCGTGAAACAGGGTGCCGTGAAACATTTTTCATATCCTGTCAATACGACCTGCGTATGAATATGCGCGGTTGTCATGCTAGTCGATTCTCCGATTTTGACGATGCTGCTGGGGTTATTATTTTGCATTTTAAAGCTACATTGTAATTGTAGGTGTTGACGGGATAAATAAAATAGTAGGTTAGTGCCGTGAATGGGAAAAAGATCTGGCGCGGCACGGAAACGGGATGTGCTCGGCAGAGCCTCACCAATCCAGTTTCCTAAACCTTGCCAGATATGTTTTCACATTCACGGCACCAACCTACTATTCTCTATGTTCATGTTTGGTCGGTATGTGATTGGTTGGCTTTCGTTGACTTCCATGTCTGTCCTGCGTCTGAATGGTCAGAATCCGTGGACCGCCATATCTTACTCCCATCTGATTGGTCACTTTTGGCAGACCTCCACGTGTGTGTCCTATCTGACTGGTCAGATTTAGATGCCCTCCATGTCTGACTACCGTCTGATTGGTCGGATGACGAAGACCTCCAGCTCTGTGTCTTCTCTGGTTGGTCGGATTTTGATTGTTTCCAAGTTTGTGTTATTTGCGATGGAACAGGTTTCTGAGATAACCACGACGCCTGCGCTTCACTATATGTTGATGGAATCCATGGTTGTGTTGCTAATTTTGATTGGTCAGGTTTTGGCGGCTTCCAAGAATTGTCCGTCTGTGGTTGGTCGCTTGTCGCCGGTCTCCGGGATTGATCTACTTGTGATTGGTCAGATTTCGGTGACGTGGAACCACTCGTTTGTACTGACGAACCTGGAGAGAAACAGACATACAACTACTACATGCACTGTATTGTATCCGTATAGTCCATTGTTCTAAATAGGTTTCAAACTTGGAAAATCACGAGTAATTTCCCATAATTCCACTTCCTGGCCATCATTGACGGTATAGTTGGCAGAGTTTGTCGGTTCAACGTCACTAAGGGACTTAGATCGTTAAACTGAAAATCTCTGCCAAACATAAGGGACTTAGTGACGTTAAACTGACAAACTCTGCCAAACATAAGGGACTTAGTGACGTTAAACCGACAAACTCTGCCAAACATAAGGGACTTAGTGACGTTAAACCGACATACTCTGTCAAACATAAGGGACTTAGTGACGTTAAACCGACAAACTCTGCCAAACATAAGGGACTTAGTCCGCTTCTTCAACTGACCCGTTCAGTTGTGAGTAGCACTGATACAGGATACTCGATGCAACCGATACTTGCGTTTTCCACGTGAATCTGTAGCCGATTTCATCGAAATTGCAAAGTATACTTATTTAGCAAAGTATACATTGAGGGAGTAATCATTTATTTTTCCCGAAATGCATTATGTCATATAGAACTAAAGACTGCATATATTTGATGATTAAAAGTATGCAGAATTATCATTATCACAGCCAAAATGTCTGTGATAATGTAATACATTCAGTATAATAAAAATTAATAAATGTATCTTAAATTGAAAATTTCTCCCTCAAAGTATACTTTGCTAGATAAGTGTACTTTGCAATTTTGGTGAAATAGGCTACAGATCAACTTGGTTGGTTGACTATATACTGAGCCAACCAATCAGGCTATATAATAATAATTAATATGTTGTCGAGCTTTGATATGGTCGTGTTGGTGATACATCGATTGCTATTTTAGGGGATTGATTCATTGGGGCTTTACGTCCGTTCAACAGCAAGATCATATACAGACGGAAATGCACCTGTATGAGGGTTGTACATTCAGCATATTTGGGGCTAAATTACCATGATCTATAGTAACAGCCACCTATCTTGTAACACCAACATTTGTTGTAAATACTTCGATTCAATGACAGGCGAGTTTCGGGTGATAAGTCAATTGCCATTTCATGTGATATTCAGGGTTTAATTACCGTTCTGCTCCACCCAAATTTCTAGTAAATACTTCAGTACTTCGATGTGCTTTTTGAAATCTAGTTGTTGGAGGTCGGCGGAGTCAGGCGAGGGGCAGAGTAGCACGGGCCCCATACAGATCGCCAGCTGGTCCAGGGGCATTTTGTTCTTTGACGCCCGGTTGGCCACCTTCTGTAGATGGTTTAGCACCATTGCCATTGTTTCCTGTTAAATAGAGCATTGTTATTGTTTCCTGTTAAAGAGAGCATTTCCATTGTTTTCCTGTTAAATAGACCATTTTCATTGCTTTCCTGTTACAGAGAGCATTGCCATTGTTTCCTGTTAAATAAAGCATTGTCATTGTTTCCTGTTAAATAGAGCATTGTCGTTGTCTTCCTGCTAAAGAGACAATTGCCATTTCTTTCCTGTTACAGAGAGAATTGCCATTGTTTCCTGTTAAATACATCATTGCCATTGTGTTCCTGTTAAAGAGAGCATTGCCATTGTTTTCCTGTTAAAGAGAGCATTGCCTTTGTTTCATGTTAAAGAGAGCATTGTCATTGTTTCCTGTTAAATAAAGCATTGTCATTGATTCCTGTTAAAGAGAGCGTTGCCATTGTTTAATGTTAACAATATCATTTCCATTGTTTTCTGTTAAAGAGAGCATTGTCATTGTGTTCCTGTTAAATAGATCATTGCCATTGTTTCTTGTTAAAGATAACATTGTCATTGTTTCCTGTTAAAGAGAGCATTGCCATTGATGCATGCAGCATTGTCATTGTTTCCTGTTAAAAATAGTATTACCAGTGTTTCTTGTTAAAGAGAGCATTGTAATAGTTTCCTGTTAAAGAGAGTATTGCCATTGTTTCCTGTTAAAGAGAGTATTGCCATTGTTTCCTGTTAAAGAGATTATTGCCATTGTTTTCTGTTAAAGAGAGTATTTCCATTGTTTCCAGTTAAAGAAATCATTCCTATTGTTTTCCTGTTAAAGAGAGTATTGCCATTGTTTCATGTCAAAGAGAGTATTGCTATTCTTTCCTGTCAAAGAGACTATTGCCATTGTTTCCTGTTAAAGAGATCATTGTCATTGTTTTCCTGTTACAGAGGGTACTGCCATTGCTTCCTGTAAAACAGCGTATTACCATTGTTTCCTGTTAAAGAGAGCATTGCCATTGTTTTACTGTTCAATAGAGTATTGCCATTGTTCCTGTTAAAGAGAGTATTGCCATTGTTTTCCTGTTAAAGAGAGTATTGCCATTGTTTCCTGTTAAACAGAGTATTGCCATTGTTTTCTGTTAAATATATCATTGCCATCATTGCTTCCTGTTAAAGAGATCATTGCCATTGTTTTCCGGTTAAAGAGAGTATTGCCATTGTTTCCTTTTAAAGAGATAATTGCCATTGTTTACCTGTTAAATAGAGTTTTGCCATTGTTTCCTGTTAAAGACAGTATTACCATTGTTTCCAGTTAAATATATCATTGCCATTGTTTTCCGGTTAAAGAGAGTATTGCCATTGTTTCCTGTTAAAGAGAGTATTGCCATTGTTTACAGTTAAATACAGCATTGCCATTGTTTTCCCGCGGTTAAATACAGCTTCACCATTGTTTCATGTGAAAGAAAGCATTGTCATTGTTTTCCTGTTAAAGTGAGTATTGCCATTGTTTCCTGTTACAGAGCGTATTTCCATTGTTGCCTGTTAATGAGAGTATTGACATTGTTTCATGTTAAAGAGAGTATTGCCATTGTTTCCTGTGAAAGAGAGAATGTCATTGTTTCCTGTTAAAGAGAGCATTGTAATTATTTCCTGTTAAAGAGAGTATTACCATTGTTTCCTGTTAAAGAGAGTATTTTCATTAATTCCTGTTAAAGAGAGTATCACAACTGTTTCCTATTAAAGAGAGTATTGCCATTGTTTCCTGTTAAAGAGAGCATTGTCATTGTTTCCTGTCAAAGATAGTATTGCCATTGTTTCCTGTTAAAGAGAGCATTGCCATTGTGTCCTGTTAAAGAGAGAATTGCCATTGTTTCCTGTTAAAGAAAGCATTGTCATTGTTTCCTGTTAAAAAGATTATTGTCATTGTTTCCTCTTAAAGATTGCATTGCCATTGTGTCCTGTTAGAGATAGTTTTACCATTGTTTCCTGTTAAAGAGAGTATTACCATTGTTTCCTGTTAAAGAGAGTATTGTCATTGTTTCCTGTTAAAGAGAGCATTGTCATTGTTTCCTGTTAAAGAGAGTATTGCCATTGTTTCCTGTTAAAGAGAGTATTGCCATTGTTTACTGTTAAATACAGCATTGCCATAAACTTCCCGCGGTTAAATAGAGCATTGCCATTGTTTCATGTTAAAGAAAGCATTGCCATTATTTCCTGTAAAAGAGAGCATTGTCATTGTTTTCTGATAAAGAGAGTATTGTCATTTTTTCCTGTTAAAGAGAGCATTGCCATTTGTTTCCTGTTAAAAAGAGTATTACAATTGTTGCCTGTTAATGTTAAAGAGAGTAGTGCCATTGTTTCCTGTTAAAGAGAGCATTTCCATTGTTTCCAGTTAAAGAGAGCATTGTCATTGTTTCATGTTAAAGAGAGTATTGCATTTGTTTCCTGCTACGGAGAGCACTGTCATTGTTTCCTATTAAAGAGAGTATTACCATTGTTTCCTGTTAAAGTGAGTATTGCCATTGTTTCCTGTTAAAGTGAGTATTGTCATTGTTTCCTGCTAAAGAGAGCATTGTCATTGTTTCCTGTTCAAACATGTATTACAACTGTTTCCTGCTAAAGAGAGTATTGTCATTGTTTCCTGTTAAAGAGAGTATTGCCATTGTTTCCTGTTAAAGAGATCATTGTCATTGTTTTCCTGTTAAAGAGATCATTGCCATTGTTTTCCTGTTACAGAGAGTACTGCCATTTCTTCCTGTAAAAAAGCGTATTACCATTGTTTCCTGTTAAAGAGATCATTGCCATTGTTTTCCTGTTCAAGAGAGTACTGCCGTTGTTCCTGTTAAAGAGAGTATTGTCATTGTTTCCTGCTAAAGAGAGTATTGCCATTGTTTCCTGTTAAAGAGATCATTGCCATTGTTTTCCTGTTACAGAGAGTACTGCCATTGCTTCCTGTAAAAAAGCGTATTACCATTGTTTCCTGTTAAAGAGATCATTGCCATTGATTTTCTTTTCCTGTTCAAGAGAGTACTGCCGTTGTTCCTGTTAAAGAGAGTATTGTCATTGTTTCCTGCTAAAGAGAGTATTGCCATTGTTTCCTGTTAAAGAGATCATTGCCATTGTTTTCCTGTTACAGAGAGTACTGCCATTGCTTCCTGTAAAAAAGCGTATTACCATTGTTTCCTGTTAAAGAGATCATTGCCATTGTTTTCCTGTTCAAGAGAGTACTGCCGTTGTTCCTGTTAAAGAGAGTATTGCCATTGTTTTCCTGTTAAAGAGATTATTGCCATTGTTTCCTGTTAAAGAGAGTATTGCCATTGTGTTCTGTTAATATATCATTGCCATCATTGTTTCCTGTTAAAGAGATCATTGCCATTGTTTTCCGGTTAAAGAGAGTATTGCCATTGTTTCCTGTTAAAGAGATAATTGCCATTGTTTACCTGTTAAATAGAGTATTGCCATTGTTTCCTGTTAAATATAGTATTACCATTGTTTCATGTTAAAGAGATCATTGCCATTGATTTCCGGTTAAAGAGTATTGCCATTGTTTCCTGTTAAAGAGAGTATTGCCATTGTTTACTGTTAAATACAGCATTGCCATTTTTTTCCCGCGGTTAAATAGAGCATTGCCATTGTTTCATGTTAAAGAAAGTATTGCCATTGTTTTCCTGTTAAAGGGAGTATTGCCATTGTTTCCTGTTAAATAGCGTATTGCCATTGTTTCCTGTTAAAGAGAGTATTGACATTGTTTCCTGTTAAAGAGAGTATTGACATTGTTTCCTGTTAAAGAGCGTATTGCCATTGTTTCCTGTTAAAGAGAGTATTGACATTGTTTCATGTTAAAGAGAGTATTGACATTGTTTCCTGTGAAAGACAGTATGTCATTGTTTCCTGTTAAAGAGAGCATAGTCATTATTTCCTGTTAAAGAGAGTATTACCATTGTTTCCTGTTAAAGAGAGTATTTTCATTTATTCCTGTTAAAGAGAGTGTCAAAATGGTTTCCTATTAAAGAGAGTATTGCCATTGTTTCCTGTTAAAGAGAGCATTGTCATTGTTTCCTGTCAAATATAGTATTGCCATTGTCTCCTGTTAAAGAGAGCATTGCCATTGTGTCCTGTTAAAGAGAGAATTACCATTGTTTCCTGTTAAATAAAGCATTTCATTGTTTCCTGTTAAAGAGAGCATTGCCATTATTTCCTGTTAAATATATTATTCTCACTGTTTCCTCTTAAAGATAGCATTGCCATTGTGTCCTGTTAGAGACAGTTTTACCATTGTTTCCTGTTAAAGAGGGTATTACCATTGTTTCCTGTTAAAGAGAGTTTTGTCATTGTTTCCTGTTAAAGGGAGAATTGTCATTGTTTCCTGTTAAAGAGAGCATTGCCATTTGTTTCCTGTTAATGTTAAAGAGAGTAGTGCCATTGGTTCCTGTTAAAGAGAGCATTTCCATTGTTTCCAGTTAAAGAGATCATTGTTTCATGTTAAAGAGAGTATTGCATTTGTTTCCTGCTACGGAGAGCACTGTCATTGTTTCCTGTTAAAGAGAGTATTACCATTGTTTCCTGTTAAAGTGAGTATTGCCATTGTTTCCTGTTAAAGTGAGTATTGCCATTGTTTCCTGTTAAAGAGAGCATTGTCATTGTTTCCTGTTAAAGAGAGTATTGTCATTGTTTCCTGTTAAAGAGAGTATTGTCATTGTTTCCTGTTAAAGAGAGTATTGTCATTGTTTCCTGTTAAAGAGAGTATTACCATTGTTTCCTGTTAAAGTGAGTATTGCCATTGTTTCCTGTTAAAGTGAGTATTGCCATTGTGTCCGGTTAAAGAGAGCATTGTCATTGTTTCCTGTTCAAACATGTATTACCATTGTTTCCTGTTAAATATAGTATTACTATTGTTTCCTGTCAAAGAGATATTGTCATTGTTTCCTGTTAAAGAGATGTCATTGTTTCCTGCTAAAGAGAGTATTGTCATTGTTTCCTGTTAAAGAGAGTATTGTCATTGTTTCCTGTTCAAACATGTATTACCATTGTTTCCTGTTAAATATAGTATTACTATTGTTTCCTGTCAAAGAGAGTATTGTCATTGTTTCCTGTTAAAGAGAGTATTGTCATTGTTTCCTGTTAAAGAGAGTATTGTCATTGTTTCCTGCTAAAGAGAGTATTGTCATTGTTTCCTGCTAAAGAGAGTATTGTCATTGTTTCCTGTTAAAGAGAGTATTGTCATTGTTTCCTGTTAAAGAGAGTATTGTCATTGTTTCCTGTTAAAGAGAGTATTGTCATTGTTTCCTGCTAAAGAGAGTATGTCATTGTTTCCTGCTAAAGAGAGCATTGTCATTGTTTCCTGTTCAAACATGTATTACCATTGTTTCCTGTTACATATAGTATTACTATTGTTTCCTGTCAAAGAGAGTATTGTCATTGTTTCCTGCTAAAGAGAGCATTGTAATTGTTTCCTGTTAAAGAGAGTATTGTCATTGTTTCCTGCTAAAGAGAGCATTGTCATTGTTTCCTGTTCAAACATGTATTACCATTGTTTCCTGTTAAATATAGTATTACTATTGTTTCCTGTCAAAGAGAGTATTGTCATTGTTTCCTGTTAAAGAGAGTATTGTCATTGTTTCCTGTTAAAGAGAGTATTGTCATTGTTTCCTGCTAAAGAGAGTATTGTCATTGTTTCCTGTTAAAGAGAGCATTGTCATTGTTTCCTGTTCAAACATGTATTACCATTGTTTCCTGTTAAATATAGTATTACTATTGTTTCCTGTCAAAGAGATATTTCATTGTTTCCTGTTAAAGAGAGTATTGTCATTGTTTCCTGTTAAAGAGAGCATTGTCATTGTTTCCTGCTAAAGAGAGTATTGTCATTGTTTCCTGTTAAAGAGAGTATTGTCATTGTTTCCTGTTAAAGAGAGTATTGTCATTGTTTCCTGTTTAAAGAGAGTATTGTCATTGTTTTCCTGCTAAGAGAGTATTGTCATGTTTCCTGCTAAAGAGAGTATTGTCATTGTTTCCTGTTAAAGAGAGTATTGTCATTGTTTCCTGCTAAAGAGAGTATTGTCATTGTTTCCTGTTAAAGAGAGCATTGTCATTGTTTCCTGTTCAAACATGTATTACCATTGTTTCCTGTTAAATATAAGTATTACTATTGTTTCCTGTCAAAGAGAGTATTGTCATTGTTTCCTGTTAAAGAGAGTATGTCATTGTTTTCCTGTTAAAGAGAGTATTGTCATTGTTTCCTGCTAAAGAGAGTATTGTCATTGTTTCCTGTTAAAGAGAGCATTGTCATTGTTTCCTGTTCAAACATGTATTACCATTGTTTCCTGTTAAATATAGTATTACTATTGTTTCCTGTCAAAGAGAGTATTGTCATTGTTTCCTGTTAAAGAGAGTATTGTCATTGTTTCCTGCTAAAGAGAGTATTGTCATTGTTTCCTGCTAAAGAGAGCATTGTCATTGTTTCCTGTTCAAACATGTATTACCATTGTTTCTGTTAAATATAGTATTACTATTGTTTCCTGTCAAAGAGAGTATTGTCATTGTTTCCTGTTAAAGAGAGTATTGTCATTGTTTCCTGCTAAAGAGAGTATTGTCATTGTTTCCTGCTAAAGAGAGCATTGTCATTGTTTCCTGTTCAAACATGTATTACCATTGTTTCCTGTTAAATATAGTATTACTATTGTTTCCTGTCAAAGAGAGTATTGTCATTGTTTCCTGTTAAAGAGAGCATTGTCATTGTTTCCTGCTAAAGAGAGCATTGTAATTGTTTCCTGTTAAAGAGAGTATTGTCATTGTTTCCTGCTAAAGAGAGCATTGTCATTGTTTCCTGTTCAAACATGTATTACCATTGTTTCCTGTTAAATATAGTATTACTATTGTTTTCTGTTAAAAAGAGTATTGCCATTATTTCCTGTTAAAGAGAGTATTGTCATTGTTTCCTGTTAAAGACAGCATTGCCATTGTTTTCCCGTTAAATAGAGCATTGACATTGTTTCCTGTTAAATAAAGCATTGTCATTGTTTCCTGCTAAAGAGAGTATTGCCATTGTTTCCTGTTAAAGAGATTGTTTCCTGTTAAAGAGAATATTGCCATTGTTTCCCGTTAAAGAGAGTATTGCAACTGTTTGCTGTTAAAGAGAGTATTGCCATTGTTTCCTGTTAAATATGGTATTGCCATTGTTTCCTGTTAAAGAGAGCATTGCCATTGTTTCCTGCTAAAGATATCATTGCCATTGTTTCGCGTTAAAGAGAGTATTGCCATTGTTTCCTGTTAAATAGATAATTGCCACTGTTTCATGTTAAAGAGAGTATTACTATTGTTTCCTGTTAAAGAGATCATTGCCATTATTTCCTGTTAAAGAGAGTATTGTCATTGTTTCCTGTTAAAGTAAAGAGAGCATTGTCATTGTTTCCTGTTAAAGAGAGTATTACCATTGTTTCCTGTTAAAGTGACACGTACAGAAGATTCACTCTAAACTGAGTGCCATGCAGACAACATTGACTACACATGACTACTATATGTACTAATACAGAGCGCATCTGCTGGAAATACGAATGTTATATTTAGCAAAATTAGAGTTTACCACGAATAAATATATTTTTCAGTATTTTTTTGTCTGTGTTACTGTTTTGCAGGCCACTCATACATGTAGTGTCATATATGGTCAGGACCGATACACATCTATCATTAAATGTTCTTTTACCAACTGGGGCCCGTTTCACTAAACTTCTTACGACTAAAATGTTCGTAAGTGCGAACTTATGATAGTCTGTAAATTTCACATTAACAATGTTTTCTTGTAAACAATTATTGGATTTACATGTATTGAGCATAGGCTGCATATGCAGCCTATGCTCAATAAATGTAAATCCATAAATTGAAATTTACAGACGATCTTAAATATGAACTTACGAACATTTTAGTCGTAAGAAGTTTAGTGAAACGGCCCCCAGTTTTTGCTCACATGTCGTCCACACACATCTGAGACACAGGGTCTTTAAATGATTGGCATGTTGCCAAAAACCCAATTGAAATCAGAAGTAGCGAGTATCAAAAAGCAATTACAAACGTGTGGTACCTTTATCATGCTACAGAAAGCAATAACCAGACCACATATTTTTCTTATTTTCCAGGAAAACACATCTTGGTATTTCATTAGAATTGTCTCCAAGAAGACAATTCTAATGAAATGCCAAGACATGTTTTCATTTCGAAGCAAACTATTCAATAAGTGTTGTCTGTTGATGTGTAAACAGTAGTGTGATTTTATTTTACCCAATTAAAATATTGAAATACCCAATTGCTTCAGATATGATGGAGTGAAAATACTCAATTACTAATTCCTTATCTGGAGCCCTGCAGACTATTATATTCTTTGAATTCATATTCATAATTTCATACCTGTAGCCTATTTCATCAAAATTGCAAAGTATACTTATCTTGCAAATTATACTTTGAGGGAGTAATAATTTATTTTTCTCGAAATGCATTATTCCATATAGAACTAACGACTGCATATATTTGATGATTAAAAGTATGCACAATTATTATACTGAATTTATTACATTATCACAGCCAAAATGGCTGTGATAATGTAATAAAGTCAGAATAATAAAAATTAATAAATTTATCCTTAAATTGAAAATTTATCCCTCAAAGTATACTTTGCTAGATAAGTGTACTTTGCAATGTTGGTGAAATAGGCTACAGATTGGATTTGGGAAAGAATTCTAAAAGGTTCAGCATGAGCTTGGGAAGTAACTTTAGAAAACTGGTGTACATGGTTGATTTGGGAGGCCGCTCAACAGTGTTGAGCATCAGCTTGGGAATTGACTTAGCGTTAGATTCCAGCCGTACCTGATTGGATTTGGGAAGCCGATCTAGATTGCTACCTGATAAATAGAATACCAAGCCACTGTCTTTTGATACAATGTATCAAGCTTATCAGGCTCGTCTCGGAAACGGTAGAAATATCGCGGCAATTAATTCCTTCGCGTTTCCTAGCCTTACCTAATAAACTTAAATTCCAAATATACTAGCCTGGTATTATCTATTTGTCAGACGGCGATGGAAGTGGCACTTGGTTGGATTTAAACGTAAAACGTGGAACAGACAGAAATTTAATTCCCAATCTCATGGTCGGCATTCTAGAGTGCCTTCCATGAGATTGGGAATTAAATTTCTGTCTGTTCCACGTTTTGCTGCCGACACACTTTCAGCTATTAAAAACATTAAATCTAAACAATACTTAAATGTAAGTACATTTTCATCAATAACAAAAACGTCACCCTCTACATTTTTTTATTTGATGACATTCATCAAATATTGATTTAATTGCGGAAAAAAATATTTTCCTATGGGATAAATATTTAACATTGGGCAAAAGAAGCTGCCGCAGCTGCACGAGTAGTCGAAACGTGGCTACTGTCTGTTTCACGAAAGCTGCCCAAATTTTACGGCTACATAAATAATTCAAAAACAATATTTATTTTGATAATATTAAATTAAAGGAAAAATTAAGAATGAGCCTTCTTTTTATTTCGTGAAATTTGGTCAAATATTGATTTTATTGCGAATAAACAATTTCCCCATGTTAAATCCCCATAGACATCTTCACGGAGTGAAGATGTCTATGGGGATTTAACATGGGGAATTTTTTTTGAATTTTAGAAATACTGGACCGATTTTTAAAATTTAACTTTTGTTTTCTTAGTTAGATCATATCCAAGCTATCTAGTCGGGTTTCGGAGTCAATTTCCAAAATTTTTATTTTTTTGACTCCTCCCACACTTCCTTACCACTTGTTCCCCCAAGTAAAATTCCCATAGACAAATAAATTTTTCGTAATAAAATCAATATTTGACCGAATTTCACGAAATAAAAAGAAGGCATATTCTTAAATTTTCCTTTAATTTAATATTATCGAAAATAATATTGTTTTTGAATTGTCTATATGGCCGTAAAATTTGGGCAGCTTTCGTGAAACAGACAGTAGATAGAACTAAGAAAAGTTAGATTTTGAAAATCGGTTCACAAATTCCAATATTATTTAAAAAAAATCTATTTTTAGCCCCCATGTTTTCGTTTTTTTTCGCAATAAAATCAATATTTGGTGGAATTTCATCTTTAATGTTTTTGGAGAGGGTGACATTGCTGCTATTTATGAAAAAGTACTTACATTTAAATATTGTTGGGATTTAATGTGTTTAATGGCAAAAAGTTCGTCGGCAGCAACACGTGGAACAGAAAGTAGTTTATAATACAGTGGTAGCTGATTGGATTGGAAAGTCACGCTAGAATGCTATCTGTAGCCGATTTCTTGAAAATTACGAAGTATACTTATCTAGCAAAGTATACCTTGAAGGAGTAATCATTTATTTCCCCAAAAATGCATTATTTCATATAGAACTAACGACAGCATATATTTGATGATTAAACATATGCAGAATTATAATACTGAATTTATTACATTATCACAGCCAAAATGGCTGTGATAATGTAATAACTTCAGTATAATAAAAATGAATAAATTTATCCGTAAATTAAATATTTCTCCCTCAAAGTATACTTTGGTAGATAAGTATACTTTGCAATGTTGGTGAAATATGCTACAGATAAATAGAGTATATAAAACTATACTAGCCTGGTAATCAGTGGTATTCTCTCTATTTCTCAACCAGCGAAGTTTTACCTGATTGGATTTGGGAAGGCACTCTAGAATGCTGAGCATGAGCTTGGCGCTGCCGTCGGGGTCGCTGGGCAGGCGGACGCTGAGGGCGTCCAGCAGCATCTGGTAGAGAGCGTTCGTCACCAGCGGCTCCGGCAGCTCGCGGAGGTAATCCTTCATCACGCCTACAAATACATTACTCCCTAGACGTTCACGACATGAGAACCATGAGATTTTGTACATACTGGCCAAGCATAACCGCGTTTCAGCGCCGGAAGCATCATAAGATTCGTCCGGCGAATCTACAGAGTGCCCCCGGTATCCACCCAAAGTGTATGTTGTTACCACTCATGTGAACCGTCTCGCCGAGACGGTTCAACTGAGTGGTAACAACATACACTTTTGATGAGAAATTAGAAAAATTGCAGAAAAATATTTACATTCCGTTTTTTTTATACATGAATTACAAATATGTTAAAATTATTGATCCGGCAATCGCCGGACCTGCCGGACCTGTTCCGATACAACTGTAGATAACCCAACGCTCAGCGGCAACAAGTTTAGTATTCATATCGGCCCGGGCTGGATACGAGAGCAGATAAGGCACCCAATGCAATTCTCCATGTCAACCCGATATCTCGCCCTAACGTCATGATCATGATCTGCACTGTTCGCCGTTCCACCAATGAAACACCCGTCATGTTTATCAGATATGTGACCACTGTAGTTTCCGATCAATTAGTACACTCCTGGGGGCCGTTTCACTAAACTTCGTGCGACTAAAATGTTCGTAAGTGCAAATTTAGGATCGTCTGGAAATTTGAACTGATGGATTTACATTTATTGAGCATAGGCTGCATAGGCAGCCTATGCTCATTAAATGTAAATCCAATAATTGCTTACAAGAAATCATTGATAATGTGAAATTTACGGACTATCATAATTTTGCACTTACGAACATTTTAATCGTACGAAGTTTAGTCAAACGACCCCCTGTAGTCTGGTAACAATATATTATACATTGCTTGTTAGAAGCGTGACGGGTGTTTTATTGATGAAATGACGAACAGTGCATCTCCTGATCATACTGCGGATTTACCCTTTACATTTAACTGTTAGAGAATCTACACGAATATAGCATAAGTCGTAAAAATACAGATATACATGTACGTCTAACGTTCATCTTCAGCCATGAATTTAATTCCTAAATATTTGAAATTGACTGTTATGTGCCAATCTGCTTCATTAAATGTTGTACACAATCTATTGTACTCTGGAAAGTAATGACACATATTGCAGACAATAATACAGAATGACATGTTTTCCCAAAGGTACATCATTTATTCGAAAATAAACACAACAACACAATCAAAAGTGAAAGGTAAAAATTTTCAAGTAGAAATAGGCGCCGGATTCCTGCCGAATTCCCTCCCATTCAGCTACATGCAGAGGATACTGCATAACGCGCAAGTGCACAACCAATAACAGAGAACACTAGCGGGAAGGAAGCGTGCAAAATATTTTGTCTATAAAACATATAGCGAAACCGACCATTTTGTCAGGGCGTGTCACAATTATATACTGTCAATGAGAAGCGATGGCCTGTCGTGTGTCTGATGGACGGCCATAGGATCAACGACCACCGACGCACGTCAAAATTCCATCTCAATTCATTTTCCACTTCGCTGGAAGTGGCATTAGTCATAGGGCAAGAAACCTACTGTGAGGCAGCACACGAGCAAACATGCGACCAGAGGGATTTAAACAATGCTCGTAATGTAGATCTACGACTGAAAAACCAAACGCAACAGTTACATTCAGCATACTAAATTTCTACAGTGTCCAAACGTGTATCCAACAAACGGTGTAAATTCGTGATATAATACAGAGTTTGTTCTCCGTACGCTCCTACTTATTATTTCCATCGTTACCGGGGATTTCCCAGAGTACGACATTGATTGAACGTGTCTATTATTTATGCGTCTAGTCAGTTGCCTGGCAATCGATACTACTTGGTCAATTCAATACAACGGTTGTAGATATCCGCATTCACTCTGGTGTATCTCGGCATACAGCATCGTACGAGTCGTATGCTTACGGTGTACTACATGTACCTGATGATTCAAACATCGATGATTTACACTTAATAGCATATATTGGTCACATGGTAACCATTGGCTACGAGTACCCATAACCGAACACGTGTCAAGATTTAACATATGAAATGAACTCCAGAACAGTTTCAAATTTGCATTCTGCTTCTTGAAATTATTATTATTATTATTTTGACGTTACGGAACTGGGGCCTGTTTCACTAAACTTCTTACGACGAAAATGTTCGTAAGCGCAAATTTAGGATCGTCTGGAAATTTCAATTAATGGATTTACATTTATTGAGCATAGGCTGCATACGCAGCCTATGCTCAATAAATGTAAATCAAATAATTGTTTACAAGAAAACAGTGTCGATGTGCAATTTACAATTGATCATAATTTTGCACTTACGAACATTTTAGTCGTACGAAGTTTAGTGAAACGGCCCCCTGATTTGACGCGATACATCATAAAAAGAATACACTTGCGTGATCATTGGCCTACATTTATGTTGGAATCTGGAAGAAGTATAAAAATCAGGATCTAACATCATGTTTTATCATTTGAAATAGAATTGGTTAAGGGGATAAACAACTTTTCTTGTCAGAATTTATCGGCGATACAAACGTTTAAAAGTCCAACATACAGTATTGTACGGAGCCCCGCAATTCCCACGAAATAACAATTCGTTCCCTTAGTGTAACAATTCGTTCCCACGAAATAACAATTCGTTCCCACGGGAACGAATTGTTAATTCGTGGGAACGAATTGTTATATCATAGGAACGAATTGATAATTCGAGGGAACCAATTGTTACATTGAAGGAACGAATTGTCATTTCGTGGGAACGAATTGTTAAATTGGGGGAACGAATTGTTAATTCGAGGGAACGAATTGTTAAATTGAGGGAACGAATTGTCATTTCGTGGGAACAAATTGTTGATTCGTGGGAACGAATTGTTAATTCGAGGGAACGAATTGCTACATTGAAAGAACGAATTGTCATTTCGTGGGAACGAGTTGTTAAATTGAGGCAACTAATTGTTATTTCGTGGGAACGAATAAATAAAAAAGAATTCTACGTCCCCTGTGGGGCTCCGTAGTATTGAAGTCAAATGCGATATCCCCATAGACTAACAAGCCATTCCGGATCGAGAAGAAAACAGAAATGGCGACAGACATTCGTGATGTAACAATGATTAGTGGTAACACCGTTCTGCTTTCAACATTCTTGTCATCCCTAATCCGTGACAAAATTCCATACTTACTGCCATAGATGAGCCCGGATCTGGAATTACGTCCCTTGATCGTATCGACGATATTAATTTCGAAAATCAGTCGAAATTTCCGTAAATGACGTCGAATATTGACACAATATTCAGAGCACATGCGGAATTCAATTCCGCATAAGCTCTGAATTTTGTGTCAAATTCCGAAGTTATTTACGGACATCATTGGGCTTTTTCGAAATCAATATCGACGAAAAACGGCGATGCGATAAGGGAGGTAATACGAGGGCCGGAGCCAACTGGGACATAATTGTGATTGTGGTACATTCGTTGCTGGGCTGAGATGATGAAATATACAGCGTTACGCCCATCGCAGTCACTGTAACCGGGCACGTGGGTCTCTAGATTTAATGCCCGTTATTTATAGAAAATATTGCATTTTCTCGAAGTCATTTATATTATGCGGAGCACGGTGAGGCGATGATGGATGTTATTACAGAGCCCCTATCATTTCTGGGCTATGTCGGATGACAATACAGGCTTGTCTGTTTTCACATGTTAACCCTTTCCCTGTTTTGCGATATTTCGACTCATGCAAATCCAAAACATCTGAATAAAAGAATGAAATGATGGGTCAAATGATGGTTAAATTATCTGATAGAGTAGAAAACATTGTGGGAAAAGGAGAAATTGCTTGTTACAAGCAATTTCTCCTTTTCCCACAATGTTTTCAAAAGACATCTTCTGCAGAGGCGTAAAAGTTGTCTCTATCAGGGAAAGGGTTAAGGATCTTTTTCGACCCGCTAACACAAGCTGTTGATTTATTGATTGATGATTGATTAATTGAGTTAGTGATGTATTGATTGTATGATTTATTGAATGATTGATTGATTGTTTGATTGACTGATTGTGCTTTTACGTCCGTACAACAGCAATGTCATATATACACTTGGCCAGAGGTGTAAATCCCAGTAAGTTTCACCATTACGGTATGACTCGTGAAGGATGTGTTCATCGTTAAAATACGCGTACTGTACCTTTTTTCCTGCATCACACCAGAAATGAGGTTAGGCCATAGCAAGATCTTTCTCTGTTAAGCGTTCGCGTGCGGGTAGGTTTTGAAAGTGGTTCTGTGGAAAAACAAACACACTGTGTATGCTATTTTACATACATGTATTTACTAGTGAAGGAATATGACAACTGGTTGGGGGACTTATTCAAGTATTAAATCCGTTCATGAATGTCCACTTAATAAGTTTAATAAGAGTATGTATTTCTTCTTTTTTCTATATTTTGCTGGCTAAAATTTAAATCGATGCTAAAAACTTCCGCAAAGGGTTGAGGACGTTTTTAACATAACGTTACCTTCGTTTTTTTTCAAGGCCTTGTTTGTTTTTACCGGATACGTCGGATACGTCAACTGCGTGGACGCTTAACATAGAAAAGATATGGTATGGCCTTATTGAGTTTGGTGACAATACAGATCGACATCCAGCGCAACACGCTCATACCGTCTGATCTGATGTTATTTGTTTTAGCAGACTCACAACAACGTAGCCTCTGATCAGCCAGGATGCGCAGCTGATCTCGAGTTAGAAATAGATCCCACATTCATTAAGCCCATTTTAGTTGTGACTGGCAACAAGTAAACAAAGCGCCCCCATGGGAAATCAGCGAAACAAAAGAAACTCGTTTAACCCATAGATCATTTAACGAATTGTTTATATATGCGATGAGCCTTAACACTTAAGTAATTGGGGATGTGAATTTCCAACCAGAAAAAGTGTAGATCCTGATGAGACGGCTCGTCACGAGCCGTCAAATCTGGATCTACACTCTTTGCCAATTTTACCACAGATCAGCCTGCGCTTCTGATAAATCCGATCAGGGTCTACACTTTCCAAATATACAAGATGTTATCATACTGAACGGTCATTTATGGGGTTACATGAAGCTCCCTTCTCCCACTGATCCCTTCAATTGGGACTGTCATTAATTGCTGATTATTAGCATCTGACAACACGAGAGAAAGCCAGGAAGACAAAAACATTTAGGACCAAGTGTTGACCCAGATTGTATATGGTTTCCCATCTCAATGTATTAGTATTTGTTTTGCTGCATATGTAATGATTTCATCTTGTTATATGTTGTGTGCTTGTCTCCAATGGACATGTCTGTTCCACGTTTTGCTGCCGACGAACATTTGGCTATTAAACACATTAAATCTAAAAACATATTTAAAAGTTAGTACTTTTTCATCAATAACAAAAGTCACCCTGCCCAAAAAGTTTTATTTCATGAAATTCCATCAAATATTGATTTTATTGCGAAAAAAATATTTTCATATGGGAATTTAACATGGGGGCTAAACATATATTTCACTTTTTTTTTTTTGTATGTGTTGTTCGATGTGATATGTGGCCGTGACTGGATAAAGGGGGCTTATGGTTTTCGCGATCAGTGTAGATCCAGATCAGCCTGCACATGCTGATCTGGATCTGCACTGTTCGCCATCCCATGACTGAACCACCTGCCATGATTGTAACAAGCATTATTGATCATTACCAGGCTACAGAAGTGTGATATTTGATCATGAGCTCCCATATGTCCCGTTTTTCCAGCCACAGCCATGGGACGGCCATTTAACTTTCACATACTGGGTTCCAATGCCGCCGTAACACCGTGAGCTCTACCAATTATACAATGCACATTCACCGACCCGATACACATAGTGAAATGATAAACAGAATTATATTAAAATTTGGTCATAATTGAGCCGGTGTATAAGGTTTCCGGCATTATTGCACATGGTATACCCATTTTGCTTGAAAATATGTTTCTTAAAATATCACACAAGTTATAGGGTACAAAATCACATGGCGTTTCCCATATGTAACTGAATGGGCTGCGATATGTTAATTTTTCAACCAATCCAATCATCGCAAAATGATTTTCAGACTATTCCATTTATAAAAAGGGGGTATTTGTTGTTCTCAAAAATATGAAAATTAACTTTCAAACAGTGCATATCCTGATGAGACGGCTCGTTACGGTCCAGCTCATCTGGATCTGCACTGTTTGCATAAACCGATCTAGCGGGCTTTCGGTTTCAAAGGGTTAAAGATCGAATAAAAACCCCGAGGTTATAACTGGGCCACCGGTTGTGACAGGATCCTTATAACGTTTGCCACGCTTGTGGCTGTGAATGGAGAAATGGGTATTATGTTTTTTCTAACCAGTGTAGATCCGGAACAAATAGCACATTACTGTAGCCTGATAACTGTCTATATTGCTTGTTAGAAGCACTAAGGGTGTTTCATTGATGGAATGGCGAACAGTCCAGATCCTGATCAGAATGTGCGGATGCACAGGCTGATCTGGAGCTACACTGGTCGCAAAACCCATAAGCCCCATTTAGCCAGTCACAGCCACAATTATAGTGTTTTGTCGTTTTGTTGTACGTGCATTCAGTAGAATAAGTTAGATTTTATGATGACAATAAGCATGCTTCACACTTTCACCCCTAAAAAGACGAGATAAGCCATGTGAATTTGTACATAAGAACATAATTGATGGATTTACATTTATTGAGCATAGGCTGCATATGCAGCCTATACTCAATAAATGTAAATCCATATACGATTTTTAATGAAATATAGTTACAGAAACTTCTGAAAATGACGTCGAAATGACGGAAAATACAGTAACTTGTGTAAATATTTTAATGAGTTATCGCAGGTGTTCTTAGGTACAAAATCATATGTCTCGTATGACGTTGTTGTTTTTTTTTTAAATTTAACTTTAGACTATACCATTAATCGAAAAAGGGGTATTGTTGCAGAATATTCAAAATAACGACACACATTGCAGATCCTGATGAGACGGCTCACTACGAGCTGACTCATCTGGATCTACATTGTTTGCAAATATTAGATACATTGTCTGAATGGGGTTGGAAGGGTTAAGCGTCATAATTGTGAACATCGTAGGCCCTGATCAGACTGTTTTATGGTGATCGCAAATTCATTAGCAACACGTGCAGACACTGATCACGTGCATCACAGTAGTCACGCAGTAGGATTATTGTCATGGCGACAGAACAGCTCCTTCAATGACTGAATGGCGAACAGTGTAGACCCTGATCGGATGCGCAGGCTGATCAGAGACTACGCTGGTCGCACATGTCGTACTAGTTACGAAGGGTAACTCTTGCAATCTACTCCCGTATCGTCCGTAGCCAGAGCAGATTGCAAGAGTTACCGTTCGCAACTAATGTCGTACATGTTGTAACACGGCTGCCCATATAAACATCGATTCCGGAAGGCCATACACTAGATGAATATGGATTAAAAAAAACGCACGCAGGTCTAATTTTGGTCCATTGTAAATGACTAATAGGTGTTTACCATGCACCAGTTCAAATTTTCAATTCAATAGACACTTGTTTACTATATCGAGTTTTGACTCATATCAGAACTGATGTCCATTATACGATGACTGGTGTATAGAGTTAGTCACAAAGCACTAAGTGTACGAATGACATCAAATGAGACACGCCATGTGATTTTGTACCTTCGGACATTTCATTAAACACGTTTACAAAATTTGTTCATGCGGAAACTTTTGTCAACTTTTGACGCCATTTACGAAAAATGCTGTAAACGTAGTTCATGAAAGTACGCAGATGTCCGAAGGTACAAAGTCACATGGCGTGTCTCAAATGGACATGACTCTGGGATAATAACCGTTATCGCATCGTCGTGCGTTATTTGGGTATTGGGTTCTTAGATTCTTTGACTGACATCGAAATGTGTTCAACAAGTTTAGAGCACATACGCAATTGATATGGCCTGATATTGTTGTCAAGAGGAAATGGAAAATCAATACTCGGATGTGAGACTGCATTATAAACCTGGCTAATTATAAGTATGTTATTCTTCATATATTGAGTTTTTAAGGAATTAAATGCTAGGGAGCTCCTCGCATTTAATTCCTTAAACAATTCAGTATATGAACAATAACATATACATATATCGGAGATTATAGCCAAGGACCTACCGTACGAAAACACCGTGGCACAGACAATAGTCGTACCTGCACATGTACATACCTGTAACGACGTGTATATCGGAGACGTTTTCCGCCGACAGGTCCACCGTCACGATGCCCCGCTCCAACACGTCCCGTAGCTGGGCTTTCCGCCGGGACGACCCGCATAACCGATATATTCCCACCACCTCGATCCCCCGGCGCTCCACCTCCGCCAGGCATTTCACAACCAGTAGCGGCACATTGAGGCCCGCCGCCTCCCGCCGTATCACCGTATCAAGGTCGACACCGAACAATCCGAACTTGTTTGTAGAGGGTCTCCGTTCCAGGTACAACCGAGGCTCTTTGTACAGAAGTGTGAGGTAAAGAAGTCCCTTTGGTTCCATTTTGAGAGCGATGTTTTTGTTTTTACAAGAATCTAGAAACCCGGGTAAGAATATAGAACCATGAAAACACAACCTATGTTTAAAATTAGGATCCCAGTTATATATTAAGAAAGACACATCTTTAGCGTTTTCTAATTCGATATCAAACGCCTCGTCCCAATCAAAGTTCACGGCACCCGTACGTATCATAGTCCGTGCTTTGTTTAGGGAGTCTACGGAAATAACGCAGTAGAGATCACGGAGGGTCATTTTGGTCGACTTCAACCCCTGTCCACACAACACGTGCACAGCTAGCGCGCCATCGAAGCCGTTCATTCGCGCAAACTCCACGCGCTTGCGCAGATCCGCCTTGTAGCAATCGAACTCACCGTACGGAATCTGTAACGGGCGCTTGGCGAGTTGCAGGTCTCGAAACCTTGACGCCGAGTTGCGAGTGATCGTCTTGCCATTTGTGTCTATATTCTTACTATGATCAACGTTGGACGCTGCCAATGAGGTAGAAACGGTTGGGGACATGGCCTGTCCCTTCGATGAGGCGTGCATATGAAGAGCTGTAGAGTATCGCGGATCCTGAGTTTGGGTCGTGTCTATCTGGTCCTCCAGTTGATATGTACGGTAGGAGAGCAGGCAGTCGGCGCTGTGTTTCCGCAAGAGCTTTGTCTGTGTCTGCCCAGGCGTCTGGGTGCCCGCCGTCTTCTTCACAGGTACTGGCGATAGCGACTTGGTAACGGCGGCGGGGTGGGCCGTGGCGTACAGAGGGGCGTATTCGTCCGAGTAGTAGCCCTCGGGGCGCGCCCGGGACACGGATCCTGGAAATAGACAGTGAGCATGTGTATAAAAAACATGATAAAACTTACAACAATTATAACATAGTTGTGTAGTTTTAACAATTAAAGGGTTTGGAAGCTTTCGATAAGGCGATTTAAATAATACCTAAAATAGTACGTATTTAGGGAAACACCTTTAAAATAGTTGACCAACTTGGGGACAGTTTTATAAGTTCGTCTTGTCCTGTATTCCTCTTATACATGCGCATGTAGTAACATTCAGGGAAGATTGATACTGGAAATAACTAGACAGGGATTTACATGTAAGACATGGGATTACGGAAAACATTACAATAGATGACATTGTTAATGTATTGGAGTAAATTGAAGGGTTCGGTGGGAGAAGAGGGCGGACTCCAGGGGCCCGTTTGACTAAACTTCGTGACTAGAATGTTTGTAAATGCAGATTTAGAATAGTCTTGTAAATTTCAATTGATAAATTTACATTTATTGAGCATAGGCTGCATATGCAGCCTATGCTCAATATATGTAAATCCAATAATTGTTTACAAGAACACATTGTTAATGTGAAATGTACAGACTATCATAATTCTCCATTTACGAACATTTTAGTCGTACGAAGCTTAGTGAAACGGCCCACAGGTTGTGGTTAGCCATAGCCTGTCACTAATGTCTTCAATAAGCAAAAGGTGCATATATTATGACAGTACAATATCGTTTGCTTTGGATGACGTCTCGCAAATTGTTAAGCAGGGTAGGGGTAGTTGGAATTGTTTTGGTTTTGATTTTGCCATTCATTCTTTCTATATATATTTCTAGTCGCAGCATTCGGAACAGACCCTGGACACAAGAGGTGTTCGTATTTAGGGGGAATAGAATATAGAATGGGTCTACAAAATAGAAAGTTATGCATCCTACGTGTCTCTTTCGACAATTAAATTAGAAAACATATCCTCAATTAAGCGTGCTTCAATGATTAATATTGTTTCAATTATATGGAGACTAGACGCTAAGTTATCAGGCAACGAGCTTTGCATTGGCCTAAAACAAACTGAAACTAGCACAGTATCGCACACCGCATTGGCCTGGTGCGCTAGTTGCCTTTCTCACCGTGAGGAACGCCATAAGATAACAGCTACCTTTTGTTCCCTTCCTCTAATGTTATATATGTATCTGCAATTTATGTAATTTGCCATTGAATAACACTGTTTTGCCAAGTCGAATATAGTCATCGACATGTATACTGCCATAAACCGACCTCATGGAATGATTCTGAGGCGATATGTGACTTGCTCCGAGTCGTTATACCGAATATCGAATTGCCGTTTTTGTTGTTGTTGACCATACTGATTCCGAAAATCAGTCATATCTTCCGTAAATAAGGTTGAACATTGACAAAAACATACAGAGCTCATGCTATAACGGTTAATGCAAAAAGTGCTCGTAACGAGCCGTCTCATCAGGATCTTCACCTTATGAAAGTAATTTTCATATTTTTGAGAACAAAAAATATCCACTTTTCATAAATTGACTAGTCTGAAAACCATTTTGTGACGGTTGGATTGGTTGCAAAATTAAAAAATCAAAATCCATTCCAGTTACTTATAATATATAGGCGTAAATGGGTTAATTCCGCACTTTTGTCATCGTTCTACATTAGTTAGGTAAACTATTGCATTTTCTTGAAATCAATATCGGCGAAATACGGCGGATGCGATGAAAGGGGTGATTCCAGAGCCGGGCCAACGTCCCAGGACGGTATCATCGTGTTTAGATAATCGCGTTATTCCGCGGACGTAACGCTGTCCCCGCGGGAGAATATCTGGCGAATCAATCTTTATGAATCCGGAATGTGTTGCGATTTTAATCTTTCTGCGCGTCGTCAAGTGGTTGACGCGGCGGATTTAATGGATTTGTCCCGTGCAAGCAACGCAGACAGAATTATGTTGGGAAAATGTGTAGGTCGACGCATTTGAAAACACAGGATGTATTATGTATTCACAAGTTGTAAGGCCGTCCGGGCGGGCGAGCACAGCTTGTCCACGCAATGACTACTGTCAGTTTCACGAAACTTGCCCAAATTGTATGGCCATATAAACAATGCAAAAACAATATTGTTTTCGAAAATATTAAATTGTATCAAAATTTAAGAATGAGCCTTCTTTTTATTTCGTGAAATTTGGTCAAATATTGATTTTATTACGAAAAATGAGTTCTCTATGGGAATTTAACATGCCGGGAAAAAGACGTGGCGAACCTGAAGGAGGAGTCGAAAAACGAAACATTTTGGAAACTGACTTCTAAATCTAGTTAGATAGCTTGGAAATGATCTAACTAAGAAAACAAAAGTTACATTTTGAAAATCGGTCCACTATTTCTGAAATTATAAAAAATCCCCATGTTAAATCCCCATAGACATCTTCACTCTCTGGGGATTTAACATTTGAAAATTGTTTTTTCGCAATAAAATCAATATTGGACCAAATCTCACGAAATAGAAAGAAGGTTCATTCTTAAATTTTGCTAAAATTTAATATTATCGAAAAAAATAATGTTTTTGCATTGTTTATATGACCGTAAAATTTGGGCAGGATTCGTGAAACAGACAGTAGAAGTCAACTTGACGGATCGTAACCAAATTTGGTATACATGTTTATCACGGCAAAACGATTGCTCTCCTTGGCGGCCATTTTTAATTATATGGCTTCCAATCACCCAGTGCATTTATGCAGCCTGCAGGCCGTTTCACTAAACTTCCTACGACTAAAATGTTCGTAAGTGCAAAATTATGATAGTATATGTATGTACATTTCACATTAACAATGATTTCTTGTAAACAATTATTGGATGTAAATGTATTGAGCATATTCTGCATATGCAGCCTATGCTCAATAGTTGTAAATCCATCAATTTAGATTTCCAGACGATCCTAAATTTGCACTTACGAACATTTTAGTCGTAGGAAGTTTAGTGAAACGGCCCGCAGGCTGCATGAATGCACTGGGTGAACGGGCCCCTGATATTGACGTGTTACATAAATGATAAGTGATTACATGATAGCGAGTCGTTCCCCCATGGCTAAAGCGAACAGTGTAACCTGATCTGTGAGCACACTGTTCGTCAAATCAGTAAAGGAGAGGAACTCTATAAGATAGCAATCTTTCGTTCCAATCCTCTTTTGTACACGGCTTGTATACCGAAAAATGATGTAAATTATTATTTAATAAAATATGTTTATACCAAATCAGTAAACCTATTTGTTTTTGTTGCAGCGCGCAACTGTACGCCCTAATCAGACGTGACAATGTCGGTATAAATACTTGCACACCTTTAATAATCGCGCATCGAATGTCTCATAAATGTCCTATTTTAGTTGCACATGCGACAGAGCGAATCTAACCCGCAGGAATTCGTTTCTTGTGTGCTGGTGTGTGCAATTTTATAGTTTGCGCTTTAATAAACAATGGATTGCATGCGCCTATTTGCAGCTGATTATAGTCTGCACACAGACACTCTCAATCCAATATCACGTGACGGCTTTCGGAAACCAGACATTGGCACAAGTGCACCCCCAGCTTCCGGTGTCATTGGTGGCAGTTCGGCAACGGGTTTGTTGGTCGTGTATTTCGTTCATAACTGAACAACCGGCATGTGTATATTAAAATGATAAAACCTGCTCGTTCCGGACACGGTATACACTGATCACATTGCTGGACGTCGGAGGCTGTCTGGGTCTACCTTCACGAACAACGATAACAGCCCATGTGGGATAATTGTCAGTAGTACTCAATACAAAATGGGGATTATTGACTCTGCAACAAGTGTAGCCCCAGATCAGACTGCGCATCTGCGCAGGCTGATCAGGGTCTACACTTTTTGCCAGTGAATTGCAAAACGATACAAAAATAAACATCCAGATGCATATACAGATCCATTGTTGTGATACAACATCTGGAGCTACACTGATAAACTACGCCAATAAGCCCGGGTTTGTCGTGACGGGTCACATGGGCGCTGTACGGGATCGATCGGTATGACTCATCACCGTGCAAGCATATTCTCCCTGTTCGTGCTATTGTGCCATGAATCACACCTGTCATAGAGGAATCGTCAGCCGTAATGGTTACAACACGACAGGCGTGCCCAGCCCGCCGAATACTGTCGCTTACACAGCCACATCATTGGTATTAACATATTTTATTATATAATAATAATGTACATCAACATAATTATATAGGTATGTGTGAACAAGATTGGAACAAAATATAATTATTTTAAAGTTGTAAAGTTCCTCTCCTTAAACAAGGCAAATGTGGTCGCAAACTGAGAAAAATGCCTCATGAAACTATTATTGTCAGTTTGCGACGACTTTATTTGAAAATTGCAGATACAAGCAGCAAATCTGTTTACGGATTTTCAAGTATATATACATAATACTGTTTCTAAGAATAGTCTTAGAATGCAGGGATTCCGCTGGCGATCGCCACTTTCGCAATTGGCGATAAAAATAAACAATTGGCGATAAAAAAAATACAATACAACTTGTTTTGTGTACCACTCAGTGCAAAATGTCAATATTGACAATTTCATTTCCGTAACCCAACGGCTTCGGCTCGGAAGCGAGTCTATAAACTCCGGCTATCGGAATTCATCGGCCGCGAATCTGAGAGTTGAGGAGTTGACCCGAGCGTCTATCGGAAAATCGATCGAGTTTTGAAACACGCACCTGCTGTTTGTTTATCAACAACTATTGATATTTTCATCGACTACAAACTCATTTTTGTACCAAAATGAATGTAAAAAACAGTTTCAAAGTGTGTGTAAATAGAAACCTGTTGGATTTATGTGTGGGAAAACCCAATAGGAGGCCAAATTCGGCAACTTGAGCCGTATAGGGCTTTAAGCATGGAAACGACATTCAACTGTAACAGACAGGAAGGGTATGACAAATAAAGAGTAAAAACGATGGAAATATAAATATGGATATACATGTAAAAAAGAAAGTGGAACAATGCATGTGTCACCAGTAGCCGATTGCATCAAAATTGCAAAGTATACTTATCTAGCAAAGTATACTTTGAGGGAGTAATCATTTATTTTTCCCGAAATGCATTATTTCATATAGAACAAACGACTGCATATATTTGATGATTAAAAGTATGCAGAATTATTATACTGAATTTATTACATTATCACAGCCAAAATGGCTGTGATAATGTAATAAATTCAGTATAATAACAAATAATAAATTTATCCTTACATTGAAAGTTACTCCCTCAAAGTATACTTTGCTAGATAAGTGTACTTTGCAATGTTGGTGAAATAGGCTACAGAGAGGCCAACGTAAACTGCCGAAGCATTAACCCTTTCACCCTTAAGTAACTGGAATGGATTTTGATATGTTCATTTTGCAACCAACCCAACCGTCACAAAATGGTTTTCAGACTAGTCCATTTATGAAAAGGGGATATTTTGTGTTCTCAAAAAATATTAAAATTACTTTCAAAAAGTGCAGATCCTGATGAGACGGCTCGTTACGAGCCGGCTCATCTGGATCTGCACTTTTTGCATAAACCGCTATTGCGGGATTTCGGGTTCAAAGGGTTAACCCTTTCCCCCTATACATATCTGACATCGTTAGTCCAATCATCATTTGTGGGCGTGACTGAAGAAATGGGGCTTATGGCAGTTGTAACCAGTGTAGCTCCTGAACAAATAACACACCCCTGTAGCCTGAAAACGATCTATATTGTTTGTTAGACGCATGACGCGTTTTTCATTGATTGAATGACGAACAATGCTGATACGGGTCAAACTGTGTGAAGAGAGAAAAAAAAGAAAATATACTGAATTTTCGTCTGTTATTTTTGAACTATTTATATCCCACATGTTTCCCATCATGCACATATTTAAGAGAATCCAGTAAATTAGAAAACAGAGAAGCCTTCTAATGTGCAACGACGAGCAAGCTACAACATTACCGAATTACATTTGTGGTTGGAATGCAGAAATTTAAATACGGAACAAAAATGAAGAAAATTACGTGCCATGACAAAATGGGCGTACGTGCATTTGGGCCCATGATCTACCCATCCGTACAGACATCGGTACTGTGCGACCTTGGTTCGGTAACTGTATATACATTTCCTTTACATTTACATGTATGTACATGTGACTGGAGAACTTTGTTTCACTAAACTTCGTATAACTAAACTGTTCGTAAGTGCAAATTTAGGATCGTCTGGAAATTTCAATTGATGGATTTACATTTATTGAACATAGGCTGCATATGCAGCCTACGCTCAATAAATGTGAATCCAATAATTGTTTACAAGAACACGTTGTTACTGTGCAATTTACAGACTATTATAATTTTACACTTACGAACATTTAAGTCGTACGAAGTTTAGTGAAACGGCCCCGTGATCAAACAGCACACTTCTGTAGCCGCCTGATAACCAGCTACATGTATATTGCTGTTGGAAGCATGGCGGGTGTTTCATTAATGGAATGGCGACCAGCGCATATCCTGATCAGACTGTGTAGATGCACAGGCTGATCTGGATCTACATTAGTCGAAAAACCCATAAGTACATGTCACAGTCACATGTATGAAACGAGCATACTGATTTCATAAGAAACGAGACAGTGCCGAGTTTATTATGAAATCAGGCAACGAGTTTCATAAATATCACATTAAATCAACACAACGTTATAATACAGTTATTGCATAAGCACAGCATCAAGTATTATATCTGCTCTGATTTATTGCAGTAATGTATTATGATTTTAATACGCTGAATAGTTCCACTGTGGCTTCAATTATATTCAATAAAACACACGTCAAAACAGTCAATGATAGGGACGTCAAAACAGTCAATGATAGGGAAGACGCGTCACCCTCGAAATATACCCACTATAATTCCAGCACAAACATATGTACACAATTCCCTAACATTTGATTGGTCCGTAGCAAGTCTCTGTCCAAAATTTATATCCCAGTAAACTCCCACGCCGAACTACTTTCCGTAACCGTGAGGCGTAGTTAAAATAATTCTTAAGAAAACGGAAAATAAACACATTTTCTTGATGAATTTATTTCAAATGCTGGAATTATAATGAATGTATGGCCTTTTTGTGGAATTTATCGGGGATATAAATTTGGAAAAGTTGCGGGAATACTGGACGAGGCCTTCCGGCCTTCGTCCAGTATTCCCGCGACTTTTCTAAGTTTATACCCCGATAAATTCCAGAAAAAGGCCATTAATTCCTATATTGTTATGTTTTAAGTCCAAAAGGCGGAGATTGACCATGGTCCTAAGGTCAACTACTAGTAAACAATCGAAATCCACTTTGTGCATCTAGATCTGCACTCAATAAGGAAGCCACATACCAAATATCAAGTGTCCAGCTATTACGCTTTCAAACTTTTACTTCCTACAAGAAACGTGATGGACGGACGGACAACCGTGACGAAAACAAGTGTCCCATTTTTCAACAGGTGGGTACAATAAGCCGATTTTGCCGCACACATTTTGCAATGGGCAACTCCTTGTAAACTAGTGGCTATGCAGTGTCTGCTGGCCTATCCGAGCCAATCTGGGCGTACATTAGCTATAGCTTGCATGTCGGTCCTATCCGAATGTCATCGGTACGCACTATTTATTTAACCAGTTAACAGCTTCCATCGCGCGTAGTAATCTTGTATTCATGAAGCATTGCCGGCAAGTTCCGGATAAAATATCTCACACGCTCGTACTGTGTTTTCTCAATATTTTATTTCATTATCCTTTCGATTAATGGCGGCGTGTTTGGTTTTTAAGCCAATAAACGGACGACATCCATTGACATCTGACATCTGTGGGCCGTCATGGGAAATCGCGATAAAATCCAGACTGCCAAAAACGACATTTTGTCATTTTAGATCAATGCCTTTACTGATCATTGTGTCTTTCCAAGATTTTGAGATGATCAAAACATTCACTAGCGGCGTTGACCATGCCCAATTGAACAATAATTGGCGCACATTGTATGCCCTGACCAGTCTGCGCTACTACATTGGACGCATACAACATTAGACCATTTTCATCAGCTAGAGGCCAAAATGCAAAAGGTCTTTGGCAGCTAAATTAAAAACCATTATGTGGTCGCCGCGAACAAATAAAACATGAATAAAGAATCCGCGAGGTTTTGCGGACACAATTTCATCAGTGCATGCAGTGGTTATTCAGCGAATACAAAATGAATAATTAATAGTCCGGCGAAAATGACACGACTGTAAACACTGTATGCAAACGCCTGTGGATTGGGATGTAGTGAACGGATTGGTAATACGACCAGTAGCCTATTTCACCAACATTGCAAAGTATACTTTTCCAGCTAAGTATACTTTGAGGGAGAAATTTTCAATTTTATGATAAATTTATTAATTTTTATTATACTGAATTTATTACATTATCACAGCCATTTAATGGCTGTGATAATGTAATAAATTCAGTATAATAATTCTGCATACTTTTAATCATCAAATATATGCAGTAGTTAGTTCTATGTGAAATAATGCATTTCAGGAAAAATAAATAATTGCTCACTCAAAGTATACTTTGCTAGAAAAGAATACTTTGCAATGTTGGTGAAATCAGCTGCTGGTATTCCGCATCAAATGTTATGTCTAGAGTCATCTAAAGAGGCATCATTTGTCAATGAATGATTGTTGTATATATAGTGTATGTGTGAATACTCTAAACAAGGTAGTACAGTACCTACGCGGTGAAAATAGACCGGTAAAAAATAGTCCCGACGTTTATATGCCACAGACGACTACTCGTAGAATCTGATCAACTGTTGTACAAATATGTATAAGAAGTGTGGATATTTTGACATGCATAGAGTATTTAAAAACTACTTGCACATGGTTGTCATATACTCACTGGGGTTGGAATACTGATGAATTCCCATTTGGCTACACACAGAAGATACTGCATATCTGCCGATGTTGAGCGCAGCACCACTGGGGCCGTTTCACTAAACTGTGTACGACCAAAATGTTCGTAAGTGCAAACTTATGATACGGTCTGTACATTTCACATTAACATTGTGTTCTTGTAAACAATTATTGGATTTACATGTATTGAGCATAGGCTGCAGCATATATTAGCCTATGCTCAATAAACGTAAATCCATCAATTGAAATTTCCAGACGATTCTAAATTTGCACTTACGATCATTTTAGTCGTAAGAAGTTTAGTGAAACGGCCGCCATGTGTATGTCACAGCATGAATGTGTGGCAATCAAAATGAGCGCCCTGAATATAATGATGCCGCTTTCTTAATTTGTTAATATATATGCATTAAATAATCCCGCGAATTGCAATATCATTTAGTGTAGACTATCGGAAAATAACGAGCGCCCTTTGACCAATCGACGGGACTGTAGATTACGCAATGAGGGTCACAAACCCAAGCGTCTATGTCATATTGATCGTAATTCGGAAAGTGCAGACGCTTTAGCAAAGTACTCAAGCTGCTGTCGGAAACCAGTTAGTGTGCTCCTCTAGTGGCCGTTTTCACCGTGCCGTGTTCACTAGAACGTTTCAAGTCGAAATAGGCGCCCGATTCCTGACGATTTCCTATACAGCTACATACAAAAAATACTGCACATTTTCTTCATGTAACCGGCGCAAGACACTTGCGCCTGTTACTAGACGGAAATGCGTTTATGGCGATATCTCTAAGTGGATTTGAGTGGCGTCGAATCTGTCGTGCTTTCGTGTGGGCGACTTGGCGGGGCGCTTTATCACGAATACGTGACATTTTTTTACGAACACACGACATGTGTGATTTCGAATTTACAGGTATTAATAAGTTGTGATGGCACAATTTACTTGTCGTATTTTCTTGATTTCGCGTTGTTCTCCACCAACACGGCATGGCAGTTATTGTATATTTAAGCAGTGCAGACATAATGGTACGATCTTTAACTTTCTTTACAGTTCACCCTACCTTCCAAGCCAATCGCAGGACAGTATACAGCTCACATATTGCAATGATTAACCCAAATAAGTTGTGCCAGAAACATAGAATACTGTATTATATGTGTCTGGTTGTTATTACCAGATGAAATGATTAAATGTTCAACAGGAAATGGAAAATCTATACTCGGATGGGAAATTGTGTTGTACACTTGACTGAACTATAAGTCAGTTATAGTTCACATATTTGATTTTTAAGGAACTAAGTGATGCAATATGTGAACTATAACTTATATTAATGTTCGCATTAGACCCAGCATCGACACGACGAGACGAACTGTCCCTAACGAGCCACCGTAGTTATGTGCTGCGGTTTCCTCATGCCCGGGCGCGTCTACAAACTGACAAGTACCGGCAGTTGGTCGATGTTGAGTGGAATGGAATTTGGTTAGTAGATGTAAAACTGGATTGAGTGATCCATCATGCTCCGCTTCCTTGGCGAGTGTGTACCCCCGTCAGGGGTGGATCCAATATTTGCGGAACGTGGGGGGCGGGGGGGGGGGGTGGGTGGTGTGTCTAGTAGCGAAGGTAACTCCCGTACCGTCCGTAGCTAGAGTTACCGTTCGTAACTAGGGGTTTGTCCTATTTTCGAGCTCTTCGAAATGCCCTTTACAGCATGTATGTAATGTGCGTTGCCCTTCATGTTTTGTCTGACCCAGTAATGTGCAATGATTGGTACGTGACGTGTTTGGATTGTCCCAAGTTAATTGCTTGATTGTTGTCAGAATACGTTATTGAAAGTATTATCTTCAGTTATTTTTTTTTCGAAAATTGTAATTTTTTAAGGCCTCGTCCAGTATTCCCGCGACTTTTCCAAGTTTATATCCCCGATAAATTCCACAAAAAGGCCATTCATTCCTTATAATTCCAGCATTTGAAATAAATTCATCAAGAAAATGTGTTTATTTTGACAGACGGCAGCCATTTGTTTACATTGACAGCACTGACAGCGCACCTGTAGAAAGTAGTTCGGCGTGGGAGTTTAATGGGATATAAATTTTGGACAGAGACTTGCTACGGGCCAATCACATGTTAGGGAATTGTGTAAATATTTGTTTGCCTGAAATTATGAGATCGCGACTTGTTGTAGATTTGCTAACCGCATCCGGTCGCGTCCATTGTTCTTAAACATACACGTACTGTCAAATGTTGCTTACAACCAAACTTAAAACACTGAAACTATGATCTTGTTTTCTAATTAGTTGCAGATGATACTTAAAATAAAACATATTTAAGGAATACATCCATGGGTTGTTTACTGGGGTGTACACTACATTTGGTCTGTTTAAAGTGCGTGGAGTCCTCGAAAACTTTAAACATACCAAATGTATTATGCACCACAGTAAACGCAAGAGCCCATGGTTTTATTATTTATATTACACTGCATTTTCTGATAGATTACAAAATTTAAATAAGCAAATATGGCGTTAAAATTAAGAAATCTTGTTTTACGTCATTGTATTGCAATTGCTGAAACAGCAACGTTACAGGTCAATCGCGTGACGTTTTTGACAACGACGTCAAACAACCTTTAACGAAACAACAACGTCGCGCGACGTCATGTGGGGCTAATGTAATGTACTGGGATATAAACGCAATACGTTGAATGGGCGTTTCCATTATGAATGTAAGGACAGTGTAAATATTCATAGTTCTAACGAGTCATAGCGCAACTCTCACTCAATGCCGACTGACGCCGTATACGACCATGAACGGTTTTTGGATAACAGCCAGGACCCGGTTGCTCAAAGCTTCTGTTAGCTTAACAGACTGTCAAATCAGTAGCATTGCTAAGGATTTAACAGTCTGTTAAGCTAACAGAGGTTTTGAAAGATGTTTTGAAAGATGTTTTTAGCACTGTTTTCAACGCATGTCTCATGACGTTGCCGACACCAGTGACATTAACCCTTTGAACCCGAAAGCCCGCTATAGCGGTATATGCAAACAGTGCAGATCCAGATGAGTAGGCTCGTAACGAGCCGTCTCATCAGGATCTGCACTTTTTGAAAGTAATTTTCATATTTTTGAGAGCAAAAACACCCCCTTTTCATAAATGGACTAGTCTGAAAATAGTTGTGTGATGACTGCAAAAGTAACATATCAAAATCCATTCCAGTTACCTAGGGGTGAAAGGGTTAAATAACCTTGAACATAGACACGTATGTGCCTCCTTCTTTATGATGCATGCGTCCTTTCATTACAAGATGGAAGATCGGTACCAAATGTTCGATCACTACATACAATTCTATGTACGGTATACGAATATGATTCGAAACACGGGACGTCTTTCTTTTGCAACCAATATAGACACAGATCAGTAACTCTAGACTGGCCCATAACTCTTATTTCTCGGATATGTGGAAAAATGGGAGTTACGGCATTTGTTGCCAGTCGAGGTCCTGTAGCCGATTTCATCAAAATTGCAAAGTATACTTATCTAGCAAGTAATCTAGAGTATTCATTTATTTTTCTTGAAATGCATTATTTCATATAGAATTACCGACTGCATATTTGATGATTAAAAGTATGCAGAATTATTATATTGAATGCCTGTGATAATGTAATAAATTCAGTATAATACAAATTAATAAATTTATCATAAAATTGAAAATATCTCCCTTAAAGTATACTTTGCTAGATAAGTATACTTTGCAATTTTGATGAAATAGGCTACTGATCTATAGCACACCCCTGTTGCCTGAACGCTCTATATTCCTTGTTAGAAGCATGACGGATTTTTCATTGATGGAATGACGAACAGCTACAATCCTCATGTGTGGCTGTGACTGGATAAATTGGGCTTATGGCAATTGTCACCAATGTAGCTCCAGTAGCCTATTTCATCAACATTGCAAAGTATACTTTACTAGCAAAGTATACTTTGAGGGAGTAATCATTTATTTTTCCTGAAATGCATTATTTCATATAGAACTAACAAATGCATATATTTCATGATTAAAAGTATGCAGAATTATTATACTGAATTTATTACATTATCACAGCCAAAATGGCTGTGATAATGTAATAAATTCAGTATAATAAAAATTAATAAATTTATCATAAAATTGAAAATTTCTCCCTCAAAGTATACTTTGCTACTAAAGTATACTTTGCAATGTTGATGAAATAGGCTACTGATCAAATAGCACATTCTTGTAGTCTGAAAACGATATATATCCTGTCAACACAGTGAGTATATGCCGTGAAACATGGTGCCGTGAAACATTTTTGATATCCAGTCAATACAATTTTTGCATTTTACAGCCATTTGTAGGTGTTGACGGGATAAATAGAATAGTAAGTTAGTGCCGTGAATGGGAAAAAATATCTGGCGCGGCTCGGAAACGGGATGTGCTCGACAGAGCCTCGCCCATCCCGTTTCCTAAGCCTTGCCAGATATTTTTTCCCATTCACGGCACTAACCTACTATTCTCTATTTGTTGTTTGTTAGAAGCATGACGGATCTTTCATTGATGAAATACCGAAAGGTGCAGATCCTGATCAGACTGTGCGGATGCACAGGCTGATCTGGATCTACACTGGTCGTAAAACCCACAAGCCCCATTTTTCCAGTCACAGCCATAGTAATTGAGACACGCCATGCAATTTGTACCTTCGGACATCTGCGTAATTTCATTAAATACGCTTACAAAATTTCCAATAATTTTCATAAATGAAGTCAAAGGTTTAAGAAATATAGTTCCGCATGTACTCTGAAAACTTTGTCAACGTATGACGCCATTTACGGAAAATATTGCAAATTTCATGAAATTACGCAGATGTCCGAAGGTACAAAATCACATGGCGCGTCTCATATATCAGTTGATCCGAGTGCGGGCGTCAGTCCCGGTATAATTTGATAGGTGGGATTTGTGATTGATCCGCTGCCTTTCCTTTCTGGAGTCTTACGTGTCTGGGGAGAATACTTGTCGTAAACAATCCTAAGGCTGAGGTTATTCCATGTTAACACATTCACCAACGTAATTCGGTTATAGATTCTCTTGCATGAACAAATAAGATGGACATGGTCGAAAATAGTCGTGGGAATGGAAAACGATTTAAACATTGTCTTATAATCCTAAATATAATCTGAAATTAATAATATATACATGTCTGCCTTGTCTAGAGATTGTATGCTTATTCACAATGGTTTATTTAATTGCATACTTGTTAAATCGAAATTGAGATACAGTCGAACCTGTGTTAAAGGCCACATCCGAATAGCAATTACCCGTCTATAGTAGCCACGCTTTTTGTTTTCCCAATTACTGTATTACCACGTAAATGAACCTGCGAACAAAGGCCAGATTGCTCTCTTGCCATGGCTGGCGTTTTATATTTTACACGTTTGACTGTACTCTATAAACAGTGTGTGTATCAATGTCTCAAAATAAAGGTTTCCAATTAAGGGATTCAAGATGGCCGCCATATATAGGGAAACAGGTAAAATCGCTATTATATTTTATCAGGACACATATCACTTTATAATGGCAACTGCATATCACGGCCTGGATATATGTACAGTGGAACCTCTCTAAACCGGACAACAAGAAACATTTGTGATCATAATTTTGATGGGTTTCTTGGTCATTTATCTCAGGTGATAATGCCTGTTCATGATCGCATAGCACACACCTTGGAATAATCAAATTCCTGATTTACAGTGAAACCTCGCTAAACCGGACACCCTGGAGGTCCCAGGGTGTCCGGATTAGAGATGTTCCACTGTAAATCAGACATATGACTATACAAAGGTATGCGGCTGTGATTTGCGAACTTGAACAGGCATTATCATCATAAATATACACCAATGAACCCATACAATTAAGGATACACAGACTTAGAGAGGTTTTACAGTATATAAATCTGACTGTATACACATATATGACGTACAGTTTATGGCAGTGTGACATCATACATTGTACAACGGGAGACAGGACTTATATTTTAAAAGCATGGCCATAGTACAATAAACACACTACCGTACATGTCGACATTACACTATTACCACCATAGGCAGTTCAAATGATGGCCACAGCACATACTTTCATGGATGCATAAGAAACATATTGTTGTTTCTGCAACAGTAAAAGGGTTTATCATTGGACTAACATGGTATAACCCTCACTATAATTACGTTATCAGCGTTCATTAGCCCAAAAGTGGGAAACCGGCGTTTGACGACCGATATCCGACAGTCTCAATACCCGGTTGTATCTCCGTGGTGTCTGGTCAGGGTCTACCTTTAATAAAGGTAGGATAAAGACAATAGTCGATTGTGTGTTCTATAATCAGAAGACAATAATTAAATTAGGTTTGCTGCTAAATATGCAGCTAATCACCATTTCGGATGTTTTCTGATACTAAAAGTACAGGCCATACATTTTCATTAGAATGAATTTAGTAAAATTAGTTTACACGCGCGTTTAAATGTATAGTTTAGCGGTAAAACAATACTTCCATCAATGTTTATTCTGTCTAAATAAACTTTGCTATCGATTTGACAACTTTCAGTACAGATCAATGGACCCGTTTTGATAGCTATTCTACGGAGCCCCGCAGGGTACATGAATTTTATTTATTAATTCGTTCCCACGAAATGACAATTCGTTCCCACGAAATAACAATTCGTTCCCTCAATTTAACAATTGGTTCCCTCGAATTAACAATTCGTTCCCACGAAATGACAATTCGTTCCCTCAATTTAACAATTCGTTCCCTCAAATTAACAATTCGTTCCCACGATATAACAATTCGTTACTATAATTCTCCCCGTCCACTGCTTGTACTGCATCTTCGTAGCAGCCATATATCGCGCTAGTATATTTTTCAGAAAGAGGCTGGATCATTTACATACCTAATTTGAGTTCAGATATTATTAAAAAATCTGTGTCCATTAGGTTATGTATCAAGGGCGGATTCACGTAGGGGAAACACCCCCCCCCCCCTAATATTCGGCGAGTAAAGATATATTTGCTCTAAAATGCTCCATAACGCAGCAACTACTAAGTAGGCACAAATTGTTCTTTATAGGAATTAAATCAGTGTATAATTGTGTCACTATTCAACCAGTTCTAAACCTTATGAGTGCGCGCTAGTAATAGGTATCTTAGATAGTGACTCGCGGTGGTATCAGACTGTGTCCATATGCAAATGATGCATGGTATGTTTTAATTAGTTATACTAATTAAATGCGTCAACTTAACTTTTTTTTATTTGCGACAGACTATGAAGTATGATCATTACACATTAAAAAATAAATGCAGAGATTAAATAGTAATGTCCGTTAACATTTAAGGATACACGGTTATCGCCGCTGATATCAGTGTGGACATTTTCGTCTGATATAAAATGTATAATAATGTCAATCAGTACGTGGGGTAATGGTGAATGAATCTTTACTTTGCCAGAAAATGTCGTATCTACAGAACATACAACATTATCTGTCTCCATATATTATAACCTTGATTGTATTGAGAGACCTTGAGTGGCTTTAACATGCCTGCGTCCTTCCCATATGTTATACACGTTCTAAAACCACTTCACTGCGTGCGATGTTTTCAATCACCCATGCAGGACAGTTTGTGTGCCAGATCGATGCCAAATGATGCCACAATTGTACCCACTGGTCAAGGTCAGGACGCGAACAATCGTTTACAGTGAGTAAATAGAATTAAGAGAGTCAACACCGTGTCTTATTCCCATAATAGGGAGCGCGATTGGCATTTATACGCCGCCGTGGCTGTAAATAGAGAATAGTAGGTTAGTGCCGTGAATGGGAAAAATATCTGGCAAGGCTCAGGAAACGGGATGGGCGAGGCTCTGCCGAGCACATACCGTTTCCGTGCCGCGCCAGATATTTGTTCTCATTCACGGCACTAACCTACTATTCTATGTATCCCGTCAACACCTACAAATGGCTGTAAAATGCAAAAATATAACCCCAGCCACCGCACATATTCATGCGCAGTGATTAGGTCGTATTGACAGAATATCAAATAAGTTTCACGGCACCGTGTTTCACGGCACATACGCACTGTGTTGACGGGATAAATATTGATAGCCTTTCTCTTCAATCGCGAGTAGACGAGGCAAAGGAAATACGGAAATGGCGGTCTGATGAAATTATAATCAACGAGCACATTCACTTTAACTGGCTTCACTGTGAAGAAGTACAGTGGAACCTCTCTAAACCTCCCAGGGTGTCCGGTTTAGAGAGGTTCCACTGTAATTCCGGTGGACACCGGACACTTGTGCGTTTTCGAACATGAAATATCGTTTATTTAACCAGTTGAGCTGATTATCGTTTGTTTAGCGATAGGACCCAATCACGAGGGCATTAGTTCAAGATAATCAGCTCATCTGGTTAAATAAATGTTTTCGTACATTTCATACACGATACTTAAATTATGGCCAAGAGGTGTGCGAATTAATTTCTGGAGGCGGGTCGTTGTGAAGGCGACTGTCTCGCGATTCAGGGGGTGTGTCTTAGAACAGCATTTGATTGGCTGAAGCAAGTACGTCATTGCGACGTTACTGACGTCATTTCTCCACATATGGTAAGCACGAGAGTGGTGTAAACTACTGCTGCCGAGTGGTGTAATTCACCGTTATATTTCTATAAACTACTGGCTGAAATGTAAGAATAGCTATTTAATTTACATCACAGATATTTGAAATAGGTCAGAATTCAACACATTGATGTCTCAAGGGGATCCGGTTAGAGATGTACCACTGCATTAACATGTATTTCACAAAATGGGCATTCGCAGTATAATACCACAGTCTATTAACATATTAACATTCATAACACATCAGAAAGAAATGTCGACGAGAAAGGAACAGAAAACGCGTTACAGTGATCGGTACAACTTCATATAACATATAGTACAGTGGAACCTCTCTAAACCAGACACCCTGGGAGGTCCCCATGGTGTCCGGTTTAATGAGGTTTCACTGTAGATCAGGCATATGAATAAGTCAACGCATGAGGGTGTGCTTTGCGAACATGAACAGGCATTATCATTACATGTATATGACAATGAGACCCATACAATTAAGGACACAGAGGCTGCCTCTGTGTCCGGTTTAGAGAGGTTCTACTGTATCAGCACAATAACGGCACAGGCACATGAGACTTAGCGCCGAACACATTGGAATGTGTAGTTTTGCGGAAACTTTTATAATTTGCGGAAACACCTCACCAACATGGACTGTATCGCGATACATGCTAAATGTCACTGAAGTATTCATTGTCGATTCAGTGCACGTACATGTCAGGGGCGGATCTGGAGGTGGGGGGGGGGGTCCAGGGTTGCCCCACCCTTTCAGTCACGGAGTTTACATGGATCACAGTTTACCACCAGTTGGAGTCGTAAAATGCCGTAAAACACAGGAAAGTGCATTTCGAAGAGCTGGAAAATAGGACAACCCCCTAGTTGCGAACGGTAACTCTTGCAATTACTCCCGTACCGTCCGTAGCTAGCTACGAACGGTACGGGAGTAGATTGCAAGAGTTACCTTCGCAACTAGAACCCCCCCTCCCGTTCCCCAATTGCTGGATTCGCCCCTGCATGTATTCAAAGTGTTTACAATTTCGCAATACTAAATGTAACAGCATGTTCCGCAGGATATATCAGATATGATATATATAGAGGACCTTACATGAGTGATGATGTAATATGATCTTTATTAAACGAGCTTACTGATTTCATATGAAACGAGGCTATGCCGGTTTCTTATTAAAGCAGTCAACGAGGTTAATACATTTCATTTTAAATCGATACAAATGCTAGATTATATTTATTGCATAAGCACATTGCCATACATTGAAGATGTACTGGTCACCAAACGTGTTTTCTGTAACAAAATAATATTGCAGATCTATTACAATAGTGAAATATGACTTTTATTACACTGTGTCAGTACACTGCGATGGCCCATTTTATGCAATAAAAATAATTATCCAAACCATTTCGCAGATTATGGCAAATATATTTTTAAATCACAGCAGTTTTTGCTCACGCGATTCCCGTCATTGCGCTACCTTAGTCAGGCACGGTTGTCCCGCGGTTAGGTATCGGGCACGCTGTATAGTTCCCGCCATCTCGAAACACGAGCGTGGTGAGCACGAATTACAGAACAGGCAGCGGCACTATCGACTATTGGATACTGTATGGGCATATTGACAATGCCACGTGTAGCTAGATGTCAGTACAACCACAGTACGTACACTGGTTTATAGAGAATAGTAGGTTAGTGCCGTGAATGGGAAAACATATCTGGCAAGGCTCAAGAATTTCTTTGTTTCTCATCAGAAGTATATGTAGTGACCACCATTTGAATGAGTGGTCACAACATATACTTTGGTTCAGAAATAAGGAAAATAGATAGAGAATAGAAGGTTAGTGCCGTGAATGGGAAAACATATCTGTCAAGGCTCAGGAAACGGGATGAGCGAGTCTCTGCCGAGCACATCCCGTTTCCGTGCCGCGCCAGATATTTTTTCCCATTCACGGCACTAACCTACTATTCTATTTATCCCGTCAACACATAAAAATGCAAATATAGTATTGACTGGATATCAAAAATGTTTCACGGCACATACGCACTGTGTTGACGGGATAAATCGTACTCAACAGTCAGTATAAGAGCCCGGCTACATGCAGTGGCACTTTGTGACATGAATGACAAAACCACCCTCTTTTAAATCATACATTTTTACTCAGATGTTAAATATATACAAGGTAAGTCATTCGTCATCTTTTCAACCAACGGAAGTGGTACTAGTTAACATGTACCTTGGGCCCGGCTCGCTAATTCAGTCATTTTAAAGCGCATGAACTCCTGTAGCCTATTTCATCAAAATTGCAAAGTATACTTTTCTAGCGAAGCATACTTTGAGGGAGAAATCATTTATTTTCCCCAAAATGCATTATTTCATATAGAACCAACAACTGCATTTGATGATTCGAAGTAAGCAGAATTATTATACTGAATGTATTACATTATCACAGCCAAAATGGCTGTGATAATGTAATAAATTCAGTATAATAAAAATTAATAAATTTATTCTTAAATTGAAAATTTCTCCCTCAAATTATACTTTGCTAGAAAAGTATACTTTGCAATGTTGATGAAATAGGCTACTGAACTATATGACATAATGCATTTCGGGAAAAATAGATGATTACTCCCTCAAAGTATACTTTGCTAGATAAGTATACTTTGCAAAGTTGATGAAATCGGCTACAGAAGCGTTGATAATCTGGGCAAGATTAACACAACCGGGTTTATAGCTGCCAGTGCAACGACATCACATTCATTGACACAGGATACTCTAGATTCCGTACAAGAGCCCGGCTCAGGAATGACCTCCCTCATCGCATCGTCACAGTATTTCGCCGATATTGATTTCGAAAATCAATAATCAATAATTTGATTATGCACGAGCTCTGTATGTTGTGTCCACGTGCAACGTCATTTACTGAATATATGCCATTCATTTATATTTTAATATCGATGAAAAACTACGATGCCATAGTAAGGTAATAGCCGAGCCAATATCATATATGTGACTGTGACTGGAGAAATGGGGCTTACGGGTTTTTCGACCAGTCTAGATCCAAATCAGCCCGTGCATCCGCACGGTCTGACCAGGATCTGCACAGTTCGCCGTTCCATCAATGAAACACCCGTCACGCTTCTAACACGCAATATAGATCAGGCTAGAGGAGTGTGCTATCCGATCAGGAGCTGCACTGGTCACACAAGCCATCAGCCCCATGTATCCGGTCACAGCCACAGATACACGTCAGAGAAACTTGATATTTATACCCACTCCAACGCACATCTGTTTCAATATCTCAGAAACTACTGGCGCAATTCAGGTCTAGACAAATCTTCAACTCGTCCGGTCGTATTGCCGAGTGAATTTTCGATCTGGGCGACGAAAACATTAAAACATATACGAATTACAGTTGAAATCCAATATGGACGAGCGGAACATTAAGAATTAGTCGAGGCCTGGCATTTTCAATGCGACATAGTAAAATAGTCCGACTACAGTGGAACCTCTCTAAACCGGACACCCTGGGAGGTCCCCAGGGTGTCCGGTTTAGAGATGTTCCACTGTAATTCAGGCATATGACTATGCCAATGTATGCGGCTGTACTTAGTGAACTTGAACAGGTAGCATCGTCATAAATATACACCAATGAAACACATAAAATTACGGATACACAGACTGTCCGGTTTAGAGAGGTTCAGCTGCACATGTAGCCGTCAGTGCAACAACATCACGTACATTGCCCTACTGTCTGTTGAAGTTCCACGTTTCGCTGCCGATGGACTTTTGGTTATTAACCCTTTCAACCCTAATGAACTGGAATGGACTGTGATACGCTAATGTTCCGACCAATCCAATGGTCACAAAATGATTTTCAGATTCGTCCATTTATGAAAAGGGGGTGTTTTTGTTCTAAGAAATATTAAAATTGCTTTCAAAAAGTGCAGATCCTGATGAGACGGCTCGTTACGAGCCGGCACATCTGGATCTGCACTTTTTGCATAAATCGCTATAGCGGGATTTCGGGTTCAAAGGGTTAAGCACGTTAAATATAATTTTTTTTTTAAATGTAACTACTGTTTCATCAATAACAAAAAGGTCACACTGAAACAGTTACCATGAGATGATATCCCACATGATCTTAGGTACAGAATCACATGGCGTGTCTCATTTGCATGTTCATAAAACCGATACAAATCGACAAATTAAATATAAGGTTCGAAAATGTCCAGGCATGGGTAAACGTTTGCGGTGACACGGGCCAACGGCCTTCGGGTTCAAACAGTTCTTCCCGAGTGCCACGGCGAATGTTTACCCACGGCTGGACATGGTGGAACGTCATTGTTACATTTCAGTCGGAAATATCGTTATAATTTGACCATATATGCAGCACTTTCGGTACTTTGATAACCTGTTCCATTCAAACAGCTGATTTACGTATACATATTCCGGGGCCGCGTGTTGCAGGTGCCCCATCCTCCGCATCAATTTCAAAATTCTAGTGCGACCTTTGTGACCTGGTCTGGTGACGTAATGGCGCGTTCTCGTGACGCCATGAGACACATGTAGGTGTTGGCTTGGCCCCGAAATAAGCATTATCTACAGTCATGGTCAAACAGCACGGGCTGTACGTTTGAACACGGCTGTGAGCGGTGTTAAACAATGACAGTCATGTAACAATAACCGTAGACAATGCTGATTTCGGGGCTAAGCTAACACCTACGTAATGCATGTGTCCCATGGCGTTACTAGAACGCGTAATTACGTCACCAGACCAGTTCACAACGGTGGCACTGAACTTGTGAAATTGATGCGGCTGCATTACGCGACGTGTACTGCGGCCCCAGAATATGATGATGTATGTGTAAATCAGCTGTTTGAATGGAACGGGTTATCAAAGTACCGGAAGTACTTTATATATGCTCAAATGACACGATATTCCCGACGGAAATGTAACAATAGCGTTCGACCATGTCCAGCCGTGGGTAAAGGTTTGTTGTGACACTCGGGAACTGTTTGAACCCGCGGCCTACGGCCTTGGGGTTCAAACAATTCCCGCGTGCCACGGCAAACGTTTACCAACGGCTACGGCCTTGGGGTTCAAACAGTTCCCGCGTGCCACGGAAAACGTTTACCCACGGCTGGACATTGTCGAACCTGATATTTGTTTGCCTATTTGGTGCATCACTTTCGACGTATATCTGGCATACGGGACTGTACAGCCTATCCTAGTAATGAGAACTTTTAATAATGTATGGCAATTCATCAAATTACGCCAACTTAGAGTTAAGTTACTACTATATGTCAAGAAGACATCGCTCGCCAACTCTTTCTGTGAATTATTAACAATCATATTACTTTTACAAACGGACACACGTTCGAAAGCTTTGCAACTGTCGACGTCGCGAAGGGCGAAATAGAGGGGGCAAACATGTTTAGTTGAACATTCGTGTTTTCGCGTTATCGCCTGTTTGTGATTTAAACTTTGAAAATAAACGTGTGTCTGTGAGTACTCGAAAAATGCTCGAAGAAAGGTGAAAAGGCGAAATTTCGTGATTTCATGGAGTCCACATTGCGTGTTTTCGCGTTTCAACATTGCAAAAAGCGAAAAGCAAGAGTCGCAATGGACACAATGGGACACCGTACCAATCTACATTTACCATTAACCAAATGAATGCCCAAATCAATAGTCTCTCCCGGTCGCTACACGTTCTTGTTATGCTTGCAAATCGACACTAAGTCCTTCTACTTACAAAAACAAAGGCATCTAGATGTGCTTGATATCCCACTTAATGACATCCATCCACTACAGATAATAACCTGAGTGCCTCTTCCCTTCTTGCGTACCGTAGTGTACATACATATTCGGACACGATTTGTTGGCGTGACCGACTGTCTGTTTCACGAAACCCGCCCAAATTTTACTGCTATATAATAAATAATGCAAAAACAATATAGTTTTTGATAATATTAAATTATAGCAACATTTAAGAAAGAGACTATTTTTTATTTCGTGAAATTTGGTCCAATATTGATTTTATTGCGAAAAAACAATTTCCCGGATTTTTTTCTAATTTCAGAAATAGTGGACCGATTTTCAAAACGTAACTTTTGTTTTCTTAGTTAGATCATTTCCAAGCTATCTAGCTAGATTTCAGAATAAATTTCCAAAATGTTTCGTTTTTCATATTGATTGGCATTATTATACATTATATATCAAACTTAAATTTCCACACTGATATCAGGGGCGATAACCGTGTGTCCTTAAAATGTCAACGGACAGTACTGTTTATTAACTGTATTTATTTTTTGATATGCAATGATCATACTTTATAATCTGTCGAAAATATTATGTTTTCATGTGATGCATTTAATTAGTATAAATAATTTAAAAGATCATGCCTCATTTACATATGAAAATATCCTGATACCACCGCGAGTCACTAGCAGTAAAATAATTATTTCTAAATGATTATATCTGTATAGCGGCCCCTCGTAATTTTTAGAACTGGTGGAATAGTGACACAATTACACACTTATTTAATTCCTATAAAGAACATGTTGTGCCTACTGAGTGGGCATGTATGCACCTTTAATGTGAGAAGTAAACTTATAAAACTATTCGTATGAACTGTTTTTATCGTACGACGTTTAGTGAAACGGGCCCCTGTCTCGCAACTAGGAGGTCGAAGATTAAATTAAATAAATGGCACCGATTGCCTGCCTGAGGCCTGGAAAATAGGATATAGGAATTTGGATGTTCTGTAGCCTATTTCATCAACATTGCAAAGTATACTTTACTAGCAAAGTATACTTTGAGGGAGTAATCATTTATTTTTCCTGAAATGCATTATTTCATATAGAACTAACAAATGCATATATTTCATGTTTAAAAGTATGCATAATTATTATACTGAATTTATTACATTATCACAGCCAAATTGGCTGTGATAATGTAATAAATTCAGTATAATAAAAATTAATAAATTTATCATAAAATTGAAAATGTCTCCCTCAAAGTATACTTTGCTACTAAAGCTACTGGTGTTCTGAAATCAGAGTTTCTCATAAGTTAACACTGGCTGACCGTTTCACTAGAGGTGACACTTTACAATATTAACATTTTCTTTTATAAACGAGGTTAATACATATCAACTACTGTCTGTTCCACGTTTTTCTGCCGACGAACTTTTGGCTATTAAACACATTAAATCTAAAAAACATTTAAAAGTAAGTACTTTCTCATCAATAACAAAAAAAGTAACCCTCCCCAAAAGAAATTGTTTTATGAGATTACATCAAATATTGATTTTATTGCGAAAAAACGATTTTCCTATGGGAATTTAACATGGGGAGTTAATTTCCAAATGTTTTCGTTTTTTGATCCTGAAAACATTTTTTGGGGAAATTGACTCCGAAACCTGGCGAGATAGCTTGAAAATGATGTAATTCAGAAAACAAAAGTTAGATTTTGAAAATCGGTCCACAAATAAAAATATTTTTTTAGCCCTTACATGTATGTTAAATTCCCATAGAAAATCGCAATAAAATCAATAATTTTTTTGGGGAGGGTGAATTTTTTGTTATTGATTAAAAAATTACTTACTTTTAAATGTTTTTTAGATTTAGTGTGTTTAATAGCCAAACGTTCGTCGGCAGCAAAACCTGGAACAGACAGTAAATCAACACAAACGTTAGCTTTCTTTATTGCATAACCACTGCATCCTATTTCGAAGCTGCATCGATCACTAACGTGTTTTCTCTCTCATTTGCATATTTATTGCACAACTCTATTATGATGTGTTCTGAGTTATTCCACTACGCAACTCCATGTTGCTAATACAATATCGATGGTCTAGTAACATAAGGTTGTAAGTGCTATGCTAAAGCATAGCACTTACGACCTTATGTTACTGGACCATCGATATATATGCAGAAACATAAGAAAATACAAAAATATACCGTATATATATATATATATATATATAGGAATTACGGTATATTTTGGTATTTTTTTATGTTTCTGCGAGTACATTCTATTATTATTGTAGCTTTGACAAATGATCGATTAAAACCATTAAGGAATGGATGTGACTGCTTATAAAGTATTTCCTATATCATTAGCGTCTACGAAGAATATAGGCATATTGTCAGGTTCAACATTTTCTTCATTATAACGGGCACGGCTCGTAGATCACTGCGAAAATAATGTGCAATACGCACCCGCTTAGAGGATATAGGCTGTAGCTACATGTAAGTGCGAAACTAATGTGCAATACACACCCGCATAGAGGATATCAGCCCGTAGATAACTGCGAAAAGAATGTGCAATACGCACCCGGCTCTGTAATCAACTGCGAAAATAATGGTGCAATACCAACCCGGCATAGAGAATCAGCCCGTAGATAACTTGCGAAAAGAAGTGCAATACCACCCGCCAAATTAGAGATACAAGGCTGTAGATAAGTGCGAAAATAATGTGTAATACACACCCGCATAGAGGATATCAGCCCGTAGATAACTGCGAAAAGATTGTGCAATGTGCAGCCGCATAGAGGTTATCAGGCCCGTAGTATAGCGGATATCATCCCGTAGATAACTGCGAAAAGTATGTGCAATACTCACCCGCATAGGGGACACAATGCTCGTAGATAATTGCAAAAGAATGTGCAATGTGCAGCCGCATAGAGGTTATCAGGCCCGTAGCATAGCGGATATCATCCCGTAGATAACTGCGAAAAGTATGTGCAATACTCACCCGCATAGGGGACACAATGCTCGTAGATAATTGCGAAAAGAATGTGAAATACGCACACGCATAGGGAATATCAGGATAACTACGAAAATAAGGTACAATACACATCACATCAGGCATGATATCCCATATGCGGGTGCGTATTGTACATGTACATACTTTTCGCAGTTATCTACGAACGATGCATTTACGTAATAGTTTTTGATCATATTTATAATGTTTAATGAATTACTTTCGAGCGAGCGCTAGCTAATTAGTTTATTATAAAAGCAGTATGTGCTTTATAACTGTGTTATTGTGTGGCCCGTCCCGTTGCGGGCACATGCATGTTTTAATGGACACCGAATCGAGCGTGCACACGCTGTAACATGGTGCGCGTCTCGTGAGCTTAAACAACAACGCGTGACATCCGGGTTTAAATATAACTTTGTACGTATTGCAACATTTGATGATTACAATAATAGATATTGGCGAACGCGTCGCAATGTGCGAGTAACTGGGACACAATGATGTGCTTTCATCGGTCGAGAATCTAGGGCAAATAACTAAACGTCTTTCACTCGATAGAATTAAATAACATACGGGCACGACTGCCGTTCACAATCACGTACCAATATTATCGCGCTCCTTATCTTGTTACTGCGAACTTACTCTATAGTGCTACAACATGCAAACGTCCACTGAATATTTTATGGAATTCTCACTATCAGTGCACAGGTAATGACTGTTACGGGTATGAACTCGACTCTACACACCTGCCTAGCAACGGGTGTCAGTGGGGCAATAATCCAATTACGGGTATTTCACTTCATACACCACGCAACGTATACATATCACGGTGGGCCACCACCATTGATTGTTGGTGTCACGCTGCTTAGTTTAAGCCAAATAACGGTGTCACGTTGCTTAGTTTAAACTAAGCAACTTAAACTAAGCAACTTAAACTAAGCAACGTGACGTGAAACCGACTATATCCGCCAATTCTAATGCTGATGATATCCGGAAAGGGCTGTCAGAGAAGTTACTTGTGGGTTTCAAAGTTCAGTAAACTATATGTGACAGCGACTAGAGAAATTGGCATTTGTGACCAGTGTAGCTCCTGATCAAATAGCACACCCATGTAGCCTGATGACGATCTGTATTGCTTGCTGGAAGCATGACGGGTGCTTCATTGATATACCTGTTCCTGATCAACTACCACCCTCCTGTAGCCTGATAATGATATATATTGTTTGTTAGAAGCATCACGGCTGTTTCAGTGATTGAATGGTGAAAAGTGCAGATCCTGATCAGACTGTGCGGATGCACAGGCTGATCTGGATCTACGTTGGCCGCAAAAGACAATAGGCCACATTTCTCCATTCACAACCACATATCACATAATCATTTACCTCAAATTTGGCTCTTGTCTGCTAATTTCCTATCTGCTAATGCTGTGGGACCTACATTTGTATGTTCCCATAATATACAACCACCCTGGATCTAGACTAATTACAATATAGGTTTATTGTTCAGAAAGGTAAATTAAATCTCATACGACCACCCTGGTGCTGACCCAAAATGTCAGCCACTGGTATTGACACTACGTCACAAGACAAACATGTTCATATGTTTTTCCCGCCATTTCTAACAATGAGGATGCACCGGAAGTAGATCTCAGAGACGTTACACGTGACTTTCTAAGTTCATTAACCTATTTATGAAACTGGTCTTTATCTGTCAGAGTCTAAGAGCCTGAACCGTCAAAGATGGCATGACGGGCGAATGAGAAGCCGTTTCACATCAGGCTCGGGCAAATGAATCCAGACAGAATGTCTGTGTCAATGTTTCAGCGAACGGACGAGTCCCTAATATGGCGCTTATTAACATTGCTAACAGTGTAGAACAAGATCAGGATGAATGTCAATCCAAGGTTCATAGCGGTATGGAAAATACCGTCACTGCCATTTTTAATTGACCATTGCTGTGTTACGTCCGTTCATATACAGATGTGCATGCACGTGTATGGTAGATAATTGGACATTCAGTACTATGATTACAATATTACATGCCACCCTGTGATTTACCGTGATTCTGGAGGGATTTATTTCTTTGAAGGAAATATTTCCTCCTAGACGTTCGCGAGACTTAATTGACGTCACTTGTTGACGTCATTCTGGCGAAGAATCAATTCACACGCTAGCGTCAAAAATGTCAATTTTGGAAACCTTTTAAGCTGGTCTAAGAGCAACTTTCACATTTTCCTAAGATCATGTACTATCCCTTGACATCTGTAAATCTGACAAAGAAACTGGTGCTCCGCACTCGTTTGTTTGTCGGATTTCCATATTTCTCGGGAAATACATCCGTCATTTCAAAATGGTAGTTGAATAAACAGCTTTCAGCACTGAAATACAGTACCATGATATTGTATCAGGCACCATATGGTGACATTTTAGCGAATAGGGACTCGACTAAAATTAATGTCCGATATTAATGTCAGATTTGTTTGTCCACTATCGACGTCATATACGGAACATTTCGTGTTTTATCATTTCCGTAAATGACGCCGATATCAACCGGATAAAATACGAACATTTCCGCCATTCTGATAACAATGCGATAATTTCAACAATGACGTCAGTATTTGAAATATCGGTAAAATGTGGCTGTGACTGGAGAAATGGGGCTGTTCGCTATTCGCTATTCAAAGCGCTGTTCACTATTCAAACAGTCGTCATGCAACTAACAACCAATAGATAGAGAATAGTAGGTTAGTGCCGTGAATGGAAAAAAATATCTGGCAAGGCTCAATAATTTCTTTATTTCTCATCAGAAGTATATGTAGTGACCACCATTTGAACCGTCTCGCCGAGACGGTTCAAATGAGTGGTCACAACATACACTTTGGTTCAGAAATAAGGAAAATAGATAGAGAATAGTAGGTTAGTGCCGTGAATGGGAAAAAATATCTGGCAAGGATCAGGAAACGGGATGGGCGAGGCTCTGCCGAGCACATCCCGTTTCCGTGCCGCGCCAGATATTTTTTCCCATTCACGGCACTAACCTACTATTCTATTTATCCCGTCAACACCTACAAATGGCTGTAAAATGCAAAAATAGTATTGACTGGATATCAAAAATGTTTCACGGCACCGTGTTTCACGGCACATACGCACTGTGTTGATGGGATAAATATCACTATCAGGCTACATGATACTGCTATTTGATCAGTAGCTACACGGGATGAAAATCAAAGCTCGATTTTGTCAGCCACAGCCACACATACGGACAATAGATAGAGGTAGAAAATCCCATACACTGGCATGTTCAATATCCCATTGTTTCACAGGCAATATGCCACTACACAGACAGAGTGAAATGCAATTGGTTACAACGATGTTCTCACAAAACCTGGCTTGTTACCATTCTAGTTTGACTCATCTAAGTGCATCCGTGTTATTTGATATAATAGATGTTTCACGTTAACCCTTAGACCACTACGCACAACAATCGTCGTCTGCTGTTGCTTTTATATTTTGCCTTTTTTCTCAATAAAAACATGTTTTGACAGCACTTCAGAATCATTTCCAATGGAAATGATTCTGAAGTGCTGTCAAAGCATGTTGTAAATTAATCTAAAGTGCTGTCAAAGCATGTTTTTGATGGTAAAAATGAAAAATAGAAAACAAACGGCAGACGACAAAAAATAAGATAGCGGCTGTAAGGGTTAAAGGCATTGTGTGTCAGATATACATAGAAATTGAACAAACAGAACTTGATAAAAAAACATAGTTTGTATCGTATTTGAAATACATGTGGTGCAATATTGATTTTATTGCGAAAAAACTATTTCCCCATGTTAAATCCTCTGTGAAGATGGGATTTAAGATGGGGAATTTTTCTTCTGATTTCAGAAATAGTGGACCGATTTTCAAATTTTAACTTTCGTTTTCTGAGTTTCTGAATTATCTACGGGCCTGATGCGGGTGAGTATTGCGCATTTTTTTCGCAAGCTATCTAGCCAACATTTATCGCTTTTCGACTCCTCCTGCAGCTCCATCAGCTCTTTCCCCCCATTAAATTCCCATACAGAAATCTTTTTTTACGTAATAATTCCAGCACAAAAATATTTACACAATTCCCTAACATTTGATTGGCCCGTAGCAAGTCTCTGTCCAAAATTTATATCCCAGTAAACTCCCATGCCGAACTACTTTCCGTAACCGTCAGGTGCAGTTAAAATAATTCTTAAGAAAACGGAAAATAAACACATTTTCTTGATGAATTTATTTCAAATGATGAATTTATTTAAAATTTCAAATGCTGGAATTATAAGGAATGAATGGCCTTTTTGTGGAATTTATCGGGGATATAAGCTTGGAAAAGTCGCGGGAATACTGGACGAGGCTTTAAAAAATTACAATTTTAGAAAAAAAATAAAAAAATTGTAATTTTTTAGAAGGTCTTCGTCCAGTATTCCCGCGACTTTTCCAAGTTTATACCCCGATAAATTTCACAAATAGGCCATTCATTCCTATAATAAAACCAATATTTAACCAATCAAAAGTAGTCATCCTTAAATTTTGAAAATAATATTATCGAAAAAAATATTTTTAATTGGACAGGTTTCATGAAACAGACACTTTATTTAGTAGTTACATGTATAAGCATGACTTGTGCTTCACCAGACCACTGCCTTAATAACGAATAATGAAGACCCAACCGCGCAGTCTGAGCAGGCATACAACGTTAACCATTCAGTTAGCGAAAGCACATACATCTACCATGCTTCAAAACTACATATACAGTGGAACCTCTATAAACCGGACACCCTGTATGTCCGATTTCGAGAGGCTCCACTGTAAATAAGGCATATGACCACACGAAGACACGTGTTCATGCTCTGCGCTTACGAACAGACATTACCATCGGAGAAAAATAACAAAGAAACACAAACGAATACAAATAAAGCAATTTGCAGGGTGTCCGGTTTAGAGAGGTTTCACTGTATCCTGATCTGGCGCCCGCTTCACTAAACTTCGTACGACTAAAATGTTCGTAAGTGCAAATTTATGATCGTCTGGAAATCTCAATTGATGCATTTACATTTATTGAGCATAAGTTGCATTTGCAGCCTACACGCATGCTCAATAAATGTAAATCGAATAATAGCTTACAAAAAAACATTGTTAAAGGTACATGCCCACTCAATAGGCACGAAATGTTCTATATAGGAATTAAATAAGTGTATAATTGTGTCACTATTCCACCACTTCTAAAACTTACGAGTGCCCGATATACAGATATAATCATTTAGTAATGTTTATTTTACTGATAGTGACGCGCGGTGGTATCAGGCTATTTTCATATGCAAATGAGGCATGATATTGTTTAATTATTTATACTAATTAAATGCGTCTACTGAAAAAAAATATTTTCGACAGAATATAAAGTATGATCATTGCACATCAAAAAAATAAATACAGAGAATAAATAGTAATGTCAGTTAACATTTTAAGGAAACACGATTATCGCCCCTGATATCAGTGTGGAAATTTATGTCTGATATAAAATGTATAATAATTCAAATCAGTACGTGGGGTAATCGTGAATGAATGTTTATTTTGCTAGAAAATGTCTCAGATATAAATAACATTTTTAGTCTACTGAGTGGGCATGTACCTTTAATGTGAAATCATAATTTTGCACTTACTAACATTTTAGTCGTACAAAGTTTAGTGAAACGGACCCCAGACTGCCAGAGTGTGCTAGCATACCAGGAGCTAGACTGGCCACACATGACATAAGAACATTTTTTTTTAAATCACAGAACCATATGTGGCTGTGATTGGAAAAATGGGGCGTATGTATTTTGCGACCAGTGATATCCAGATCAGACTATGCATCCGCACAGTCTGATAAGGATCTGCACCGTTCGACATTCGGTCTATGAAACACTCGTTTGCTAATTTCAAGCAATACAAACCGTTATCAGGCTACAGGAGTGTGCTACATGTATTAGCTACAATAATTCGCCTCCGATATGTTATCTACGGCTACAATTTGACCCATTCAAAAAATGTCAGCAACCGAAGTGCATACCCAAACATGTTGATAGTATTTGATGCAGAACTAGTAAATTGCCAGAATAAATAGAACAGAGAAATCATTTTCCCATGGAAGCCATCTTTTCTGTAGTTGTCGTTCAACATACAACATAACGAAATGAAGCCTTCAAATTTACAAGATATACATGTAAATGTCAGATAAACACCTTGACACGGTAAAATAACCAATTTCTGCATGTGTATGTTCTTTATTAATAAGTTATTGATACAGCTTTGACAGTTTTATATCGCTAACATAACCAACACGCCGGATAACCGATTGCAAAAATCACTCTTCCCTGCGCTACATTAAAGAGATGGGGTTAAATTGCTACCCTCGCGAGAGGTATGGAGCGGTAGGCAATTTTTTTCTGTAGTGACACTGGTCACAAATCCCATAAAAGTCCAATTTCTCTAGTCACAGCACCATTTCAGACGTGACCCAGTGTCTGAGACCTCCGTTATTTCATAGACGATGGCATTATTACCATAGACGCTGGACGAGTTCTCGGTATATGTGACTGGCACTGGAGAAATGGGACTTACGGCAAACGTGACCAGTGTACTTCCTGATTAAATAGCACACTCATGCCGCCCGATAACGATCTATATTGTTTGTTAGAAGCAAGACGGGTGTTTCACTGATGGAATGGCTAACAGTGTATATCCTGATCAGACTGTGCGGAAGCACAGGCTGATCTGGATCTACACATATCGCAAAACCCATAAGCCCTTTTTCTCCAGTCACAGCTACATATTGCGCAATAATGAATCGAAAATCACGGCACGATGCACAACCGCCAGCATTAATCTTGCCCAGATGTTAACGTTTCTGAATGTCTATTGGCAATATCAATTCGCAATCAAGCAGTTTAATTGGCTGTGCATGAGCTGTAGAGCAGCTCAGACTCTGCCAATGAAGCTGCTTGCATTCAAGTAAAATATTCAAGTTGTGTGTAATAAAGAAATTGACTTATATTGGCAAGATTACCACAGGCAGTAGTATATAAATGCATATAGGTTAGAAGACACCAAATGGTGCGAAATCGCCCAGGGTGTATGCAAAAGTAGTCAGGTACAAAAAAAATAGTGCGGGTGTTTTGAGGTCACAGACACCGTTTGCTTGCAAATCTTGATCCATTACTACCCAGTTTCAATTGAGGAACATTTTGGGTGCATTTAACACCAGTTTTCAGCATAGTTGTAGCATTTAAAAGAAAACACTGAACCTGTTGGTCACTTGATGTAAACGGAGTTTCCGTGGCCAAAAAATGTACACAATATTGGAGGATATTAAAAGGTTGGATTTTTCTTTCTTATGAGTAAGTGAACCTAGTGTTTAGTTCATGCAGAACCAATACAGACTGGCTGCAGGTCATGCACAAGTGGGTCCCACATCATACATACGAATAGTGAAAGTAGGAGAGACTGGCCTTATTGGATGGCATTCGGTTAAATTATATAGTAAAACTATTTGGTGGTGTCTAACCTATGGCCCAAGAGCGCAGAAGGTTTTGCATGACGTCTTCGCCACACGGTGTGATACTTGATAATATATGGGAAATATCTCAGGAATTCAACTGTGAATATCACTCGCATTCACACCCGGTACCCAGTGAGCTACTGTAGTAAGGGCAACACCGGCTCTGGGACCCGTTTCACTAAACGTCGTACGACTAAAATGTTCGTAAGTGCAAATTTAGAATCGTCTGGAAATTTCAATTAATGGATTTACCTTTATAATTGTTTACAAGAAAACATTGTTAGTGTGACATTTACTGACTATCATAATTTTGCACTTACGAACATTTTAGTCGTGCGAAGTTTAGTGAAACGGGCCCCAGGATAGTCATTCATTGTTGAAAGCCTTTATGAAAAACCATGGGCTGTTGCGTTTACTGCAGTAAGAAAAAACATTTGGTCTGTTTAAGTTGGTGAAGACCGAAAACCAAATGTTTTTCATACCACGTTGCCGGTCAACAGCGTTCCGTTATTGACGAACGTCTTGGAGAGTAATGACGTCAAACAAGCTTTAGCAAATCAACAACGTCGCGAGACGTCACGTGGGGCTAATGTAATGTACTGGGGTATAAACGAGATAAATTGATTGGGCGTTTCCAATATTATAGGAATGAATGGCCTTTTTGTGGAATTTATCGGGGTATAAACTTGGAAAAGTCGCGGGAATACTGGACGAAGGCCGGAAGGCCTCGTCCAGAATTCCCGCGACTTTTTCAAGTTTATATCCCAGATAAATTCCACAAAAAGGCCATTCATTCCTTATAATTCCTGCATTTGAAATAAATTCATCAAGAAACTGTGTTTATTTTCCGCTTTCTTAATAATTATTTTAACTGCGCCTCACGGTTACAGAAAGTAGTTCGGCGTGGGAGTTTACTGGGATATAAATTTTGGACAGAGACTTGCTACGGGTCAATCAAATGTTAGGGAATTGTGTAAATATTTTTGTGCTGGAATTATGAATGTATGGACAATATAAATATTTAAGGAATAAAACCATAGGATGTTGTATCCGCACAGTCTGATCAGGATCTGCACACTGATCGTCATTCCATTAATGAAACACCGGCCATGCTTCTAACGAGCAATATAGATCATTATCAGGCTACAGGAGTGCGATATTTGATCAGGGGCTACACTAGTCGCAATACCCATAAGCCCCATTTCCCCAGTCGGAGCCACATATATGACGAAGGACGTCATGAATATTGCGCAAATCAGCTGTCCTGACCTAAATCCGTATAATGCAAATTTACATAATGCGGCAATTTCAGATGGAATATTAATATAAATCGACAATCCAATGTAATTGTAACGGAGCTATTCAATGGCAAAGACTGCGACCTGGTACAGTGAAACCCCTATATACCGGACACCCTGGGTGTTCCCATGGGGTGTCTGGGGGCCGTTTCACTAAACTTCGTAAGACTATAATGTTCGTAAGTGCAGATTTACGATCGTCTGGGAATTTCAATTGATGGATTTACATTTATTGAGCATAGGCTGCATGTGCAGCCTATGCTCAATAAATGTAATTCCAATGATTGTTTACAAGAAAACAGTGTTAATGTGAAATTTACAGACTATCATAATTTTGCACTTATGAACATTTTAGTCGTACGAAGTTTAGTGAAACAGCACCCAGGTCTACAGATATGTCACTATAATTCCAGAACAAAAATATTTACACGATTCCCTAACATTTGATTGGCCCGTAGCAAGACTCTGCCCAAAGTTTATATCCCAGTAAACTCCCACGCCTAACTACTTTCCGTAACCGTGAGGCGCAGTTAAAATAATTCTTAAGAAAACGGAAAATAAACATATTTTCTTGATTAATTTATTTCAAATGCTGGAATTATAAGGAATGAATGGCCTTTTTGCGGAATTTATCGGGGATATAAACTTGGAAAAGTCGCGGGAATACTGGACGAGGCCTTCCGGCCTTCGTCCAGTATTCCCGCGACTTTTCCAGGAATGAATGGCCTTTTTGTGGAATTTATCGGGGATATAAACTTGGAAAAGTCGCGGGAATACTGGACGAAGGCCGGAAGGCCTTCGTCCAGTATTCCCGCGACTTTTCCAAGTTTATACCCCGATAAATTCCACAAAAAGGCCATTCATTCCTATAGTAATTCAGGTATACATAGCGCTTCAAGTCGTGCTGGTGTGTGTTTACAATAACTGACTATTATTATAATTGTTGTATTACATGTAAGCATATGTATAGTTCGCCTAACTTTCTAAGCCAATCGCTGGCCAGTATCGAGCTAGTAAAATTTGGCTGAACTATATACATGTTATTGTTCACATATTGGACTTTTAATGAACTAAATGCTGCGGTCGCTAGCGCGCCCTCACATTTAATTTCTTAAAATTCCAATAACTTATGCATATAATTACAGCGACACACAACCATGTTAAACATATTGAGGGATTCAGTTGTCCGGTTTAGAGAAGTTCTACTGCCATACATATTCCGCGATTTGTTTCGCAAAATGGTGTGAAAATTATGAAAAAAATTAGCACCTGACGTCAAAAGCCGGTGTAACGTGACACCCCAATAATCAATTGCATCTATGACAAAAACAGTGTAATTTGACAATTAACCCTTACACTGCTGAATTAAATTGTGTCGTCTGCTGTTTATTTTATATTTTCCATTTTTCTCATACAAAAACATGTTTTGACAGCAGTTTAGAATCATTTCCAATGGAAATGATTCTAAAGTGCTGTCAAACCATGTTTTTATTGAGAAAAAAGGCAAAATATTAAGCAACAGCAGACGACCCCTTTCGTTTTCAGCATTCAAGGGTTAACAGTGTCTGAATATGTAAGTCCATTTCTATCAAGTTTCGGCATTAGTGAAAAAAATGGGGAAAATCTATACAATTAATTTGAAAGTCGCAATGAGGAGCTGTCGGCTAAACATTCTGGTAATTAATGGTTTCCTGTGACCGGAGAAATGGCGGTATGGGTTTTGCGGCCAATGTAGATCCAGATCAGCATGTGCAGCCACACTGTTCGCCATTCCATCAATGAAACACACGCCATGCTGCTAACACTCGATATAGATCGTTATCAGGTTACATGAGCTATTTGATCACTAGCTACACTACTCACAAGTCCATAAGCCCCGTTTGTCCAGTCACAGCCATAGTTCAGTCCATGGAGATGTCATTTTATCCCGTCAACACAGTGCGTATGTGCCGTGAAACATTTTTGATATCCAGTCAATATTATTTTTGCATTTTACAGCCATTTCTAGGTGATGATGGGATAAATAGAATAGTAGGTTAGTGCCGTGAGTGGGAAAACATATCTGGCGCGGCACGGAAACGGGATGTGCTCGGCAGAGCCTCGCCCATCCCGTTTCCTGAGCCTTGCCAGATATGTTTTCCCATTCACGGCACTAACCTACTATTCTCTATTTATCCAGTCACAACCACATTTAAGTCCATGGAGATGTCATTATATAATAGTTGTGTTTCATGACTGCACATGATTCACGTGAGTGGAATAACTCACCATCTTTCAGAGCTCCAGATAAGGCTGGTATTGATGTATTTTACGCATTTATTTCAGCCGAATACGTGTTGATTTTTAAAAATGTCAGTATAAACTACGCACCATAACTATTTGAACTATTTTCAAAATGAGTAGTGAAATTGCTCTAAAAATAGTTGAAATTTCACTTATTACAGCTGATCCTTTTTTCAGCTCATGTAAATGAATGTTCAGCTTATTATTTAGATTAATTGTAATGCTTATCCGTGGTATAAGAAAAGAAAACAATTTAGTCCCTATTTTATTTAGGAACTACATGTAATAAATGCATTTGCAAAATTACAATACGAATTGAAGTTAAAATCATGGGTTATGATAGTCTTTAGACACTCAGCTTACCGGGAGCGCTGGTCTTTTATATTTCATTGGGGCAATCAATAGTCATTCAAGTAAAAGCAGAATCGATCTCATTTCTGTGGACACTTTCATTTCAGCATGTGATGAATCCCATCAGTGTTGTTCAGGCGCATTGACCGTCACAGCAAGGTCAATGAATAATGACACGATTGGGATCTGTAAACCATACAACTGTATTCCTAACAATGACGTACATTTATCTTGTTGGTTGGCTTAATATGAAGCACATTCCTATTTATTTTGAATATGGTAAATTCTAAATTGCTATGTTGATGATAATATGTTGGTCATAATAGAAAAAGGTATATAACAAGAGCATCGCAGAACGATGTAAACGTTCGTCTGCTATTATATTTAGACATTCAAGTGACATAAAAGTACAGTGGAACCTCGATAAACCGTACACCCTGGGATGTCCCCAGGGTGTCCGGTTTAGAGAGGTTTCACTGTAAATTACGCATTTGATTATTTCGAGCCAAAGTCGTGCGCTATGCGATCACAAACAGGCATTATCACCTGAGATAAATTACCAAGATATAATTCCAAATATTTACACAGTTCCCTAACATTTGATTGGCTCGTAGCAAGTCTCTGTCCAAAATTTATATCCCAGTAAACTCCCATGCCGAACTACTTTCCGTAACCGTGTGGCGCAGTTAAAATAATTCTTAAGAAAACGGAAAATAAACACATTTTCTTGATGAATTTATTTAAAATGCTGGAATTATAAGGAATGAATGGCCTTTTTGTTGAATTTATCGGGGATATAAACTTGGAAAAGTCACGGGAATACTGGACGAGGCCTTTCGGCCATCGTCCAGTATTCACGCGACTTTTCCAAGTTTATACCCCGATAAATTCAGCAAAAAGGCCATTCATTCCTATAGTATCACCTGAGATAAATTACCAAGATACCTATCAAAATTAAGATCACATGTGTTTCTTGTTGTCCGGTTTAGAGAGGTTCCACTGTATGTCAATTACACAGTTGGCTGGGGTGGCTGGGGTGGCTGGGGTGGCTGGTGTGGGTGGCTATGGCGCATGTGAAACAAATGTAACGTGAACTATAGGTTAACCATTATAGGAATGAATGGCCTTTTTGTGGAATTTATCGGGGTGTAAACTTGGAAAAGTCACGGGAATACTGGACGAAGGCCGGAAGGCCTCGTCCAGTATTCCCGCGACTTTTCCAACTTTATATCCCCGATAAATTCCACAAAAAGGACATTCATTCCATATAATTCCAGCATTTGAAATAAATTCATCAAGAAAATGTGTTCATTTTCCGTTTTCATAAGAATTATTTTAACTGCGCCTCACGGTTACGGAAAGTAGTTCGGCGTGGGAGTTTACTGGGATATAACTTTTGGACAGAGACTTGCTACGGGCCAAGCAAATGTTAGGGAATTGTGTAAATATGTTTGTGCTGGAATTATTGCTACATACTTAAGACTATTGCATAATTTATGTACTAGTCATTCACGTGAAGAACACGAAGAACTTCTCGAAAACTTTAAACATACCATATGTGTTGTTTACCACAGCAAACGTAACATCCCATGCTTTTTACTATATCGTCATCGTCAGATACAGTTAATGGTACATGCCTACTCACTAGGCACACAATGTTCTTTATAGGCTCGTGTTATTTTTAGAACTGGTGGAACAATTATACACTTATTTAATTCCTATAAAGAAGATGCTGTGCCGATGTATGTTAATATTTTTAGGTATCGCCATTTTATTTATCTATTTTTAGAAGCATTAACTATGGCTGTCGGTCGCCATTTTGGCGGACAGGTTTATTCGCCGGAACTCGTGTACTTATTATGTGGTAAAAATATAAACGGTTATAATTAATATTGCATAATACTTAGTTTGATGGTCAATGTATCAAATTAAAGGTATGCCTCTATGCTTCAAGTTGGTATATAATATGTATGTCTACGACGGGAATAATTAATGCACCCCATACCAGATCAAGATTGTTATAAAGGATGCCGATGGGGGCATCATCATTGTGTGGCAGGCACACTTTCCTATTTTTTGTTTCTGGCGATACAGTTTCCGTTCTTTCAGTACTTTGATTACCAGAGCATTCGCTCTGGTCATAGGACGATCTCCGTCCACGTCAAGACAAAACGACTTCACCACGTGGTGTATTCTTATATATCCAAATTCTACCAAAGTCGCAGATTTTTTGGCAAAACATAATCACTGAAGCTGCTATTAAATTTAATAATTAGTGATAATTGGAATGAAGCTTGAAGAACGAGACATTCGCTGAAATTAATCAATGACATTTAAGGATTATTTTCACCGGTCACGGATCTCCAGTGCAACAACAAATCAGTATCCAATAAGACAGGGCGATTGTCATTGAACTGACACGTGGTATTCCTACTACGGACTATTTAATACGATTTCCTAATATGGCTAGCACTTTGAAGGCAATTCTGCAGTTGACTGTAAGTTGTAACAAAATCGCAACGCCCTTTAGTCTAAAATTAGAACAAAATCAGTTTCCAGCGGTTACTACATTAGATCAAAGCATTGAAAGTACTGAGAAGAGGTCATCTGAAGAATGCGTTGAATGTAAACAATATCAGAAAAAAATCACAATAATGTGCAAGAAACTAGGCAATATAGTTTAGGTAAATGTTGCAAAATAATGGTATTATAAGTGGCCTAGGAAGGAATTTAACACAAAATGGCTACAATGTCTAAATCATTTAAGTAGTCAAGGTCACATGCTATATGTCCGTTCCTTATTTCAGGCTCTGGTGCCAGTACTTTCAGTATGCTGATTATTAATTGTATTTACACTGCATTATCTGACTTCAAAAATGTCAATGACCAAACATGGCAACATTAAGAATAATATTGTTTTACGTTATTGTGTCGCAATTCCTGGAACAGTGATGTTGCTGGACAATAGCGTGCTGTTATTGACAGCGTCGTGGAGATTAATGACGTCATACGAACTTTAACCGTCACGTGGGTCCAATGAATTATATATATTTGGATGTAAACGCAATAAGTGGAACGAGCATTGGCATTACGAATGCATACATGGTATAACAACGGTAGAGCTATTCAGTTGCATTAACATACGCCAAGTGGTTGTGGAGAAAATAAACTTTCCAAACACTTAAATTAAGGAATTAGGTCATATATAGATACACGTGGCTCCAATCATAATTGCTTCATAAGAGTGATGTGATATATGAATATAAGATATGCGAATATTGTCTTGTTACTGTATACTATATGGTACATTGAGTTGCCATCTCCGCCATCTTTGTATGTACAAGCCATCGTATAGTTTCACCACTTCGACCGTTTGACACATACAGCAAATACATGTAATGTGACAGCAAGCGTACTACAATGTGGTGCAACACATCATAGACAGATACGAAAACAGCGTGCTATAAATATTATGCCAGAAAACTACACAACGATATATCTGAGCATTTCTCCTATCAATCTCAAAAAGATATTTCAATGTATAAACAGTTAATGTTAGTGTACACATTACCCATAGGTGAAGCCATATATACTCACATTGTAGGCGAGTAAGAAACCAATGGCAATACACTCATATAACTGCTTACATGCCACTGGATTTGACACAGTATGTATGGTAATACAGGTATACATTGACAGCACTGTGTATTTATCTAATTGTTACACAGCCATTACTGGATTCTCAAAAAAGCAGGTCAACAAACTCTTCAGAAATCAGACTGTGTATATAAGTGTCATGAAAACAACACATAGCACATCTGTAGCAGGTGTTGCGTCAAATTGTATTTATGTATATGTCATATTACTTGTGGTATGTGTAAAACGCAACAAGCGGTAAAACTGACTGATACTTGTACACACTAAGATGACCGACATAGCAACTCCATGCGTCGTCTAGCATACAATGACGAGCTCATGTTCACATATATGTTATATATATATCCCCTCACATTTAGGAAGCAATTATCTTTGAATCAAACGATGATCAATTATAGAACGGTTCCTTAAATCAAAGGACTGAACGTCCTGATATTCTTCGCAGTATGTGTTTGTGGATGACGAATAGACTAATGATTAATCTACAGTGGAAATTGAAGTACAATGTAGTTTGAAGACTCGGACGAGAAGGAATGCGGAACTTTTGGCACGATTGACAAGTCGATGCGTGTGTTTTTGACAAAATATGAAAACCATCCGCACAAATACTCATAGCCATTTGGTTAGTTAAAGATGTTGTATATTAGCATTGCTACTTGACCACCACATGATGTCAATTATACGCTCCATATACGCGTTAGTCACGCCTTACAGTTGCCTTCGTAGAGGTACCGGATGGTACGGGATGGTACTTCTTCAAGTACATTAGCCTTGGTACTTGATGTCAATTACACGCCCCATATACGCGTTAGTCACGCCTTACAGTTACCTTCGTAGAGGTACCGGATGGTACCGGTCCCGGTTGGTACCGGTACCTGTACCGGCTTATAGGGATCGCACATTTCGTGTTATTACTTCCGGAATGTCGAAAAGGTCAACATATTCTGAGAATGGATCCCGAAGCGTGTATTCGTGCACTGAACCATGGAGTTACAAATCGCGAATAATCGAACGTGGAGGTAATCGTCGCACCCTTAGAATACAGAAACATTTGCAACAACATAAATTTAGCACAAACAAAACGAAAAAACATTTATTACACTGAAAAATGAAAAGACGATCTAGCTGTCGGGACTATTTGGCGTATGACCCGTGTTTTGAAAAAGCTCAACCCGCAAAATATGCGCTGCGACCGACATATACTCATTTGCATAAAATCTGTAAGACCTCACATTTTGATGTTGGTTGTATAATTCTTCACTAGCGCTCGAATAAAAAACGTACACTATGTCAATTCATAGATAGGAGGGGGCCGATGGGTTGTCGGGATATATGGAAGCATGGTTATAGAGAGTAGTAGGTTAGTGCCGTGAATGGGAAAACATATCTGGCAAGGCTTAGGAAACGGGATGGGCGAGGCTTTGCCGAGCACATCCAGTTTCCGTGCCGCGCCAGATATTTTCCCATTAACGGCACTAACCTACTATTCTATTTATCCCGTCAACAAATAGCTTTCAAATGCAAAAAAATAACCCCAGTCGCATCTCCAAATCGTATTGACAGGATATCAAAAATGTTTCACGGCACCGTGTTTCACGGCACATACGCACTGTGTTGACGGGATAAAACCAGGATACACACACATGCAATGATAGTACCATTCAAGCGAATGATGTGGGTCAAAGGTAGGTCAAGGGCATTATTGCGTGTTTCGGTGAATGATGGAAGCCAGAAACTGTGACCAAGTTTCATTAACTTGAAATACTTGAGGCTAATCAGGAGTTTAATACACGTTTGGTAAGTTATTCAAGAGTGCGGAAATTATAGATCACTGAAATGGAAGGTTGGTGCGGGTTAGGTGTGGGTGGCGGAGAGACGGAGGGTGTAGTGATGCGAGACAGAAGCTGGATGTAGTAGTCAATTTGTATTAACATATACCACGGTGGTTGTTGAGAACGTGTTAACCAGGATTTCCTTAAAATGTTAACGGCCATTACTATTTATTCTCTTAATTTATTTTTGGATGTGCGATGATCATACTTTATAATCTTTAAAATATTATTTTCTCAGGTGACACATTTAATTAGTATAAATAATTAAAACATACCATACCTCATTTGCATATGAAAATAGCCTGGTACCACCGCGCGTCACCATCAGTAAAATAAATATTACTAAATGATTATATCTATATAGCGGGGGACTCGTAACTTTTATAACTGGTGGAATAGTGACACAATTATACACTTATGCAATTCCTATAAAGAACATGGTGTGCCTACTGAGTGGGCATGTACCTTTAATACAACATGTATTATCACAAATACTGGTACGACAGTACGACATCTGGAGTCTTAAAACTGATGTATATACAGAGCTCCAGATAAGCTGCGTATTTGCTTAAATACCCAATTAAAAGTGCAAAAAAAAACAATTTAAATCAGAATTAGCGAGTATCAAAAAGCAATGAAAGAATAAACAGACCACAAATATAACATATCTGTCTTATTTTCCATGAAAACACATCTTGGTATTTCATTAGAATTGTCTCCAAGGAGACAATTATAATGAAATGCTAAGACATGTTTTCATTTCAAAGAAAACTATTCAATAATTGCTGTATGTTGATGTGTTAACAGTAGTGTGATTTTATTTTACCCAATTAAAATTTTGAAATACCCAATTGCTACAGAAATGATGGAGTGACACAACTCAATTACTAATTATTTATCTGGAGCCCTGTATGTATATAATGCCTGATTTACAGCGGACTCAATGTCCACATTCATATGCAAGTACAATACTTTCGTGGAGAGATATGACATACATATTCATCGTCTTGAAACAAATCCATAGAGGACAGATCTACGGAGCCCCGCAGGGGACGTAGATTTTTTATTTTATTAATTCGTTCCCACGAAACAACAATTCGTTCACGAAATAACAATTCGTTCCCTCAATTTAACAATTCGTTCCCACGAAATAACAATTCGTTCCCATATTTGTTATATCGTGGGAACGAATTATTAATTCGAGGGAACGAATTGTTAAATTGAGGGAATGAATTGTCATTTCGTGGGAACGAATTGTTAATTCGAGGGAACGAATTGTTATGTCGTTGGAACGAATTGTTTATTCGAGGGGACGAATTATTAAATTGAGGGAACGAATTGTTAATTCTAGGGAACGAATTGGTATATCGTGGGAACGAATTGTTAATTCGAGGGAACGAATTGTTAAATTGAGAGAACGAATTGTTATTTCGTGGGAACGAAATAATAATAAAAAAAAGTCCATGTCGCCTGCATTCCAGGAGCACTTATGGTGGTATTATGACTATTAGAACATATCTATTTAAACTCGGCGAGATCGCCGTGTTTAAATAGATATGTTCTAATAGTCATAATACCACCATAAGTGCTCCTGGAATAATCGGATTTTGGGGACCAGTGTTTGCACGAGACCTAATTGATTTGTTTTATGGCACAGGGAAATTGTCAATAATTCCTCGTCTTGCGAGGGACATTACTTCCAATGCTGCTCTGAACCATTGAATCGAGAAATGAGCAAATCTACGAGATAATATGACTTATTGCATGGGCGGAATCTGCCGATTATTACTTCGTTGTTTTTCGGACATTTTCCGCAAATTGACGAAAGTTTCCGAACGAATGCGGACACAATGAATTGGAATAAAACAGTGAAATACTATGACTTATAGAATGGGCGGAATCAGCCTATCATTATTGCGTTGTTTTCCAGAAATATTCCGCAAATTGGTGAAAATTTCCGAACAAATGCGGAGTGTGTCCGTGTATCCACATTTGTTATGAGAAATTCATCAATTGTTGCGATGTACATGTTATACGTAATTTATATGGAAGATAATAAGAAATTTCTGACTCCCTTATGAGATCGTTTGTTTTTGTCACCGATATCGATTTCGTCATGTTTTCGGCAAATGACGTCGAAAAGTAGTAAAAAGCCAAAGCTCATGTGGAATTCGATTCTGCATGAATTCTGCATTTTGTGCCAACTTTTGAATTAATTGAAAGAAAATACTGGCGAAAAAACGACGAATCGATCAGGATATAATTCCAGAATATTATTTCCCTTTTCCAGCTTTTCAAATTAAATTGACAACATTTACATCACTATCATTATCGTGTGTGGCGTTATTTTTTATTGTTTCACCAAGTGCATGATCACGTGGTACTAACAACAAAAACAAGTACTGAAACTTCCACAATCCATCTGATTCAAAGTACGTATTCTTTTATATTGTCCTTATTTCGTAACGGATTTTGATGAAATATGGCGCATCAAACACGTCTTGTTAAGCTGCATTTGGTGGTTTCTGTCGTTTTTGCGAAGAATCGATTTCCGTGTCTACTGACACGGAAATCGATTCTTTGCAAAAACGACATAAGTCTGTGCCGAACTCCATGGACCATCAAATGCAGCTTTTGAAGACGCATTTGCTGCACCATATTTCACAAAAATCCGTTGAATATTAAGGAAAATATCAAATAATACTTACTTTGGAGTTGGCGAAGTTGTCGTTGTTGTAACCACGTGATCATGCACCTTGATAACGCCGTGCTAATTAGGTTGAAACTGCGCAGTTGGTGATTTTGATGGCTGACCGTTCCAAGGTGGTACCCTTGCCCACTAACCCGAATTTTACGTCTGTTTCTAACACACAATTTATAATCACATCAAAAAAATATACAAAACATAATTAAAATAATCAAATTAATGCTGATTTAGAAGGAACTATTTTACGAGGTGAAATAGTTCCGGCATTGACCAATATGAACTCACGAGACGTCAATATGAACTCACGAGACGTCAATATGAACTCACGAGACGTCAATATGAACTCACGAGACATCAATATGAACTCACGAGACGTCAATATGGAAACCGTATTGACGGCTTGCGTTCCATTGTGTTTCAAAGGGAAAGGCAGGTGCGAATATAATAACATGCAAATATGGATGATGACAGGTAAGTATATGGTGTTTCAAGCCAATCTAACTTATGGTAACAGGATTAGTACTAGGAAGCCGACAACTTTAAAACGGACGGACGGATAGGATGGTGTATACATTTACAATGATTTGTTCTGGGTACATACAACTGAATGTACAGTAGCGCTTTTCTGCTCCTTATCTATGTGTATATACTAATATCGTATACATATCGTAATCGTATAGTATTGGTATATTTAATGAGCATATCGTATGATCATATAATATCGGTATGTTTGTACCGTATCATCGTATAGTACAAACGTACTATACGAATATTATACAAACATACGATATCCGTTCGTATATACGATATATCCATAAGGATATGGTATGAATATACCATAATATGGTATGTTTGTACGATACAAACGTACCAGAATTATACACATGTATAAAAATCGTATAAACGTACGATTTGAATGGTATATATATCCGATATTGGTTGGTATGTACGGTACAAACATACAGTAAAATTATACTATATGCATATATACCCTGGCAGGGGCGGATCTAGAGGTGGGGGGGGGGGTCCGGGACAGCACCCCCACCATTCAGTCACGGAGTTTACATATATCACAGTTTACCACCAGTTGTATCAACTAGACAACCCCCCCTTCCCCAAATGCTGGATCCGCCCTTGCCTAGGGACATCACAGGGTGTCCGGTTTGGAGCCGTTGCACTTCTGCAGTAAACCCATGACTGGCTATGTGTACACAGTTAGGAACTTATTAAGGTTATGTGTATACAGCAAATAGCTTGTTAAGGCTCTGTGTATACAGTAAGGAACCTATTACTATGTGTAATTGAGAAATCGGCTGCCGTGAAAGAATTGTCAATCGCTGTTCCAGGACGTACCGCGACAACCGGGTTATTGATCCACGCGACTACAAGAGAAACCGCGCGACCTCGCGCCGCCAACCAGCGAAAACAGCCATAAACCAATCGAAGAACAGTATCGCATATGGCGTATGTCGATTGTCGTAAAACCATCGCTACTAGCAACGGTCGTGGACATGAATAAGGTAACATGCTCACTATGGTGACTTACAATGCTGGGCATTATTTCGACGTGTTTCAGTTACCGATGATCGTGACAAGCAGGCGCTTGATTGTCTATCGACCGCCATTGTATATATAGACCTGTGGTATGACTCATTGTCTGAGACCGTCACGTGCTTGCTGTGTCGCCTATCGATGCCTATCAAGCGCCAGATCGAGACGATTTTTAGACTTTTCAGCTTGGCCGGATTCACATCCAAATTAGCCATTGACACTATAACCTTATATAGCGGTTTTTGCAGCGTGGATCCATATGAGCCGGTTCGTAACGAGCCGTCTCATCAGGGGGCCGTTTCACTAAACGTCGTGCGACTAAAATGTTCGTAGGTGCAAATTTATGATAGTCTGTAAATTTCACATTAACACTGTTTTCTTGTAACCAATTATTGGATTTACATTTATTGAGCATAGGCTGCATAAAGGTAAATCCATCAATTGAAATTTCCGGACGATTCTAGATTTGCACTTACGAACATTTTAGTCGTACGAAGTTTTGTGAAACGGCCGCCTGGATCTGCACTTTTGAGAAGAATTTTTCATAAATTTTTAGAAATAAAAGCCCCCTTTTCATAAATATTATAGGAATGAATGGCCTTTTTCTGGAATTTATCGGGGTATAAACTTGGAAAAGTCGCGGGAATACTGGACGAAGGCCGGAAGGCCTCGTCCAGTATTCCCGCGACTTTTCCAAGTTTATATCCCCGATAAATTCAACAAAAAGGCCATTCATTTCTTATAATTCCAGCATTTGAAATAAATTCATCAAGAAAATGTGTTTATTTTCCGTTTTCTTAAGAATTATTTTAACTGGGTCTCACGGTTACGCAAAGTAGTTCGGCGTGGGAGTTTACTGGGATATACATTTTGGACAGAGACTTGCTACGGGCCAATCAAATGTTAGGGAATTGTGTAAATATTTTTGTGCTGGAATTATACTAGTCTGAATATTATTTTGCTGACGATTGGATTGGTTGGAAAATGAACATATCAAAACACATTCCAGTTATTTAGGGATGAAATGGTTAAAAGGCGGGAACTGAATGTATTCGTCTGCTGCTTATCATGTTTATATATCTTTGATAAAATACCTGTTTTGACAGCATATGAGAAGATATACGTATTGTATGAAATCCTTGTCTTATGCCATTGGATAATAGCAATATACCTACATATACAAGTACATCTACTAGTATCACGAAATCAGAGAAGCCTCATACAAAAGAGAAAAAGATACACTGATTTCAAGGTGTATGATGACGTGGTTACAACAACAACAGCAAGTACGGAAACTTTCAGAAGCCCTCCGATTCAAAGTACGTATTATTTTATTTTCTATTTATTATGTAACGGATTTTGATGAAATATGGCGCATCAAACGCGTCTTGTTAAGATGCATTTGGTGGTCTGTGGCCAAAACTTCTGTCGTTTTTGCGAAGAATCTATTTGCGTGTCTACCAAATGCAGCTTATGAAGACGCGTTTGCTGCGCCATATTTCATCAAAATACATTACCTATTAAGGAAAATATCAAATAATACTTACTTTGGAGTGGGCGCGCTTTCAACACTTTCAGCCATTGTTGTTGTTGTTCTAACCACGTGATCATGCACCTTGGATTTGGTTTCGAACCAGTTTTGGTAGCCATGCAGTATGGCACGAGTGTCATGTAACACGGACAGGAAATGATGGTATACACAGCGGGCGGTGCTATGGTAGAAATTGCAAGGCAAACTTCTGAATTACTACGTGTTGCGAACAGTAACTCTTGAAATCTACTCCCGTCCGTGTTCGGACGGTACGGGAAGAGATTTCAAGAGTTGCTGTTCGCAACTACATTTCCTTATGATCTTTATTAGGGCAAATACACACGGATTTTATTATTTCTGTCCGCTTCATTTTACTCTGGCATTGTGGAATATAGTTAGTGGTTAAAATTGAAGGAGTCAGTTGAAGACGGGGGCTAACTCCCTCATGGAGTTTGACCCCTTGTTCCGCTGGCCCTTCAATTATCACTGCATACTGTGTCATTGGCTATAGTAACCCACGGTTCTCATGTACGAAATCAGGAAGTTTGATTTGTCGAGTTGGAGCTCAGTCTCGACCAATAAAACTGCTTGATTGAGTACGAATTCTGAGAACGTTCTAGACGTCGATGGAAATAGCCACATCACACACAAACCACGGATACCATCATAATAGCTGACGGTTGAGATGCTGGCTCATTAAGAACATTTGTTGACACACCTATCCCAGAATACATTTAACGACTATGAACATATCTGAATGAAGAGTTCAAGACAATGTAACGCATGGCTCACTTATTCCACTTTCACCCATATTTTGCTCGTGATATTATAAGAACTAGATACTGTATGGATATGGACGTGGAACAAATTACTTAGAGCTGAAGCTTGCGGATTATCTCCACGTACATACGGACTCTAAGTGCTCCAAGTATAACTTCACCCAATGTGGGCTCAGAAAAGCATATGCATTTACTGCCACATAACATTGTACAGACGTAATGCGGATGTTATTACTTTCAGAGAGGACGTTATGTACACTAAAGTATCTGAATCAAATTATCTATTACTGTCACATTGTAAAGGTTCACTCATTAAGTTGATGGTGTCAATGGATTTCTATTTAAACCAATGTCTATGTGATATGGTGTAACATAAAATAAGCGAGGGTGAATATTCAAAGAGGACAAACTCACATTAAACACAAATGGGGTATAAATGGACATGTGTGACATGTTAACCCTTTCAACACCACAGACCTCTATAGAGACAATGTTTGCAAACAGTGCAGATCCAGATGAGCCGGCTTGTAACGAACCGTCTCATCAGGATCTCCACTGTTTGTTAATAATTTTAAACGTCGTACATATTACCCTTTTAGAAGAATGGGATAATTTGAATTAACAAAATTAATGAAATAGCGTGAAACATTGGCATGGAACATCCTATTAAGTTACTTGGTGTTGAAAGGGTTAATACTGTTAACCCTTTGAACCCGAAAGCCCGCTATATGCAAACAGTGCAGATCCAGATGAGCCGGCTCGTAACGAGGCGTCTCATCAGGATCTGCACTGTTTGAAAGTAATTTTCATATTTTTGAGAACAAAACATATCCCCTTTTTATAAATGGAATAGTCTGAAACATTGGCATGGAACATCCTATTAAGTTACTTGGTGTTGAAAGGGTTAAGCATAGAATAGCCTGATCACAACATACGAGGAGTGAAATACCAAACTACACATTATTGTACAGCATAATTGGTGCTTCTATGCTGTACGTATATGCCGATTTTAGTTTCCTTGCAAATGTTGACATACCCGTAACCAAATAATAAATGTGATCACACATTGAAGACATTTTTTTAATATTCTTCATACAGTTGATAGAGACGAATATGAGCAATGCTCATATAATAATCTGTTTCTTTTCCCTTCGTATGTGGTTTTCTACGTCTGGTAATTTATCATACTTACTTGAGTCAACAAATAGTTTATCATCAATATGCAATGAGTTGCAAATTACATTTCTATTTTCTTCATTTCGGCTCGACCGTTTTTGTTGTTTACCACTCATTTGAACCGTCTCGTCCTTTTAAACGAGTGGTGGCAATACATTATTTAATGCATACATTCGACTATTTATTCAGTCAACACAGGTGTATCATCAGCATTAAATAGGCTAACCCTTATTCACTACATACTTCTATAGCAGTCTTTGCAAACCGTGTATATCCAACCAGATGAACCGGCTTTTAATGAGCCGTCTCACCAGGATTTGTACTTTTGCAAGTAATGTTATTTTACTTTTAGAAATGAGACATCTCTTTCTTATACATTGACTAGTATGAACGTCATTTTGTGCCGATTGGATTGGTCGGAAAATGAATATATCAAAATCCATTCAAGTTACTTAGGGGTGAAATGGTTAACGAAGCCGGTGGACAGTTCAATCTTACCTGATGAAGGTTCCCGTGCCGATAGCTGCCGTTGTAAATTTCTCTGCTCCTGCTGAAGTTCATGTGACAGAGTGTTGAATTTTTTCAACAGCAGCTGTAGCTCCGTGCTGCTACTACACGGTATCTGTGGCACCGAGTAGACCTGCTCATCATCACTCATCGCACCTGCGTACGTCTCGTAATCCGACGCGAATCCCCGAGCATCGGCGGTAATCTGATTTCGCGGATGAGTGTAGATGACCTCCGAATCAGAATTATAGCACTCGGGCGACCTACTCCTGGGATTTTTACCGTACTTCGTCTTTGAGTGGATTAACTCGCGAAACCCTCCCTGAAAGCGCTTGCCAACATCGTTATAGCCCCGGTACCCGACGTAATCCTGCATAGTCTGATATGGGTCGCTGTAGGCACCACGGTCGCTGTCGGACGCGTACGAGAGAGACTTGCTGCCGCCATGATGGGACAATGTACTGGCCTTTGACGGAGATCGTTGCTGCGCGAACTTACGTTCTGATTGCAAGAAGCGGCTGTACTCTCTGTCTAATGACTCACTCTGAGTGAGGGGGTATGAGGGTGGATATGATGATGGCGACAGGTAGACACCGTGGTCCTCGGGGAAGCTGACCGAGGTCGTGTATCCCCGGTGACCTGCATAATGGTCCCGTCCCGAGTCTATGCTCCTCGGCAGTGAACCTTCGCTCGAGTTCTCGCTGTCGCCTATCTCGTCCCCGGTGATGAGTTTAGCCTCCGCTTTATGAGGAGTAATGAAAATACTGGCGTATTGTGAGGTAGGTCTGCTCATGCTTTCCGCTCGCTGGAACCGTTTGCTTAAGTAATCCGTGTCGTCCTGGGGCGCACTTGAGCTGTATGGATGGTCAAACATGTCGGGGATCTTCTCCGTCATTTCCAGCTCACTGGCCGATGAAGCGCGCGTGTGACCCTTTTTTAACACTACGACCGGGTTTTCGTCTCGCTCCTGATCCATCAATGCCAAGGACGGACATGACGCGTTCTTCTTGTTACAATTCTTTTTACTCCTAATTTTAAGAATTAACTTCCTAGGTATAGACATGAGTATAACAACATCATCTAGCTTACCCACCATTACATTATTCACTGATAATATCTCGTCACCCACGTGCAGTAATCCATTACTCTCCGCCACGGTACCCATCTGAATTCGCGAAATAAACACACCATCCTGTCGGTCGATTCCGTTGCCCTCACGAATATAGAATCCCAAACTCTGCCCAGGGCGTTTGAATATTTCCACCGTTTGAATAACCGTCGAGTTTTCCATCTCTATCGTTTTGATTCCCATTTCCGGTATTGTTCCATTTGTTGGCCTAGATTTAGCACCTATACCCTCACCTGTGAACATGATTATAAAACTTTTTGATCACTAAATCAGGCAATTTGATGGACCGAGAATGTACAAATTCAGACTCAATCAATAAAACTGCCTAGTTTTGAGAATGAAAACTGGATATGTGATTATAATACTTTATATTATGATTTTCTCGATTTTCCCCTCGAAATCAGGCAGTTTGATTGGCCGAGATTGAGCACAGCAGCTCAATATCAACCAATCAAACTTCCTGATTTCGAGCACGAGATATGAGTACATGTTCAGAATGTTTTACAATCACGGTGCTAGAGCACATGCTAAAAACGTATTGTAATCACAATTATTGTAATTCTACCTGTCCTGCCTATACAGCGACTATGTCCGCTTGTCGTCTGCCTCACTCGTCCATGCTGCGGCTGAGCCTGACTTCCGGCACTGCGAGATCGTCTGCTTCCGCGTCGTTCTTCCAATGTGTGGCTTACAGTTCCGGTTCCCGCTTTTAAGGCGCCAGGCCCCTGTGCCATGGACGTGTCGTCTGCCTGCAATGGACGAAGTATCCGTCAGTATTTGTTGTGTAGCAGACGACACACGGGATTAAATTAATCACGAAAACGAATCGATATCACTCCGCGAACAGTTCTACTTTCCATCTGACTTATTAAGGTGCTTTACACCCAGTCACAGTGCAAATGAGCGCTCCAATCGATATTGATTACAGACGGCTATATATAGATTAGCCATCGCAAACGGCAGAACGGTATTTGGTTCGTGGTGTTTTACAACTTATTAACGGCTCAAGGAAATGTATGGCTGCCTCTATGGTGATATAAAACGCTACGGACTAGTCTATGGAAGCGTCCTGGTGCCAATGCTAAAATATCTTTATCTCCTAATTAGGAGATATTAACTTCTAATTCGGATATAGTATCTCTTAATTAGGAGTTAGTATCTCCAAATTATGACTTATTATCTCCTAATTAGGACTTAGTATTTCCTAATTAGGAGTTATATCTCATAATTAGGACTTAGTATCTCCTAATTGCATACATAATTAAGTACATACATTTACTACTGTCTGTTCCACGTTTTGCTGCCGACGAACTTTTGGCTATTAAACACATTAAATCTAAAAAATATTTAAAAGTAAGTACTTTTTCATCAATAACAAAAAAGTCACCCTCCCGAAAACAAAATGTTTTATGAAATTCCATCAAATATTGGTTTTATTGCGAAAAAACGATTTTCCTATGGGAATTTAACGTGCGAAGTCAATATCCAAATTTTTTCTGGAAAATGACTCCGAAACCTGACGAGATAGCTTGAAAATGATGTAATTAAGAAAGGAAAAGTTAGGTTTTGAATTTTTTTTCGCAATAAAATCAATATTTGATGGACTTTCTTCAAATACAATTTTTTGGGGAGGGTGACTTTTTTGTTATTGATAGAAAAGTACTTACTTTTAAATATGTTTAGATTTAATGTGTTTAATAGCCAAAAGTTCGTCGGCAGCAAAACGTGGAACAGACAGTAGTCTTCATGCGATATATGTATCATAACTATGAAACAAACGTTACAATTATCATGAAGAACTTATACAACAAGCAATAATGATCGAATATGCAAATTGTTCCTTAATTTGCGGATTTTTCTTTTCTCAAACACGATTAAAATATGGATCAGTATCATATTTTCAGATCTCGAAACCATAACGTGCGACGCGTCAAATCATGAGTTAAATGATACAGGCTATGTGATTTTGTACCTAACCAGGCCCGTACGCAGAGGGGGTGAGACGGGTGCGTACGCACCCCCCTTAACCCTTTCACTCTTAACCCGCATGCCTGTATAGTGGTATTGGCAAACAGTGTAGATCCAGATGAGCCGGCTCGTAACGAGCCGTCTCATCAGGATCTGCACTTTTGCAATTAATTTTCATAATTTTGAGAACAAAAACACCACATGTTCATAAATGGACTGGTCTGAAAATCATTTTGTGATGATTTAGATTGATTGCAAAATTAACAAATCAAAATCCATTCCAGTTACTTAGGGGTGAACGGGTTAATCTGTCGAAGTCTGTCCGTGGATGTGAAAAAACAATGTTTGTCCTTCGCGCCGTCGATAACGCACCCACCTAAAATAATTCCTGCGTACGGGCCCGCTAACTGTTATAATTTCTGTAAAAATATTTTGACATTTTCATAGCAATATCGGCCTTTGCTAAATCGTACATCTTCTTAGATACAACATCACATTGCTTCTCTCAAATTACAACATAAAATATTTACACCATTTACAATTTAAAGGTACATGCCCACGCAGCAGGTTACACTGTACTACTACTTTTCATTTTGTGGCATGCCTTATATGAGCCATTTGTCTACCCACTAACGAGTTGTTTTTAATTACGGCGCGTGTTAATTGGTGTTAAATCGCATTTTATATGCCGCGACCAGAAAGGGTATTTTCCGACCTCGTGCTATTTTTGTTACCAACACGCGTCACGTGACACGGTCAATCATATCACATATTTGACATGCGCAGTGAAGTATCGGAAGTTGAGAAGAAAAATCTCTGTTCGAGTCCAAATCTAAATCTCCACGTAACTCTTTCCATTTGGTGATCTGGTCGCCAATATTAATCACTCTCTCTCATGTACTGCCTGTCCCTCAGACATTTCGCCTTTTTTTTTTGGCCGACGCCGTTTCATACCATTTCCGTCCTGGACGTTTCGACATGTTGATATTCTTGTTTACATATTGGGAAGCCTACTTGCGCGCGTAGTATACTGCGCATGCGCACCACAAGCCGTGATGTGAAAGTCGTCGTCCCCGCACATTATCAAAATAGACTGTTACCGCCGCGCGTCGCTAACAGTAAATTGATAATTAATAAATGATTATATTTGTATAGCGGGCACTCGTAATTTTTAGAACTGGTGGAATAGTGACATACTTATACACTTATTTAATTCCTATAAAGAACATGTTGTGCCTACTGCGTGGGCATGTACCTTTAATAGTTCACGCATCGCACAGGATGCCTCTGAGAATGTAAACATGTGGCTGGGTGACTCGATACGTGGGGCTTACGGGATGTGTGACCAGTGTAGCTCCTGGACAAAAAGCACCGTGAATCCTGTAGCCTGGTAGCCACCTATATTACTTGTTAGCGATATGACGGATGTTTTATTGATGCAATTACGAACAGTGCAGATCCACATCAGACTGTGCAGATGCACAGGCTGATCTGGATCTACATTGGTCGCACACTTATTGAGCCCCAATTGTCCAATCACAACCACAAATATATAATATATAAGTATTATATACAATCTCGTGTTGCCAGCCCGACAAACACAACTGTGGTGATTTAGTTTAACCCTTTCCCTGTTTTGCGATATTTCGACTCATCCAAATCCAAAACATCTGAATAAAAGAATGAAATGCTGGGTCAAATGATGGTTAAATTATCTGATAGAGTAGAAAACATTGTGGGAAAAGGAGAAATTGCTTGTTACAAGCAATTTCTCCTTTTCCCACAATGTTTTCAAAAGACATCTTCTGCAGAGGCGTGAAAAGTCGTCTCTATCAGGGAAAGGGTTAAAGATCGAGAAAATGTGTTTTACTATGTATGTAGCCTGCTTATCTTACGAATGATCTATAGATACATTCAAATGTAATGAAAAAAAGGCGTACTTCATTTCAGTAATAGAATAGGTACATATAATTACGTAAACGTAAAACTTCAAAATAAGACCGCAATAACCTTGACCTTGGCCAATATGACACAGGTGACATACATGAAAGAGATATAATTTAAATCAGTAAGTACAAAAAGGCATTGATGAAATGGCGAACAGTGCAGATCCTGATCAGACTGTGCGGATGCACAGGCTGATCGGGATCTACACTGGTCGCAAAACACATAATACCAATTTCTCCAGTCACAGTCACGTGATATGATAGAGCACATTACCAGTTATACAAACTGCATGTACAGTAGAACCTCTGTAAACCGGACACACTGGGACATCCCGGGGTGTCCGGTTTACAAAGGCTCTACTGCAATTCAGGACTCCGTGAACAGGTTTTGTCATTTATAATCGTTAATAGATGCGTCACTGATATAACTTACAGTGAAGCGCATTTAAAATCAACCATGATGCGACACAAGGGTGTCCGGTTTAGAGCAGTTCTGCTGTATTCTAATCATTGCTAGGAATATACAGAGCCCCAGATAAGCTTTGTGTCCAAATAGTATTGCACCCCGTGATTTCAAATTAAAGGTGTATTTTATTTTTACAAATCGATTAGTGATTTTCTTCATTATTAAATAGGGACAAATGAACAAAACATGAAACAAATGTCAACATTCACTTATTTCAGTGTATTATTACTTATTCACTTATGTATACTGTAATACATAGAGGATATTCATATTTTTGCAACGAATATGACATATATGTTCATCGAGTGGTGTGGAATGTCCATATTTCATATGGACATTTCACACCACGAGAGCACTAGTTAAATGTAGGCACAAGTGAAATATGGACATTTCACACCACGAGATGAACATATATGTCATATTCGTTGCAAAAATATTAATATTCTATTTATTATATACCGCTCCATGGATATTGGCATTTTTTTAGACTGTATACGGTAATGATTGTATATTTGCAGCCTATTTGCAGTCCGACATTGCAGGTGCGCGTTATGAATATAGATAGCGGAAGTAGTCGTATTTTCACCGGAAGATGTTTATTTCATCGTTGAGAACATATGACTTTTATTTATATTGTATAACTATGTATTTCATGGGTAGGTATATAATAAAGTTTGATATTTACTTAGTTGAGCTGCAAAAAGAAAACAGTGTTTGCCTTTTGCAACTCAACTAAGTAAATTTTCAACTTTATTACAGTATTTCCACTCCTCAGTTTGAAAGTCAATGCGTATTTTCACATTGCTGTGAGTATTTTGTACTCCGACTGTTGATAATCAATGCGTATTCAGCTATAATAAGTGCGTAAAATACGCCAATACGCACCTTATCTGGAGCTCTGAATTGTATGTACATTGTAATAGCGTATGATAATACTACCATAGTCAACCAAGTACACGGGCCCCAATTGAGAAATATTTACCTTACGATCTCAACACACATTTTTTTCACAGACATTTGCCTGACCAGGCGTACATGTATTCAATTTATATTTCTTTAGGATTATTAAAAAAAAAATCCCTTACCATGACGATCTTCGACTACATACGGCACTTTTTTCTCTTTAACTCCATAACGCAACTAGTTATAACCAATGTAGATCCAGATGAGCCGGCTTGTAACAAGGATCTGCATTATTTGGCAGTATTTAAAAAAAAACATTAACTGATTAATAGAATAGTCCAGAATGGAACAATTGATGTAGGATATTTATCGTTGAGGTGGCTAAGGACTCGTTCTATACATGATCATCATTTGATTCAAAGATAATTGCTTCGTAAAATGTGATATAATATGTGTATGACATATATGTGAGTGAATATATCAGCCAGTTTCTCATGTTCTGTCGTTTGACAAGAAACTCAAAATGTGAAGTTTAAACTTATGATATAATGTCGCTAATCATATGTAGAAAAGCCAGAAGAACGGACTCCTATCCATTATATTACACCAAACTGTAAATTATGTCTGTTGTCAGGACAGGTTTGTGCCTGTGATTTTAACAACTTGGACCACCATTATAGATAGCCTCATACACAGAAAATCGCATAGTGTACCACTTTTACCTGGCCAACCACACAACACATACCATATATACCCACTACTGTACTATGTTAGCTATCAAATCCAGTGACATGCAAGCAGTTACCTGAGTGTATTGTCCCTGGTGTCTACTCACCTACCACTCGAGTAAATATGGCTTTACTTATGGGCAATATGTACACTAACATAGTGGATCACGTTGAAAAGTTTACACATCAACATTTTTCAGATATCTCGTCTTTTGTATAGTTTGCTGGCATACTATTTATAGCTTGCCGTTGTCATATATGTCTATTATGTACTGCACCAAATTGTATTTAGTTTACTGACATATTATTTGCGATATGTGTCAAACGCACTAAGTGGTGAAACTGTACGATGGCGTGTACATGCAAAGATTGCGGCGATGGCACGTCAATGTACCATATAGTATGCAGTAACAAGACAATATTTACATATGTCATATTAATATATCACATCACTCTGATGAAGCAATTATCATTGAAGCTGAGTGTATCTGTATATAACCTACAACCTTAAAGAACGGCCCAAAACAAGGGCACTGATTAAGTTATATTATGTAAGGGAGGTAATCACGAACATCCAATCTCTAACGCAGTGTCTAGATTGCTGCCCATAGTTAACACTTTCAAACCCACAGGCCTGTATAGTGGTATTGGCAAAAGTGTAGATCCATATGAGCCGGCTCGTAATCTCATCAGGATCTGCACTTTTTGCAAGTAATTTTCATATTTGTATTAGAAAACATAAACACCACCTTTTTGGTATACACATATTTTATTAAATAATAATTTACATCATTTTTCGGTATACAATCAGTGTAAAGAGGATTGGAACGAAATATTGCTATCTGATAGAGTTACTCTCCTTGAACAAGGTTATTAGGGTCCCAGGCAGACATAACTCTTACAAATCTAAAAAACGCAATGGTCTCTCATGTCAGCCTGAGGCCCATTCGATGCAATAATGGCAGATACAATTCAAGTGTGTATTATGTTTACGGATTTTTGGTAATAATATAGAAAAAGGGGTTCGAGATAGATTTCAGCTTAAAAAAAATAATAATACGAGGATGAGAAAGATAACAACACCTAACTAAAACAAAGCAAATGAACATAGAAAAGAATAAACATGAAAAGAAAATAATAATCATGTAAATATATGCATTTTCTACAGGAGGGTGCGCGTCGTCTGCTGACTGAATAGCCATATACAATGGTTTATGAAAAACACATCAAACATACCAATATATACGTACTTGATTCACAAACATCTTTAACTTCCTCTACCCATTGTTATAAATGGACTAGTCTGAAACTCATTTTGTGATGTCAGATTGGTTGCAAAATTAACATATCAAAATTCTTTCCAGTTACATAGGGGTGAAAGAGTTAATATTTTATTATTGAATGTCAGAATCGAAAGGTGAACAGAAGCGCGTCTGGAATCAACTCCCGTTTCGCCGAATGATGATTTAGAAAATCAGTTATTTCTTTGTAAATTTCATCAACATTTTACAACAAAAAAACTCTTATTAATCTGCTAATTACATCGATCAAGTCATTTGAAATTCAAATCCTTTAACAGTGTTATTAAATGTTTTTCATAAAGTCATATTGCTGCAACGCCACATTTGAATCGTCTTCAATGACACTATTGAAACGACACACCATTATTGTCTATTGTACCTCATCTCTATTTCTAGGTATTGTATTGGTCAATTTCATATCATGTGATAACTATATTCTACAACGTAGCGGGCAACATTAGAAGGAAATATTACAATATTACCCTCCTGTCCCGAAAATGTCCGAATCGTAATTACGGAAACAGCCGACCACTAGTTGGACTGCCTCGGCGTATATCAAAGTATAAGCAGAAAGTGCGAAGGCATACACATACAGAAGATGGATTGGTACCCCGTTTGTGCCATTCCTGTAGTAGTTACAATAGAAACCGGGTACCAGGCCAGCATTCGTAAACAAAATGGTGGATTCTCCAGACAGCAATACTTTTACTTCTGTTTCTGTTTCTGAAACAACAACTTTAATCATATTTATATTAAATATTCTGTATAATGCAGTATCTATCCTTAAGAGCAGTTGGGTAACCCCGTCGGACTGCCACGTTGGCGACCGGGTTCGATTCAGCGTTCAGTTCCAGGGCGTCAGTATTTCTGAGATACTTTGTATTTCCAGCTCTACTAGTCCTTTCGGATGGGACTTTAAAGAAGGCGGTCCCGTGTATTAGATTTGAAGGAGAGTTTGGACACGTTACAGAACCAGATTGGACTCTTCTAATAAGAGCAAGCCCCCATGGGGTCGGTTTCCTATGTATTCACCTTCTTCCCTTCTCCCCTTCTTTGAAGACGACATGCAAGGTCATCGAGCCAGTGCCGTGGTTTAATCCAAACATTTGCATTTACAGTAAATATCGGTTGAGGGGATTATTGAAGCATGGCGTTTTTTTCATTGATGGAATGGCGAACAGTGCAGATTCTGATCAGACTGTGTGGATGCATAGGCTGATCTGGATCTACACTGGTCCACTGGTCACAAAAAGCATAATCCTCATACTCATAAGGTCATCGAGCCAGTGCCGTCGTTAAATCGAAGCATTTTCATTTACATTTACAGTAAATATCGGTTGAGGGGACTATTGAAGCATGGCGCGTTTATCATTGATGGAATGGCGAACAGTGCAGATCCCGATAAGACTGTGTGGATCTACACGGGTCCACTGGTCACAAAACCCACACTCCCCATTGTTCCAGCCACAGCCACATCGTATGGTTTAAACCCAGGGAAGAATACGACGGACGACCGTGACGGACGGACAAGGGTAACGTTAAATTCCCCCTCAAATTTCGTTTTGGTGGGGTAGACAACAGCGTTCATGGTAAAACGATTGAAATGGGGAAGACGTCACTTTTTGAGCGACATCCCCATTGACGTCAATGGGAACAGCATTTCCAATAAATTTGCATATGTTTAACTGTATGCATTTTGTAAACTACTTTGAATATTGAATACACATATGAATCAAATTCTGCGCAAATCTATTGGTTACTCAATGTATTTTATTGTATTAAAATGTATATTTGAAGTACATAATTATGTAACATACTAACAAGCACAGTTACAAATACACGTACGTCTATGGTATTGCAATTGGTGGGAAATTAATTTTGTCCACCTACTGTACATCCGATAGAGTACCGCCGGTATTTGTTGCTTGTTCCACAACGAACGATTGCCTATCGTTTGCATATCGTTCGACATCGTTTTCGTTTATTTAATTCGACTACGAAAACATCATTTTCTAATTAAAAACAACGAAAACGATGTCAAAACGATGCGTTGAAAGAAACGACATTCAATGGAAATGATTAAAATCATTTTCAATGGAAATGGAAGTTAAACAATAAACGAAACAATTTAAATCAGCAGTATAAGGGTTGAAATACCCATCGCATGCTTCCATTTGGACGCGGAAAGTCAGTTCATATCTGCCGATTTCCTGTTAAATACGTGATCCACATCACGTGTCATTTGACCCATGTTTGAGTAATAACCGTTTGAATAACAGGCAATATATGTCATTATCAGACTAGAGGAATTACTTTCTTACCAGGAGCTACACTGGACCGGATACACTGGAGACCTCACAGGGCAGGACACACTGTGGAACTCCCAGAGCCGGACACACTGGGGACCTACCAGGGCCGGACACCCTGGAGACCTCCCAGGGCCGGACACACTGGAGACCTCCCAGGGCCGGACACCCTGGAGACCTCACAGGGCAGGACACACTGGGGACCTCATAGGACCGGACACACTGGGGACGTCCCAGGGCCGGACACCTTGGGGAGCTCCCATGGCCGGACACACTGGAGACCTACCAGGGCCGGATCACCCTGGAGACCTCACATGGGCATACACACTGGGGACATCATAGGACCGACAACACTGGGGACGTCACCCAGGACCGGACACTTTGGGGAGCTCCCATGGCCGGACACACTGAGGACCTCCCAGGCCCGGACACACTGGGGACCTCATAGGGCCGGACTCACTGGGGACCTCCCAGGGCCGGATACACTGGGGACCTCCCAGGGCCGGACACACTGGGGACCTCCCAGGACCGGATACACTGGGGACCTTCCAGGCCGGACACACGGGGACCTCCCAGGGCTGGACACACTGGGGACCTCTCATGACAGGATACACTGAGGACCTCCCAGAGCCGGACACCCTGGGGCCTCCCAGAGCCGGACACACTGGAGACCTCCCAGGGCCGGACACACTGGTTTTGTAAAACTACGTGGTGTAGATAATATCATTACCTCGAGCCTTTGATTGGCCGCAGACACACGGCAGATTTGGAAGCCGCAATATATCATGTTAAGAACCTTGCGATAAACATGCGCCTTAAGGTATTAGGTGATAGATAGATAGATACACTTGACTTCAATGATAATTGCTTCATAAGAGTGATGTGATAAATGAATATAACATATGTGAACACTGTCTTGTTACTGGATACTATATGGAGCACTGTGTTGTCATCTCCGCCATCTTTGTATGTACAACCCATCGTACAATTTCACAACTTCGTGCGTTTGACACATACAGCAAATAATATGACAGTAAACCAAATAAGATTTGGCGCAATACATAATAGACAGATATCACAACGGCAAGCTATAAATATTATGCCAGCAAATTATACAAAAGACGAGATAGCTGAGCATTTCTCCCATCAATCTCAAAATACATTTTGATGTGTAAACTTTTCAATCTGACGCACAGCCTATGTTAGTGTACACGTTTCCCATAGGTAATCCACATTTACTCGCGTATTAGGTGAGTAGATGCCAGGGCCAATACACTCAGGTAACTGCTTACATGTCACTGGATTTGATAGCTAATAATACAGTACAGTAGTGGGTATATATGGTATGTGTTGTGTGGATGGCCAGGTAAAAGTGATACACTGTGCGATTTTCTGTGTATGAGGGTAATTATAATGGTGGTTCATGTTGTCAAAAACACAGGCACAAACCTGTCCAGAAAACTGACATATGTTATAGTTTGATGTAATATAATTGATAGGAGACCGTTCTCCTGGCTTTTCTACATGTGATTAGCTACATTATATCATATGTTCTACTTCACATTTTTTGTTCTTGCCGACACAAAACTGGCCGACTTGGCCACTCCATGTGTCGTATAGGATACAGTAATGAGGCAGTATTCGCATATATGTTATACATATATTCCATCACGTTTACAAAGCAATTATCTTTGAATGAAACGATGATCAGGTATAGAACGGGTCCTTAACCCTTTCAACCCTACATACCTCTGTAAACGAAGCGATAAAAAATTACAATTTTCGAAAAAATTCGAAAATTGTAATTTTTTAAGGCCTCGTCCAGTATTCCCGCGACTTTTCCAAGTTTATATCCCCGATAAATTCCACAAAAAGGCCATTAAGTCCTTATAATTCCAGCATTTGAAATAAATTCAGCAATAAAATGTGTTTATTTTCCGTTTTCTTAAGAATTATTTTAACTGCGCCTGACGGTTACGGAAAGTAGTTCGGCATGGGAGTTTACTGGGATATAAATTTTGGACAGAGACTTGCTACGGGCCAATCAAATGTTATGGAATTGTGTAAACATTTTTGTGCTGGAATTATACCTCCGTAACAGTGTTTGCCAACAGTGTATATCCAGAAAAGCCGGCTCGAGACGAGCCGTCTCGACCAGGACCTGCACTTTTAGTAAGTAATTGTCCTGTATATTAGAATTGTTTGTTATATTCATAAATGACTCGTCTGAAAATCATTTTATGACGATTGCATAGGTCGGATAATTAACATAGCATAGTCTAATGGACTGTGATATGTTAATTATCCTACCTATACAATCGTATGTGTTTGTGGATGACGGCGATACAGTGGCGATTAGCAGGGCGGCTGGATACACTTTGTCGTTCAGTGGTGTCTCATATGTGGCTGTCACTGGAGGAATGGGGCTTGTGGGATTTGCGACCAGTGTAGATCCCGATCAGCCCGTGTATCCGCACAGTCTGATCAGGATATACACTGTTCGCCATTCCATCAATAAAACACCCGACATGCTTCTAACAAGCAATATAGATCGTTATCAGGCTACATGGTTTGCTGTTTGATCAAAGCTACACTGGTCACAGATCCCATAAGCCCCATATCTCCAGTCACAGCCACATATAATGTGTCTACTATCAGCCCGCATGAATAATTATGTAAAGTCAAACATTTACAGGATTAATTCCATGAAAAAATCTACAGTTATGCATACGGGGTTATTAAAATAATAACAGACATTGCTTTCATTTACCACACTCACGATGTCTACGTTTCTTTCTTGTCAAGTATATTAACCAATATTAAGAACAATATTTAATGAATGATTACAAAATATAACTACGCCGTGAACAATGCCACTATTGAAATATTTAAGTCCCATAGACGAGCTCGTAATAGTCACACGTCAATTTTATAAATGAGCTCATCACAAATCCCATAAGCCCCGTATCTCCAGTCACAACCAAATGTATTCGTTGAATGGGGGCTTACGTCTGTTTACAGCAAGCTCATCCTACTTATTGTTTGCCCTAGTTTCTCGAACAATGAAAGGACAGCATTTCGTCTCAATTAATCACATATTGCGATTATTTCTCCAATATCTACTAAATGTATTCATTAAATGGTCCAATACGTAGGAAAGTTATATTTAGATCAAGACGTTACAGCTTGTTGTCGGAAATTCTCGTGGCAAGCATCCGATTGTGACGTGTACATGTGCGCTGCGATGTCAGACGGCCAATAACGTAGTAGTAGCGCAAGTCGGAAGCGCGTATGGGCGGGACTTGTATTGAAACCTACAGGAGCACGCGAAGAAAGCGGGGCAACCAATAAGTTAGTTATAGTTCACTTATTGAACTTTTAATAAATTAATTTCGTAGCGAGCGCAAGCGATTTCAATATGTGAACTATAACTATTACATATGGTTCAGTGACTGAAGGGTGAACAGCGTAGACTCTGATCAGGCTGATCTGGGGCTATACTGAATCAGTGTTTCAGCCGGGCCCTTGTACATATGGACAACTATTGACACATAATTATACTGGGTTTATACAATTTGTTAACGTAATAGTTCTGCTTGTAGTCGGTGACATAAAGATTAACCCACATGCAGATAATTACTTAACAAAACCCGAAGGAAGGTACCCAGTAAATAATTACTGCATTTCAAACGATTAAATCATTTAAAAAAATATATATAAAAGCTCTAAATATTAAGAAAGTGGCAAAGCAAACAAAATTGTTTCAGACAAAAAGAGGCCTTCATGGGAATCAAGATCAGGCTGGATCATGCGATAAAATGAAATCTGCAAACTTAACATATTGTCAATGATTTGCTGAATAAATGTTGAACTATGCAAACCCTTGTGAAATCAAAATAACTTCACTAGTGTCTGATTTTCATCAGGGTCGACACTAATTTTAAATGCAATTATATATTTCCCGAACAATCATTTAGATAAATACTGCTATATTGCAGATACTGACTAATCATAGACAAGTTTAGAACACGCTGTTATGGAGTAAAAATTGTAATTGCCAATTATAAATTCGTGTGTGGTACATGTAATGTGTCTCTTTGAAATTACTATTTTATGCATACCACCCTATCAAATGTGAACAGAAACCCGGACCATGACCGGCGTATGGTACGTGACACTTTCCTTGTCAATTCCACGGAATACGGAGCCCCGCAGGTGACGTAGATTTCTTTTTTTTTTATTAATTCGTTCCCACGAAATAACAATTCGTTCCCTCAATTTAGCAATTCGGAACGAATTGCTAAATTGAGGGAACGAATTGTTATATCGTGGGAACGAATTGTTAATTCGAGGGAACGAATTAATAAATGAAAAGTATTGCAGAGCATGATGTTATTAGCCGATCAAATCAGGGTTCAATATATGTCCACATTTTAGTAGTTACGGAATCTCAGGGAAAAGTGAGAGAAGTGTTGATTTCCTCCCCAACCAAATTCTCCCAGTTATATTTAGCTATCATTAATATCTGATCATAGCAATACTTATGGTAGTCAAATGTAAATGAACTAGCCACAAGTTTATAAAACATTCTAATGTGTTAATCATTTCACTATATGCTGGTATATTTGAGAAAAATAAGTAGATTCCGTTATATATATTGGGCCAAGTGATGTTGGTGTGGTAAGGGAACCTGCCACCATATCAGCAAATGGTAGTTTCAGTGTTGAATGGATATTGTATATCCCCCACTGTAGCGCCGTTAAACGTAAAAAGGCTAACGATAAGCCAACATTACATAAAATAATGTTGATCTTTTTCCCCCAAAAGATCTGGCATCTAAGGGCCGTGATGGCTCCACGTTTCTCTCGCTACAGTATAAATATACTGCAGGGACAATCCCCACTCGTATATTGTTAATTAACAGTTTGTAGCGTATATTCTCGGCGTTATTTATACTCAAATGTACATTGCAAAACAAATTACCTGTATCTAATGGTTGTATCTTCTTGCAAATGAAGCTGATGTGCGCTTATCAAGATCACTTGATCGGCAACTGTTCGATTGATTGGTCAGCTGGGTGAGCCAACATTGGTCCGGTCCAATCAAATCACGAATACAAAATATCACGTTTTGTAACGAATAGTTTGGGGTGGATTGTCGAGATTCCGGCACCGCGTGTTAATTTTTGTTTCTTGGTGGTTTTGTATACATTTGGGGTCTGGCTTTCCGAAAAATCCGGGTGCCATTTTTTTCGGACACGTTCGATGTCATTTCAAGGTCATTGACCTTTTTGGCATAATTGGAGCCCGTGTACCCTGAATTATACCACCAATATGTCGTGTATACATATGACCCTAAACTGGTATAAAGACAGAAGAACCGACTAATAGACACACTAAGCATTTTCGGAAGATTCGATTCTCAACTCACATATATGGCGGTCATATTTTCAAGATGGATATTCTGAAGCTCTGTAAGTGTAGTATATTCTGCGACTGTCGTCTGTGTTGAGAACAGACGTCCAGACTGTGTCTGCCCTACTTTTGTAGGTGTCAAAATTGTCAATGTTCATGAAAGTAAATTACTATGGATTTGCCATTTACTTGGCGGCCATTTTGAGTTTTCTGACAATGGAGTATGTTAACTGCAACATTATTCCAGTTGAAAGAATTAACCTTTGAATATAGGTGGAGGCGCTTAGCATTACACAAATATGTAGCAAGTCAACCGAAATCTCATAAATACCCGATTTTTGGCGGCCATCTTGAAAATATGATAATTATGTATTGAATATTAGTGTAATTTACGTAAATTCTTTAATATATCCATCAGAAATGTTTTTGAACAAGTTACACCAATTTTCAAAAGTTAAGGACCGTGACCTATTGGCTCATATATTGCCAGTTTTCGACTTCCGTCAAGAATAAAGTTGAATGACCTTGAAATGACCTTGAAATGACCTTGAACTTGGTTTAAAGAAATGGCACCCGGTTTTTTTTAAACCTTATACATTCAAGTTTATAAAAACACCGGGTGCCATAAATTAACACGAGGCGCCGGAATCTTATATATATACCTACTTCCGCTTCAATTAGATGTATAATTACGGGAGGAGCTGTATTTTTACAGGTGCAGCTGTATTTTTTACAGGTGCAGCTATACATTTACAGCTGCAACTGTACATTTTACAGGTGTAGCTACTAAAATACAGGTGCAGCTACAAAAATACAGGTGCAGCTGTATTTTTTACAGGTGCACCTATACATTTACAGCTGCAGCTGTATATTTTACAGGTGCACCTATACATTTACAGCTGCAGCTGTATATTTTACAGGTGCAGCTATACATTTACAGGTGCATCTATAAAACTACAGGTGCAGCTGTATTATTTACAGGTGCAGTTGTATATTTACAGGTGCAGCTGTATTATTTACAGGTGCAGTTGTATATTTACAGGTGCAGCTGTATTTTTTACAGCCGCACCTATATATTTACAGGTGCACCTGTATATTTTTATACCTGCACCTGTAATTTTGACCCCGTACTAAACTTACAGGTTCAGCTATACAAATATACAGGTGCAGCTGTAAATATACAGGTGCAGCTGTAAAACATACAGCTGCACCTGTAAAAATACAGCTGCCCCTGTAAAAATACAATTTAGTTTTGACCCCGTTCGTACACCATATGTACGAACGGGGTCAAAACTAATCTTACAGGTGCAGCTACTGAATTCGAATAATATAATTTCGTATGTAACGACAAGCC